>VWZY01005963.1:465900-546461 GCA_013399075.1 Chloroceryle aenea | reverse complement strand
TCTGGAGAAGAGAAGGCCCCAGGGAGACCCTACCACAGCCTACCAGTATCTGAAGGGGGCCTCCGAGGAAGCTGGGGAGGGACTTTTTACAAGGGCTTGCAGTGAGAGGACAAGGGGTAAAGGTGTAAAGCAGAAGAGGGTAGATTTGAAATTAGTAAGAAGTTCTTCACTCTGAGGGTGTTGAGACATTTGAACAAGACGTTGCTTNTGCTTTGATTCACAGCACTGTAAAAACCAAATCAAACAAACCAAACCAGGACGAGCAACGAGGACGAGTTACATTTGAAATACCTATTTTAGGATTGATGACAAGATGAGCGAGGCTAATAGAGAAAGGTCAACAGTTCTGTGAGCAGAGAGGTGTCTTTCTGTGGTAGATACTCATTAGAGTTCGATGAGTAGGGGAATTAACAATGAATTGAAGAAAACAAAAGGGAACAGGAAAATTATTTTCCTGCAAGATCACTAGAGGTTTTCTTTCAGCTCCTGTGGAAAATTAATCTAAAGAGTTATGCATTTCTCTGTATAGTTTCCTGAACAGTAAAAAGAGGTTCTTTTCAAGAGACTAACATCTTGCTGATGTAATAACTGTGTCTGAATTAACTGTCCTCTATTGCAAGTTTTATGTACTTGATAATAAGGTAAAATTCTGGGCATAAAACAACAGAGAAGTGACAACCAAAGCCTCACTCTAGAAAAATACTCTCAATACGTAACCAGCTACGGAAAGGCAGAGAGAAATAGAAAATAAAAACAGTTTGGGGAGCAACAACAACAACAAGAAGCACTTGCAATGTAGCAACTGTGATGAATGCACAGTTGTGAGAGCTGACTGTCTTACTGAGATAGATCCTTCCTTTCGTGTACTTTCAGTTGTACACATCTCAGATTTCCAAATTCCCAAATCCTGAGATTCCAACATCTTTCACAGAAACATTTTCCATATGGTCACTTGTCTTGCCATTTCACTCGGAAGCCAACAGTGGCAATGTTAATGGCAAAGTGAGACCCATCTCCATGGCAGCACCCTAGAGGGTTTAGGTGCTGGCTTTTCCCTCCATCTCCTGCGTGTCCCTGCAGCTGCAGGCACTCAGGAATGTGGACTGACAGCCCCTGGGATGTGTGCACTGTCCAGGCTGCGTGGAAATGATGCTAATGACTATTACTGGGGTGGTGGAAAACTAAAACTCCCCAATAAATATGCATGTGGCTTGACCACCTCGTACCTAACACAAGGAGGCACGGGTTTCACATCTCCTGCTACGTGCATCGGAGGTGGGGGGGGTGGTTCATGTGGCCTGACCAACACTCGCTCCTCAGCTCTGTTCAGAAGTTCAGACATCTGGCTGTAGGGTAACGCAGAAAGCGAGTATGATCCATCCATGTGGTCCACATAAGCTTGAGATCTGTAGGAAAACAGAGAAAAATGAGCCAGCGTAGCCTTTAGTACAAGTATTAGTGGCCTCAGCTACTGTTCTATGCTCCCAAGTGGTTGATACCTCAAGTCAAGTATCTTGCACATCGTACTTAAAGCTTTTTAACAATTCCCCCCATTTCCACGCCAGTGCTTCTAGCAGCTCAAGGGTTTAATGACTTTACCAGGTATATCAGACAATTTCTACAGCGTTTATCAGTCACAGTGTTCTGAGTTATGTAAACACAGCAATACAATCAGAAACACACGTATACCAGAGTCTATTATGGACCAGAGATCCTACTCAGTAACTGCTTCTGCTCCCCAACCCCTACATATATACAACCATAGTACTTCACAGCATTGGTAAAGCACCCACTGAGGTCAGAACAGTAGAACTTACAGCTGAATAATTGCACTGAACTTCTGTCAGAGGATCTATATTCCAGTATCTACAGAGGGCTCACTGCTTCAGACCTGACACTTTGTAGATGTGAAACAGATATAAGGAAGAGCTCAGCAAACTCATCGAGTTTACAGATGACACCAAGCTGTGCCATGCAGTCAACATGGATAGAGAGCAGTCCCAAGGAGAAAGACTTGGGGGTGCTGCTTGACAAAAAGCTCAACGTGAGCCAACAATGCACAAGTGCAGCCCAGAAAGCCAACTGTATCCTGGGCTGCATCAAAAGAAGTGAGGCCAGCAGGTCCAGGCAGGGGATTCTCCCCCTCTGCTCCACTCAGGTGAGACTCCACCTGGAACACTGCATCCAGCTCTAGAGCCCCCACTACAAGAAGGACATGNAGAGAAGGCTCCAGGGAGACCCTACCACAGCCTACCAGTATCTGAAGGGGGCCTCCGAGGAAGCTGGGGAGGGACTTTTTACAAGGGCTTGCAGTGAGAGGACAAGGGGTAAAGGTGTAAAGCAGAAGAGGGTAGATTTGAAATTAGTAAGAAGTTCTTCACTCTGAGGGTGTTGAGACATTTAAACAAGACGTTGCTTATGTTCCATCCCTGGAAGTGTTCAAGACCAGGCTGGATGAGGCTTTGAGCAACCTGCTCCAGTGGGAGGTGTCCCTGCCCATGGCAGAGGGGCTGGAACAAGATGATCTTTAAGGTCCCATTTATGATTCTGTGATTCTATGAAGATAATCTAAGTCTCTATTATTGAGTAGTAGCAGTGAATAACAATGACACAACTTACTGTTAATGACAATTTTAGACACACCTGAGGGACCTGAAGATTTACAACATTTTCATTTACTCCTGAAAGGTTTTAAAATATTCTCTATTATGCTCACATGAACTACAGCATTGTTCACAATCACACTGCTGGCACAGAGATAATCATGGCTCAGGCCAAGGTCCTGGATAGAAAAGGAGTCTGGCAACGAGCACATCTAATGTGGGATCTGATGTGCAACTTGGCAGAGGACAGCAGGGAAGCAGATGTTTCTGTTGATGAGTGGACAGAGCAGTTTATGAAGGTAAGATAGTATCAACCTCTCAGAATAATGCAAATCATCATAACTTGAGTGGTACCCTGCTGCGTGAAAGGCTGAAGCCATTTTTACTTTCTGAACTGAGCTAAGGTTTCTACAGGCAGGTCTTTCCATTTTTCAGACAGCAAACACTACCTCCTAGAGATACCTCCTATGATATTTACCACAAATATCCACTGTCACTGTTAAGTTTGCTTGAAGTATTTTGCTAAGCAAAAGACACTTCTAGGGTGTGCTTTTGGATAGGGGGAAAATATAACTATTTTTGGGGTGACAATCAAAGACTTTTTCATTAAAAAAAACCCAACCCCCTAAAAACATAGACCCAAAGCTCCTATTGTCAGCCCTCCTTACTATCAGATGATTGCTGGCTGGTAAAATGGCCTTGGGTTTGCCCAAACACCAGGAGCACGAGCACAGCAGGTATTTACTAGGTGAAATGCCACATTTAGCCCCCAGCAAATACGCGCTGCGAAATGAGAATCCATCGGGTTGGCTTTTGTAACAGCCTGTAACCAGAAATGTCAATCAAATCTGGGATTTGCTCAGGAGTAAAGAGAAGCTCAGCATTCTCACTTGAGTTCCAAGCGGCCGTTTGTTCACATCACGCCCACCGTGGAGCTGGCAGCCTCTGCTCAAGAGAAGTCAAGAGACTGGAATAATAGGGATTTTGCAGGTCAAGACTGGAATGTAGTGACACGCCTGGGTGCAGGCTTGCAACGGTGACACTACACCTTCTTCAAGCTGCAGATGACACTATTTCAAGGATACACACTACTTGTAAAAGCAACAAGATAGTAACTACTCCTTTAAGGACACAAGAAGTATCTTAATACTGTTTCCACGAGGCTACACCAGTGCATTTCAAGAAGAGCAGCAGCATCTCATCGTTTGCCACTTCTCAATCACGTTCACTACATCGTATGAATATCTGTACTTAGTAAAGGACAGGAAAAATAAAAAGAAACCTTGATTCAAAATGTGAAGCCGGGCCATTAGCAACTTCAATGTGCTTGTGCAAGAGGTTGGCGTCATCTTCCGCAAGCTCCGGACCTTGGGCTAACTTCTGCCACTCTCTCCGTCTGTCGTGAGGTGCCCTTGGCACTTTTTCTGGTTCATGAGGGCGATCTAGATTTTTCTGCTGCAGGAGAGGTGTGCAAACAAAACTGACAACTTAGAGAGTGGTCTTTAATTAGTTGCATTTACATATCGGCCACAAAATAATGGAAACCAATATTAATGCAAGTGCAAGAACAAATTGCCTTTGGTCTAGACATGAGATGTAAAGCAAAAAGACTTTTAAGAGGCAGAAACTTCAGTCTAGTGGATAATCAGCTGAATAATACAGAGAAAACTAACTGCAGAAGGAGATTTTTATTCAAAGACTGAAATGAAATTGTGAATCTGACACTTACCATTTACTGTCTCTGTGTATGAAACAGAATAATGGTGAAATGGAAAAAATACATTGCCAAAACATTTGTGCACTCTCCATTTCATTTTTCATTTGTTAAGTATAAACAAAGTGCTCTAGGAATATTAATTTCTTTCTAGTTTAGAGTAAACCTATCTATTAGAATGTCATCCGTGCTTTTTCACCTCTAAGATTGTCAAAAATCTGTACTTTCCAGTGACATTCTTTATTCTTGTTGTCTTTTTTGCTAGAAGGCTTGCATGTTCTGGCAAGCTTGCTGTTAGTTGCATTAAGACAGCACAAAAGGTCTAAGCCCTTCAGTGTTATTTCTTATTAAATATTGACCTAATGTTAAAGTTGATGGAATTGAATGACTAGAAGTAGCTTGAGTTGCATGAAGATGGCTCTAAAGTCTGGATTGTTAAGGGCATAACCAAACAAGTATCATTTCTGCAAGCAAACCCTTACAGAGCACTAACTCATATACCTTTTGCTTCCTCTTCTCTTTTCTTTTGTCCTCGGTGTCCTGCAACATTTTTTCCTTCCAAAGATCAAAGAAGTATGAAGGATTGGTATAAAACTTCAAACCTTCTTTTCCATCATCCCTGAAATACAGTGATGCAGACAGGGTTGACAACACATGAATTCAAACGTTAAAGCAAAGGCATATTAAGGAATATCTAGTATCTCAGACCCTGAAATAGTTTATTGAAGAACATTCAAAAGATGAACATTGACCTCCTGTGCCATCATTCTTTACTATCCTTCCTTGTATTCAAGGTCCTGATTTTAGACAAATAACTTTAAGGGAAGCTGTAGATAAAATAGAGTGTCATAAATCAGAGAACTCCCATGGCCAAGACTCAAAACTTGCTCTTCAAATAATGGCCAAATGTGTGTGGCTGCTTGTGTCCAAGTACTGATTCAAACTGACTTTGGGACAGCAAAGAACATTAATTTTCATCGAAGACCTTCCTTTCTACACACTTAACTGCTTACTTTCTTCACTTTGCATCCAAGAGCATTACACAGTTTCTTACACATAGATAATAAAAATGTAAAGTGGAGTAAAGTTTTAACATTTACAATGTTTTCTGCTGCCCGTGTTCCTTCAGCAGCTTCACAGTTCTCCTGGGTGGCTCCTAGATATTCAAGTGCTACTCAGCGTGAGCAAGGTGCCTGGATATGGCATCTCCATTGCATTCAGTAAGCTAGAAATTGGTTTTGGTTAATTTTCTTTTACTAACCTGTAAGGGGTGAGAATGTTAAGCGGAGGAGGCTGTTCACAAATGTCATAAGTCTCTTGCAAAGGAATAGGCAGAGTTTTGCGGTCGAACAGCTGCTGATCCTGAATTGTGGAGCTGCGGAAGGCTTTCCTCATGGTGATGTCCTGCAGTGACACTGAAGGGAGACATTGGCATTTCAACCAGTGCCACCAAAGATAGTTTATTTGGATTAACCTGGAATTGCCCAGTGCTGATGAGAATGTAAATACCAACATTACTCCTGGGATCTTAAGCTTTCACAGCAAGTAGGAGTTAAACTACTGCCAGGGCAAGGTGTTGCCAGATTATGACATGCTTGGAATGTTGTAGCACATTATCCTCTATTCAGCTTCACAGAACAGTTTTGCTCACCTGGATAGATAGTAGAACTCTATCTCTCCAAAGTAGTTCAACAAATTGCTTACTGTAGCTATCAAATAGCTTTCTGTAGTTCAGAAGTACCTAATAACATTTACCACCTCCATTTCACAGTCCTTTTGGTAGTAAAATATTACTCTTGCTCTCGCGGTCCAGATGAGAAAGTCAAACTTCTCATTCCTTGCATGTAGGCAGCAGCTCCACTGAGGGCCCACTGAGATGCTAGCCCAGCAAATCACTTAAGCTCATGCTCCTGGTATCAGTGAGTTTTAATGTGAGGTGATAAATGTTCCCACACGTGAAACTAGTCAAATACTGGGGTTTTGATCAGACTGTTCACTCGAGGTAAGACTTCCCTGTTTAGTTCAGGTGAGACACCTTGTGTTTTTAACCACGGTAGTTAGGAATAATCAATCATCTGTATACCAGAGTCAAAGAAAAACACCCCTGGAGGAACACAAGAGATGAAACAATGCTTTGAAATAGATTGACTTACTGCTGTTAAAGCCCATGTAGATTTTTCTATTTCACAACCATTACAATTTAGAAAAAGATGAATGGAGAAGTGACCACAACTGATCAAAATTGCACTTTTAATTCTGGACAACAGTGGACCTGGTTCAGTCTCTTCTACCTCCCTCACTCTCACCTCCAGTTACTACATCTGTCAAGTCCAGGGGTGTCTCAAGAGTAACTTTGACACCAGTGTTAAGCTTCCACTAGATAAACCAGCAGCCCTTTTCATTGCTTTGGGGTTCTATTTTTTAATTTTTATTTTAATCACAACACTTAAACCGCTTTTAAAACCTACTAGCAAAGAGCATATCCTCAGCACGTGCATTTTATCTCTCAATAATTAGATTTATTTTCTATCAGCAGGTTGATAGTAGTGCTCCTCTGCTGAGGCTGAGAGGACACCCCCTCCTGTACCACCAGGGCCTTTGGTAAGGATTTGTTCAGACTGTTCAAGCTGAAAGCTGCATCCTGGAACTCATCCAAGTGGAGATCCACAAACACGCACACCACCCAATGTCTAGGGTATGATCATCAAGGGGCAGGAGGTGGGAATTTTTCCAGAGGACTTGCAATTCCTGGAGTGTTCTGGCTTCTTACCTCAGCATCCTTTGTGAGGCTACAGATGGGATTGATCTGATTTTCAGTTTGCAAAAGTTAAAAATCAGAATAACTGGGGTTCACCTCGTCGAAAAACCTACTCTTAGATTCTTTCACACTTCAGCTGTTTTTCCTTTGGGCTGCTGGTTTTACAAATCTCACCAAATGTACTTGGTCCTGTCACCTACTGGAGACTAGGCCAACAAAAACAAAAGTCAGCATCCTTCTCTTTGAACCTGGGTACCTTTGAAATCAATGAAGTAATTTATTCCAACAAATAAAAATAGACAGAGGGATCAGGTCAAGTCCCGTGTTGCAAGCACAGAATAATCCCGGGCTGTGCATGGTTTAGCATTACCAAGCCATTTGTTTAGCTTGCCAGAAACAGAAATCCCTGCATGGCTTGCCACCTCAGGGGGGAAAGCACATGAAGAACTGACTGCTCATTCAGCCACTTGGGTTTGGCTGGTTGACAAACCAGCACAGCAGGAGGACAGGTCAAATAGATGGAATGTATGAATTCAGGTGGGAGAAGAGACAAGATGCTGAAGGAGGAGATGGAAATGCTGCAGGCGTTTGACTTGATGCTGAGAAATTTAAGCTTCCAACTGCCTAACTCCTACCTAGCACCAGAACCTTCACGTAGCCCAAGATCCTGAATGTCTTAGGGCTACATCTTGCTGTAAGTCCACCTGCTGCACCACTTGTGTTCACTGCAGTGAACAATCAAACGCCTTAAACGTGGAGATGTTTGCAGTTTCAAACTTGCATTCAACAAGCTGAACAAATGCCAATTTATCTTTAATTTTACAAGACCTATTGCATCAGCCAAGGGAGCTTTCTGTACACAACAACATCTTCCACAGAATGAAAAATTAACTCTGGCAGAAAGCTAAGCGACCAACCTTTTGTACATTTGGTTTTGAAAAGAGATGCCAGTCCTTTTCTCTTGGCAATCAACAACAAACTGGGCGGAAAAAGGGTATTTAAATTGCACTCTAATAGGAGAAAATAACAGGGTTTCTTTTGGGCTGAACTTCAATTTAAATACAAGAACACATCAGTAATAATAATATTATACTATCAGTGATGTTTCACCTCCTCTTAAGCCTCTCAGGAAACTGCAATCCCCAATTTGTAGTACAAGTCACGCGTGGAGGACACCAGGATGCTGACAGAAAGAAGCTGCTTTTCCATTTCCATGATATATTTAAGATTACATTTTATTTTACCTCTCCAGAAGAAGAAAAATTGTATGTGCAATTTATGACAAGCTTCTAAGCCAAAAAAAAAAAAAAAGATAAATTAATATTCTGCTAAAGTAATAAATAAATAGATTTCTTTTAAGAGCTTCCTCTCTCAACATGTTCTGCAGAATTTCATCCTGACAACTTTCAAGCCCACGAACTTCAAATGCCACAGGTATGACTCCTTGCAGAACTGAATGCCTAAGGGAAAACACACAAATCAATGGACTCAGCTGCCCATAATTCCCTTCCTCTACTCAAACTTTTACCCAGTGATTTGAAAAATGAAAGGAAGAAAGAATAAAAATATTGAATTCATAACTCAGCCATAAGATTCCAATTAAAAGTAATTAATGAGGGTGGGGTGGTGTTGAAAATTCTCCTCAGATGAAGATTTGGGTGATTTCAGTTCCTGCAGATTCTACAATCTTGAAGTCTGATTTCTATGGCATGTATTTTATTTTTTTAATGGTTTTTCTATGGCATATATATTTTTTTTTAATGGTTATGCACTTCAGTGATGCCTGGAATCAGACACATATTTGGTTTCCCCACCATCAGAATACTTCTGACTGGTCACTGCAGGTTTAATAGTTGCTAAGCAGAGGGAGTACTTCTGCAGAATGGAATCTGCTCTCTTTTGGACTTATCCCCAACACAAGAAATTCAAATTTACTACAATACTGATTAAAAACCCCCATTCAGAATGGCTCAAGCACTCTGGATAGAGACTGTACGTCGCTTCACTACTATAGGAAAGCAAAGAGAAGATGGGAGCTTTAGAGCAATCAGTTTAAGAGACTCAGAAGCTGCTTTAAATGTAGCGTGTAGGAGCAGGGAGCCCCGAGCAGCTCGTTCAGGAGGATTCAAATCACCCAGCCCCAGCAACCAGTGAATCTGCTGCTGAGTCTTAACAGAACTGCCACACGATTTAGCAAATGACACTGTGTCCAGATTGCTCTCTTATATAGAAAGCACAAATGATGCAATATCATGGCTTTACCACTCAGTCTCCCATTTTCAGAGGCATCCAGACAACAATCACCTGTCAAACTTTTGAGGTATCTCCCTACCAGAGGCTCTGTTTTGGTTTTGCCTATAGCAAACCAGAAAACCTTTCTTTAGCATCCATCCATCCAAACTTCTGAACTGCCATCCTTTTTATGACAGGGCAGCATTTCTAGAAGGGTTAGAAAAGAACAAGCACGTGGATTTCAAGTCAGAAACCTACTGAAATCTTATTCTTCTGAGGGGAAAGAAAACCCCACATGCATGCAAAAAGTGTAAAGTATGTAAAAAAAATCGATCACAGTATGATACTAATAATTCTGAGAAGTTAAAAAGTTGACATTAGTGTAGAAATTCAAACCAAACTAAGTTCAGAGCAATGCTTCCTGGATAGAAAAATTGTGCACCAGGAATTAGTTCCTTCAGGACACAATCCTAACCTTTGTTTCATTTCATTTCATGCTTTCCCAGAGATACTGTGGTAATTTAAAATGAGAAAACACACAATCTATTAAAAAATGCAGAGCTTTTTAATACTTTGACTCTACTGGAAACATCTCGTCAAGTATCTGCACTTTGTTCCATGAATCTGACCTGGAGAAAGGTAAACCCAACTGTCCTCCCCACACCTCCATGGGTGAACATCCTCCTGCTGTTAGCCCAGGTCAGGACTAAACCAAAACAAGTTGTGATAAATTTCAAGCCCAAAATAGGATACTGAAAAAGAAAGTTTCCTGATCCCCAATTTTTAAAGAAATGCAGTCTCAGATTTTCTCTCATCCCCTTTGTCCTCTTCTGGCGACTCAGTCTGGGCAGATGTTTCTGAACAAGGAACACTGGGTATGGCTCAAGGACGGGATGTTCTGAGGTTAATCAAAACAGGCATTTAATCGTTCCTCACGGTGAGGACTGCGTGTGCTTCTCTGAAGTACTAGCAGTCACTGCTATCCTGTGGTGTGAGAGACACATACAGACTTGAGTCACACTTCAGCCACTCCACTCTTGATCAGGGAGACCTCTTTACAGCCCCCTTTTCTTTAACCATGGTGCCCATCCCTTTCTTTAGCTCTACAGTTTGGCCAATGCTACAGACACAAAATGCTGTGAAAATTTATTGATCTGGTGCCTTTGGACTACATACTATTTAAAAACATTTCCAGCAATTCTCTAACATCAAACAGTTTGGGATATTTAGTGCTGCAGCCAAACTCGTCAAAGGCCATTTCCACAGGAAAGTACAATTTTCCATCTTGATATCCCACAGCATCCTTAAATGCTTTAACTCAAGGACTTAAAACGGTCCCTCTGTTTTCCTGACATGTTGCCACACTGGATGTGCCATTATCAGTATATATCCCACTCTGATTTAAACCAGAAACTTTGCTGTGAAGGGAAAACACAGAAACCATCTCAATTATAATTAGAGACTGTAATTGCTGACCATTTGCTACTGTACACAGAAGGGATTTTCTTTGGTCATTATCCGGTCATGGTAAGCATGTTTTTTTTTATTGGAAAAAGAGGTGTATGTGTCTGATTTATGCTTAGCTGTCAAGAGACATGGAAAATCCCATTAATGTAAGAATTTCCCCAGGCAAGTCACCATTCCATGGAAAACCTGCTGCTAGCTGTGAACAGCCATCTTTCAAAACCTGCTCTAAAATTAATGTCCTGCAAAATACAGAATCAAAACTTCCTTGGCTTCATTTTGCCATGACTGAAGTTTCAACATGGGTAACTAAAGGCAGCTTGATGAACACACTCCTGGTCTGACACTGCATTCTCCCTGAACGACACACAACTCTCATAGCCAGACATTCAGAACTGACACTGCTTTCTGTACTTGAAAATTGGATCACATAAACAGTCCGAGGTTATTTTTCATTACAGGATGTTTCTCTACATTCTAGGGCTTAGCCACGTAGTCTAGAACACCCTAAACTGTTTGGGGTTCCAAGAGATTTTACAGTTCTACCTCCAACCAACAGATATCCAGGAAGGCAAAAACCCTTTCATGGTATTTATCTACTAGGTGGTTGTTGTTCCTGTAGTGATCACATCACTGCAATCCATACAAATGCACCTTACAGGCATGAGCCATACCCTGCTGACTTTGCCAGCACTTGTTTTCTCAGCACTACCCATATTTATAATGTTTAAAGCTATTCAGGAAGAATCCAGGGGGATATATCACCAATAAATGGAGCTACACAACCAAAGCTTCATACAGAAAGGAAGATGGTAACAAACTAAATGGAAAAATCCTCCTCGGACGAGTGGTTACATCCCATGGGAATCAGTAAGAAGGTTAGGAAAAAAGGGTGAAGCCATATTTGCAAGCATTTCCATAATATTACATACTATTAACACTAATAGCTAACAGTCCTGAAGTGACACATATTCCTGTAGCAGTTTGTCTGCAGATGCATTGGTAGCAGCACTGCTCAGGAACCATGAAAGCACCGAGCTCTGCAAGCCGCTTGAGGCTATAAAGTAGCAGAAATAGAAATGCACCCCTCTCTCTCTTGATGCTTTGCTCTCTTTTCTTATAATTTAAACTTATTCTTTCCATTTGATGTATCAGTGGTGCCCGGGTGATGAAATAAGCAATCTTCAAAGTGGGAGTTAACTTACATTCCTCCTCCTTGGGATCAAGTTGTGTAACACTGACAGATAAGCGATCTACGCGTTCCTGTAAGGAGTTGACTCGAAATGAGAAACTGTGGGCTTCATTGAAAAGTTCACCAAATATATCTTCAGCATATTTACCTGCAACAGAAAGAAACAATAAATCAAGCCTATCACAAGACAGCCAGGTGAGTTTGCCTTGAAAAAGATTCTAACTCTTGTTTAAGAAGGTAAATTTAGGATGCACGGGTATCGCTTGTAACAACCTGTGCTTACTGACCTCAACAAGAATGCTTCAGGAGAGTGAACAAAAGCTAAATATTTAATTTGTCATTTACTGCTTGGCAATGAAATGACTCAAAACATTACAGGACAGATCTCCAGCTAGTATAAATTGATTTATCTCTGCTGATATGCAAGGAATTAAGACTGCTTAGCTTCTTTGGTGTGTATAAAGGGATTATTTTCAGCATCTTAAGCTGCTCCTTATGAGTAATAATGAATCTTTCCAAATGAAAGTTAGCTCAACATTTCTCCAAATGAAGTACAGTTTCCACTCCTACTGTTTAGAAGGCTTTCAAAACCAGAAGTTCAGATAGTTACACCTAGATTAGATAGAACCAGCTTATTAAAAACTACATGTTGAAAGAATAAACTCCACTTTGTTGTCGGTGCACAATAAATCTGGAATGGTACAGAAAAAAAAGGCCACTTTCAAATAAAGGCATCAAAATAGCAAAATCTAAATCCCTGTAGGCAAGGTGGAAACCACTTCAAGACACCGTATGATTAGTACAAGGCCACCATATACTATTTATTAAGACTTAGCTAATGGCAACAGAAAACCAGCATGACTATAAGCAACAGAATATAAAAGGGCTACCAGAAGCAACACACAAATGAAGATAACGGAAAGGATCATCAATTCTGGCATATTAAATACAGCCCCACCCCCAAAACTAGCCCCAGGAGCAACCTTCAAAGGAGTGAGCCATAGAGCCTGCCAGGGAGGCTGTGGACCCAACTGGTAGAGGAGTACTCAAGAGAAGACAAGATGACTGCAGACAAGCTAAATTAACCCTTTCCAGCGGTGTTTGGTGAAAGGAACTGGAGGGACCCTCAAGCCACTCTGCTTTGTGGGAGGCTCAAAGATACCTGAAGTAACTTTATAAAAATTACAGGACTAAATTGACAAAATGGCCAGCAAAATACTAGTAACAATTTGCTCATCTCCTTGATAAAGGGTGAAAGGTGGCAAGCACAAGAGTACGGTCCAGAAATGTTTTCAGGGAACATCTTGAGAACTACAGGTCTGTGAGCCTGACATCCAGACTCAGAACTAGAAGTCATTATGAAGAACTATTAGCAGACACCCAGCTGACTTGTGGCAGAGCCAGCACAGCTTCTGTAAAGTGAAATCTCTTGTGGTGGGTGTACCCTGGCTGACACCAGGTACCCAGCAAAGCCACCCCATCACTCGCCCTCCTCAGATGGACAGGGGAGGAAAATATAAGAAGACTGATGGGTGGAGATAAGGACAGGGAGAGATCACTCACCAGTTACCACCACGGGTGAAAAACAGACTCGACTTGATGAAAGTAATTTAATTTATTACGAATTTATTACCAATCAAAAGTCAGAGTAGGATAATACAAAATAAAACCAAATTTTAAACCACCTTTGCCCTGCTTCTTTAAGGCACCCACCTCCTCTGGCATGGGGTTCTCTGGGCTTCAGGGAGGATATCTGCTCCATCACTCACCTCCTTGGGCTGCAGGGGACAACCTGCCTCACCATGGTCTTCACCACAGACTGCAAGGGTATCTCTTGCTACAGTGCCTGGAACACCTTCTCCCTCTCCTCCTTCACAGACCTTGCTGTCTGCAGAGTTGTTTCCCATTCTCTGACTCCTCTCTCTGGCTGCAGCTGCACATTTCCCCCCCCACTTCTTAAACACATTACCACAGAGACACTGCCACTGTCACTGAAGGGCTCATCCTTGGCCAGCCATGGGCTCTCCACTGGCCATCAGAGAACCTTCTAGCAGCTTTTCAGAGAAGCCACCCCTGTGGACTCCCCCCCAGTCTTGACATGCAAACCCCACACATTTCTGAAGTGTTTCTAAGCACCTGGATGGAGAGCTATCTCTTGGAAATCTAACTAGATGATTTTGGAAAGGCCCTAATCAATAGGATTACTTAACAGTCAGGTAAGAATAATAAAAAAGAAAGACCTGGAACAGATAAATAACTTCTCAAAAGGTACAGAACAGATGACAGGAGTAAATAACTGGTCTTCACAAGAGAAGTTACTTTAAAATGGGACCCATCCAGAGCCAGATCACTAAAGTTTTAATATACAATTACTGAAGTTTAATGTGTTTCAGAGAATATATTGACATGCATATTATTCAACTTAATTAGAAAACTCACATAATATTCAGCCACGCCAATTAAAATCTAGTGTCAAATTTTATATATAGAATAAAAAGGAAACTGCAGGGCTCTACATCCAACACTTTCCCTTCTCTAGATGTATTTTAAAGCTACAAGTTTATCTAGATCATTTCATCAGGCTTACCATCCACCTACCTCATTAGCAACCTCCAATTGCAAATAATCTGGCTCAAAAATCTTTTCATTATGCTGCAGACAGCCACGAACATACTGCATGGAATAATTTCCCCATGCTTTGGAACACTAATCCACAAATGGGAAATACATTAAAAACAACCTGTCGTGTTTGAAGCACTTTGCCAACCACAGTCTCTACTTACATGCTTCTTGGCAGTCTCTTTATTTAGCCTGAAGTAGATTTAACTAAATGCTTTTTGAAGCAAAGCAAAATGTTTGCTGTTAGGGAAACACAGAACTTTCCTTCAAAAGAATACTGTGGGTGAAGGTAGGGATGTATATGAGACTCAGAACCCAGTATTTGTGTACAGGGCTGTCTCTGTGAACATGGCTTCAATTCTGAATGGCTTACAAAAGGCATGATTACAAGGGAGAACACTGATCAGTGTTGGAAAAAGGTGAATAAATAAATAAAAAATGTTATGAGGCAAAGAAATGATATCAGCAAACAAAGCTGATCTCGCTCCACTTGAGTTATAGGCAATATGTTAGAAGAGTAAGGAGTAAATATATTCATTCTGTACAGTGGAAATCATTTCAGAGTGTCATTAACACTTCAGAAAACATCATTATGGGGCTGCTTGATGAAAAGCTCTGCTCTTCTTTCACACAGAGCACTGAAAAGAGTGACAGACGACTACAACAATTAAAATAACACTAATGCCTTAGGATCTTGGTCACAGCTGGATGCAGAGTAGCAGTTTAGAAAGCCCAGTGATCTTGTTTGCCTATTAAATGGCAATACAGACTTCTGCAAATCAATTATTTCAACAGCTCTGAAAAGCTGATTTTACTGTGTTTGCAAAACTTGCTTAATTGACCAGAGACGTTGTTGTTTTCAAAAGGCAAGTCATATTCCCTCTGATATTACTGGCTGTTCTTCTTGGTCTATCACAATGGCATTTATTTTTATTAATGGAGCACAAGCTTTTTCATTTAAATAAGAGGCTACATTATTATTTGTTTGGGTTTTTTTAATTAAGGAATGTATTATTCAGCTTGTATTATTCAGCTTATTATTCTTTTCGCAACCTTTTCTCTGGTCTCAAAGGGCTCTCTTCCCAATTAACCCTTCAGGAAGAAAGTGACACAGGAATGCAGCTCCCTCTGCTGTCAGCCGATGTCCTTTTTTGTGACAGCCAAGTAAAATGTCTTGGAAGCAAGGTGTTGTCCTTCCTCCCTGCAAGAAGGTGCATGTGTTCCATAGCCTTTTCTGAACAATGATTTTCCTGACACTGAAACAGTCCTATAAGCTGAAAAACAGAATACTAACTAGATGAAAACAGAATGAGAAGAATACTGCTCACTTCTTCCCTCATTTTTTTAAGAATTAAGCCCAGCAACACACGGAGGATCCACTCCTGGTCATTGCTGTGGCAGTAAGAGGTATGATGGCTTATAAAACTTTGGAAGAAAGACCAGTCAGTTTTACAGCTCTCCTCTTTCACCATGTGTGACTCTTAATTGGTTTTAACTCCTGATTTCCCCCTGGAATTTTGTAAACATTTGTCCAGCATTGGCTTCTGTGCACAAAGGAGTAATTTCAAACTCCCCAATACACTAAGATGAAGGGATACCAGGGGAGGAGAAATGTTATTGTTGTCTTGTTCTGGGGGACTGGGTATCTGTCTGATGAACTGAAGTTCAACTGCACTCAGCATGTAAGGTTCTGAGCCTTATTTCAAGCTAATTAAGCAAATGTAGCCAAGAGATGGCTCATAAAGTCTCACATATTGTGTTGCACCAACTGCTCGAGCCCTCACACGCTGCAGGATCAGGGTGTAAAGCAGCAGCCTCCTCAAAACTCCTCTTTTCAATTCACCCAAACTGCAGCATTCTCTGTGCTGTAACCTTCAGCAAACCTTAAGGAAAGGGCATTTAAATTAATCATTCCACAACACTAGATCAGTTACCATCAGATTTAGTTACAGGCTCTCAGATAAGTTCTGGGACACAAGTCCTGAAGCAGGACCCGTGGAAGAAGCCAATTCTTTACTATCCTTTTGCATTTTGAAAGCAAAAGAGTTCCAAACCCTTCAAGTGCATCTAAACCTGAAACGAGCATCCCACAGATCACTTATGGCAGTGGCAGCCTCCAGGAGCCACAGTCTAAATTCTAAGTAGCTGTCTGGCTAAATAAATTGAGCACCCAAAGTGCTCAATGCCATAAAACAACATAATTTCTGGAAATTCAAGAGGATGGCTGACAAATCTCAGACCAGTGCAAGATGCAGCAAGTGGAAGGCTCAAAGTGAGACAATTGTTGAATGTTGCCAAAGGTATTAATCTTAATTAACAAAGCTTTAAGTAAACTGCCAAACTTCTGGAGCTTGGAGTGGGGAAGTGAGGGGGTTGTTAACATCTCACAAACAAAAGCTAATCCAACGTACTTGGAACTGGAATTATAAAAATATTTATTATATTTAATATGTCACAACCTTATTGAATAAAATGGAGAATATAGAATTCAATATTTTAATATTAAAATGAATGTGAATTATACAAATCTCATACTATTACTACAGTTGAAAATTACTTTTTTTTTAAACAGACATAGAAATTTATAAAATATCAAAAAATAAGAATTCTGTCTGCTGCCCACCTCTCATCCCCTGATTATTATATTTCAATTATATTTCAATCCCATTTAGAAAATGACTGGGCAAAAATATTGTCTAAAACATAAAAGCACAGAGCAAAAGCAGCTGCAAAACCTGTCTCAAGTTCTACTGCAGAATCCCTTCCCAATGTCCTTAGACTATGCAAAATTACTCATTATTTACTCCTGAATAGTTCCTTTCTATACAATATAGAATATATTAGAAAATATCCTTTCAGGATAATTATTTACCACGTGGGCCACTAACAATATATAGCCAGGGTCCATGTAGAAAGCAAAACAAGAGAGTTGTGATAAAATTGTTTTTCCTCCTCTGTTAATTCTGACACATAATCTGACATATCCATTGCTTGTTGATTCAGCCTCACATCTTCACCATGTTGATTTTATTTAATTGAATGCTTTAGCAAAAATCAAGGGGTACTTGAGACCCTTGTTTGTCAGCAGGATCATTTCAGTCTCACAGCTCAGTGGCAAGGGGATGGACTAAAAGCTAGGAGACTGAAGTGCCTCTCAGGCTTGGAGAGAAGAACCTTGGGAGATCCTTGGAAGAACTTCAGTGGCCATGGCTGAGCGAGCTCTGAAAAATGATGTACTAAAGATAGCTCAGTGGTGCTAATTAGGAATCTATCATTATGAAGGTGTGAGGGCAGTCCACAAGGACTGGATTTAAGGATTGTAACAGGAATATCAGAGTACTGAAGACACAACTCTGTCCCTAGTGAAACTGAACCGTGCATTTAACAGACAACCTGACCAGGGTATCAAAAGCATCAAATTAACTCTGGTAAAGTCCTTCTCTGGAGCAGGTCTGATGCTTAAAATGCATATCCAAGAAGAAAAGTCCAAAATTCCAATTCCCATGCAAAATGGCATGGTAAGCAAAAAATAAGGAAGAATAGTTTAAAAGCATCGCAAGGGGAAGGGGAAGAAATAATATGCTTGAAATCAGGGTTTCACTCCCTGAAACTTAACAAACCAGGGCTGAGGAAAAGAGATAGCTAACTAGGAGGACTTGGCAAAAATAGGAAATAGTACAAAGAAAAGACAGAAAGAGGGGAAGGGCTACAGAAGGTTCAATGTTAACTGAAAATAGTTCTCAGTAATGTAAAAGGCACTCCAGCCTAGGAAACAGAGTTATGCAGCATTCTCTCTTTGTACAGAGGTAGAAAAAAAAAACCCAAGGAAAGTAACAGCCTGCTATGATTGAACAGCAGTGCTGGTCAGAATGTCTGTAATATAAATATTCATTCAAGGAACATACTCCAAAGGAGAAATGTCCTCCTCCCCAGATGGAGGTGTCAGACACCAGGGCCAAGAACAAAGCCCATCAGTGAGGTTTCTTGTGTGGTACTGCCAATCTGTGTACAGGGAACAGATGAATAGAAGGAAAAACAAGATTGGTCAATAGTTCTGAACAAAATGAGGAGGTTACGTGCACACAAGAGGACTCTTTATCCATCCTCTAACAATGGCACAGCTGCACAGGGCTCTCAGTTGAGTTTCACATCCGCTGGAATGCTATAGCCTGGCATACAGCAACATGTTCCAGCTCTGCAGCACTGGAGTGCTAGTGTACCTGCAACACTGCTGAAAAAAACCCCAAACATAAGCACTTTGTAAAGCAGATACAGTCAGAAAGCAAGAAATACAGGGAAGAATGGCTAGGAAAGTAAAGAAGCTGTTGGTGTAGTCCAGAGACTGTCTGTTGCCACAGTGCCATCAGAAGATGGATCCTTTCATGAAGTTAGAGAAGACTGGGAATAGACTGGAGGAAAAAAATTACTTACTTGCTATTTTCTAATGCTGTATCAAGACAGACTGATGTGTTTTCATGCTCCAGGGAGAAAGGCAAAGTCTATCACTCAAAGCAGAAGTACTTTGTCCTTTCACTCTACTTTTAAAGGTTAAAAAATTTCTCAAACTGAACAATTAAAAGCAACACCTCAAACTAAGAAAGGATTGAGAATTTGGGATCGCTGACATACTGATGTAAAGCTCTTCTCATTTCCTATTAACACAGAGGAAAACAATGCCTATCTCTTAAAATGGATTGTTTCTGCATGCATCTTCTCCTGACACACAGTATCCAGGATCCCAGAATTACACAGAATCTCAGAATAGTNAGTAGTTCCTTGTCACTCTTGAACCAGGGAACCCTGAACTGAATAGAGTACTCCAGATGTGGCCTCACTAGGGCATAGTAAAAGAGAAGGAGAACCTCCCTCGCCCTCCTGGTCACGCTCTTCTTAAGAAGAGCACCTCAGGACACCACTGGCCTTCCTGGCCACGAGGGCACATTCCTGGTCCATGGAGAACTAGCTGTCTACCAAGACTCTAAGGTCCTTCTTTAGAGCTGCTTTCCAGCAGGTCAGCCTCTGACCTGTACTGGTGCATGGGGTCATTCCTCTCCAGGTGCAGGACCCTACACTCGCCCTTGTAGAAATCCATTGGGTTCCTCTCTGCCCAGCTCTCCAGCCTGTCCAGGTTTCAACAAATGGCAGCACAGCCTTCCAGGGTACCAGCCCTCCCTCCAGTTCTGCATCATCAAACGATGTCCACACTCTATCAGAAGAAAGGTTAAGAATGGCTGGTCTTGGGAGTCATAATGGCAAGAGATTAATCCTGTATTTCATGGCCAGTAACTAAAAAGTCTTAAGAAGTGACTAAGCACTAATCAAGTCAAAGACCATTCACTGACATTTGCATAACTTTACCAGCAAAACCAAAAGCAGCTTTAAAGGAAATGAAACCCTACCAGAACACTCAGTTTCTGCTCTCAGAGTTAAGCCTCATTTCATCTCCAACTTAAAAGCTGATTCTCCAACATGCAGGTTATCCCCAGAAAATGAAAAGGGAAGGACTGCAGAGAAGCTGGTTGTCAGAGGACTCCTGCAAAGCCATGCCTGCTGGCTGTGACTCACAGGCACCTGCTAAAATTTATTTGCACGTCAGCCAGCCTCGCTGTGCACTGGCAACAGTGACACACCAAGTGAAGACTGGATATTTGGGTTTAAGCACATGAAAGACAAAATTCCTCTGCCACGATTCCTTTTACAGAGCAATGCTTCGTGTTGCTGTGAAATGAGGATTATTTTGCAAAGCATGTTCTATTGATTTGTAGGAAAAAATGTTGGTTTCTTGAAAATTTGTACAACATGAAACAAAAACTTACTTGAGTTGGTATAAATGCTGCCCACAGAAAGCCTACAAACACAGTGATGCTCTTTGGAAGGAACAGGACCTGCTTATCAGTGTTTAAGTTACTTATAAAACCCCCCAAACCTTAATTACCTATTCTGGGCTTGCTGTTGCAGAGTAAACTAGGGCATTTTCCCTCCTCCTTTACCTTCCCTGTCATTCCCATGCCTTGTGGACCACTGCTGAGTCACAAGTTCACAACAGAAGCTCTTCTGAAGCAAAACCAGCTAATTCAGGCTTCATCCCTTTATAGGCACACTTCACTTAGAACCAGATTCCTGTAGCAGGAGCTTACATAATTACAGTTATGTTCCTCTGAAAGTATCTCCCTAACTGTGCTACAAGACAGGTAACAAATGTGGGAGCATTCAGTGGATATTCTTCAAACCATTTTCAACCCTCATCGAGTTCTTTCTGTTCTAGTATTGCTTCATGCTGACTTCCTCCTGAGCAGTTACAGCAGCACAGATCTGTTATGGTGGAAGGCAAACTGGCTGTTCTAAAGGTCATCTAGTCCAAGGGAAGGGGAGGCCAGCACACGAGTGGGTGGTCTGAGAAGGGCTTTTGGCAGAATGAAGCAAGGCTGCAGATGGTGATCCTTTACTGCATCCTAAGCTGGTATGTTCTTGTTTCACTGTAAAGAACTTAAATAGCTCTTTTCCTTGCTACTTCAGCAGCTCTACTCCTAACGTTCACATTTATGTGCTGTAAGCATTCCTGTCTCAGCTGCATAATCCAGTGTCCTCAAGTAGAGCCTTCAACCTAACAGCATCTAAGAGCTTTGAAAGGCTGCCAGAACAGAGACACCACAGAGTACACCATCAAACCCATAACCAAATCAATCTAATTAACAAATTAGGCTACATCACCTACGACTCTAAGGTACTGATGGAGCTGAAGGGTTTTCCACACTGTAGATGTATATACATGCACATTTTAATAGGTAATGTGTTGGCAGTCTTACTAATGTCCTAGTGGTTGAAAAGCACCTGCAGTACTGGAAATTCAAAATGCTACGTGTGGTTCAACTGACAGCTTCTTCAAGTTGCTGAAGCAACCCAGAAATCAGCTTTTCAAAACAAACTCCTTCGGAGTTCTAGAGCTTGAAGAGTTTTAACTCCTCTCAAATGCACTGAAGGAAAAACTGTTGACAAAAAGGAGAAGGAATCCAAATCTTTAGGTGTTTGAAGTACCTTGTAATAATTACATTTCTGGGTTTACTATTTAGAAGGCAACTGCTTTTTATTTCTGAGTAACCACAACATGACCAAGGGTTTTAAGTTAAGAGAATTAAGCAACCAGTGATATATTCCTCATTATGTCGTATTGCCTACTCAAGAATGGCTCCAAGCTTAGCAATTACTGACTTCATTAACTACCAGAGATCTTTTTTTCCTGTCATGTTCCACGGCTAACAGGAATATAAGGCTTAAGGGTTTTAAGACATGCTGCTGGAAAAATCCATAGCTTCCTTTCACAGAAGTCCACGTCAGCCACTGTCCACAAAAGGAGTATATTCAAAGCTTAGCCACAAATTTCATCTGAGAGTACAAAAAGGGATTCCTACTTCAGCCACAAAAACTGGGACTGTAAAATCTATCAGTTCTAAACACAGCTTTTAGGGTAATGTACTTACTTAGGCTACTCAGTTGTCTGATTATATTTGCCAAGGAGATATTGGTGACACATTCCAATTCATTCTTGATCCCTCTGGGCAGAGCTGTGTGGCACAAGTGCCTGGGGTCTATGTTCCTTTTTACCAACGGCATGCTGAAAATTAACAGAGGACCAGCAAACCTGTAAAGAAAGAAGACAAAATACTGTTAGGAGGTTAATTATATCTTAAATTCAGATCATGTCTAAAGTTAAATTGACTAATCCTAACAAGATAAAAATGCCTCCGTAGTACTGATGGAATTCACTGCTGAGTATATAAATCTTTTCTTCTTTGCCCATTTCATTCTCCCTCTTTAAACCTTTACCTGACTCAGATGCCAGTGAAGTGACAAATAATTTTTTTACAGTTCATGCTTTTTTTTCCCCCCCCCCGGAAATAAAGACAGGAAAATCTTTGCGGTAGAAGAATATTTAAGATTTCCTTCTTGATGGACGACTTCCTTGTTCAGGCCAGGCAAAGTCCAACAACAAATTCTCTTTATTGTGAGGTCAAAGTCAAGCTAGCTGCCCATTCTGCTTGAAAGGTAGATATGAGCTGTTCATTATGTAATGCCATGGTACTAGCAGGAGTCACCCTTCTAATCGAAACATCCCTCCTAAATCCTACCTAGAGTCAAGGTAAGAAAAGAGAAGATGTTTCCCTTCCACCTACACTGCTACTGGCAATAAATTCAGCTGAGAATGCATCTCCCAAACACAAAGTCTCCATGGTAAACTTGCATGGCAAAGTCCTCCCTGCCTCAGAAATCCTAACCCTCCACAGCTTTCCAAATCCACGGATGGTAAATTAGCAGGAATCTTTCCTAGTTCTGTAGACAGTGCAAGAATCATCGCAGGCTGTGAATCCCAGGCTTGTAATTTTCATGCACCCATGGCACTGACTGGAAGGAGTTTCCTAGGAGGCAAGTTATGCCTCTCATCTTATTAGTGCTGCTTATTAAGATCTCTCTACTAAAACTTTTTTTCATGATAAATGGATTGCCTAAAATTCTGTCATTTTTCCATCGTGTCATGTAAAGTCAGAACGACCAATTCAAGACTCCCACGTGATATACAGAGAAGGGATACTCTTGGTATTGGTATCACTTGGTCTCACTTCCACCACGGAAGAGATTACACTTTCTCCAGACAGCAAGGCAGGTGAGTTTTCCACTACACAACCTGCAGTCCTAATCCCCAGCCAGCCACAGCTTCATCTGTCCTCCTTTATCCCAAGATGTTCCCAGGATGCAGCCAGGGCTTCACGTTGTGCCACAGAAGACATCTTCCCTACAGGATAAATTTCACCACTGCTACCCTGGGTGAAAACAGTTTTTCTGGATAACAATAACAAAAGGCCATGTGGTAGATCTGGAATTTTGCTGACCTAGAATGGCACACGGAACTGAATGAGTCAAAGTCAAGTGTAATGAAGTATTTTCCTCTTGCAAATTACTTAGATTTCTCCCTGACACTTTTCCTGCAGGGATCTTCTTTCAATGAAGACAGGGCTTGTAGCTGAGGGATGCAGGCAGGATCCTTAAGTCTACCTGAGAAACACCTCTGTGTTGCCAGGATGGGATTAGGTTTCGTTCGTTGCCATTTAACACCACCTCTACTGCCCTTATTTTCTTGAGAGAACAATCAAACATACTTTATACACTGGAGGGATAAAACCCAATGAAAACAATTCTTCCAGCCACTGGCTGAAAGAGTAGATGGTCCTCAGCATCTTGTCATTTAGTTTTTCAAGATTAACAGTAAAAACCATGGAAGTGGGCATGTGGCAGGGGGAAATTACATGAATGGATGTTTATTTTCTAGGTATACCCCACATCTTTCTAGTCCCTAAATACCTAAGTGCTAAAAAGCTAGCTGCTGTATACAAGCTAAATGAAATAAAAAGTGCAAATCTCAACGCTGTCTCGGAGAGAAGCAATGAGAGAGTGATTATAATTAGTGAGACTTTATATCTGCTGGTACAAGACGAGTGAAGGGAGATCAAATGGGCCCCAGCAGCAAAGCTTCTGCTGTCTTAGGACCCCACAACCCCTCTCCCCCAGCAACAAGACCCCAAAGAAACCCTTAGCCACAGGTTCATGCTGGTGGTTCCCCACCAGAAATAAAGGAAGGATTCGGTCACTGTTAAAGAAACCCAACAAATGATATGCAAGCAATGTTCCACAGAAGCAATGAAATATTAATTCCAGAGTTAAGCCTTTTCTTGATCACTGCTTTAATGATACTGCTGTATAAACAGCACAGCAGGCAAGCCTTTTAAAAAGAGGTCCAAATAAGTCTGCAAAGGAACATTTTCACAGAAAACACTCAAAATCTACTCGTATAAGAAACTGAAATAGTCCTTATTTCTCTCTACCTAACATAGATTCTGGGTTATAAATGTTAAAAAAGAAATATCTGTAAATAACAAGCATAAAAGCAGTTGATGGCTAGGGCACTCTTTGGTTTACAGAATCAAGATGTTAGTAAGTGATGATATTGCTCTCTTTCTTTGATTTTAGATCATTCATCAAAAAGCCTGCCCCCTTTGTAGCAGGTATAGATCATAAAGCTTCAGATGTTTGAGTGACAGATTCTTTAGAAACCTGTAACAGCAATAATAATAAGAGAAAACAATTAGAAGTAATTCCAGCCAAGCATTAGCTAGATTTTAAGTAACACTTGAGCATGCACTGCCCTTTACCTGTCTGATATGTTTCTAGGATAGAACACTTGACAGAATAGCTGAAAATACACAGTATTGCCCCAAATGTTTTCTCCAACAGGCATAAAAAGATGCTGCCCAAGGAGAGATTAAGCCAGAACCCCCCAGACCTTCAACATGTTTAACTCTGAACCTGAATAAGAGGCCATTTAAGACAATGGAAATTGTTTTGCTTTGCTAGCTCTAGAATTTGCAGAACATCTACTCTGACCTTTTTATTCTTCCCCAAACCCCGCAAATATCATTTTCTAATATCTGAATAATGCAGTTGTGGCTTTCTTACCCAAAACTATAATACAAGAAGAAAAGGTAGCAGAGGGAAGACTAAGTATGGTAAAAGGTATAGTTTTAAAACAAGAATAAACTCAGAGGGAAACAAATGACTAAAGATACAACCAACACCTTCCGACTTCTACATCGTATCTGAAAACTATGCAAAGCCTGAACAGAGACTATTTCCCTTTTTCCCACAGAAACAAGAGCGAGGAGGCAATGAAGGGAAATATCACTCACACATAAAGGAAAAGGCATTCACACACTTGCTTAATAAGTTTGGAACTCACTGACATAGGGTGCTGTACACAAAACCAAGTACCTGCTGGTGATTTGTCCACTACAGACCACATATTCTTGGCAGTTTGTCTCAACCACCAGAAGGGTCTGGATGGTTCCTCCCCAGTCGTGTCTAGCGATCCCTGCACAGGGAGAAACAAGTGTGCAACAGCAAAGAGAACTTTCCTGGACCCAATCAATTTCTTCACTCTGACAAAAGATGTGATTCCTAATGCTGTTCTTATCAAGAAAGCTGAAAAAAGCTGAAATCACTGGATTTATTATGAAGTTTTAGAGCTGTGAAAGAGGTAAACAATAAAAAAAAAGATTGTGACAATCTAGTATATCCTTTAGATCAAAAGCAAAACACTTCCCAGCCCCTGCCCCCTGATCCCAAGCCATACATTACCCCTGCCACCCGGGCAGCAAAGGAAAAAATAATTCCTAGATCAGAAAATCCTCTTAGCGTGCTGTTGACAATAAGCCCTGGGCAGTGTCCCTAACCCCAGCCAGTCTGAAGGGAGCAGAAGCTTGTCAGTGCATAAGAGGATCCCTGGGCTGAAAGGTTACTTGACACCTCCCCAGGGCTCCCAGTTCTCTTGTCACACAGGTCTCAGAGCTCTCCCTCCCCTCAGCCCCACTGCTCCCCAGCTCACAGCTCAGAGCAGGGAACGCAATCCTCAGACACAAGCATCTCCTCTCCCCTCCTGTCCCCACAGCTCTCGGAGACAGTTCTAAAGCAGCTGCTCCCTCCCTTCCCAGGAAACTCTCCAAAACCACTTGAGAAGCCAACTCTCATCTTCTTCCCAGTTGCACAATGGCTGGCACAACCTCTCCCCCCACGTGAGCACCGGCACAGATGAGTACAGAACACGGATGCACGTACAGAATGACTGCCCCATGTGTGTATCCACCTATCCTGCTTGCTTTCCACACGTGATTTTTAAGGCACTAGGGTAAAATGCTCCCGTTGCCTTTTCAATTAATTCCTAGTACTTAAAACCCTCCAGAAGAATGGCACTAATGCAAGTTAATTAATTATCTTTTTACAAGAACAGCCTTAATGAGATTTGACTGCACTTCTTTTCAGCAGACAAGTTGTTGAGTGTGTTGCACAGCCCTCTTCAGCTATTAGGGGCCCTACGGGTGACACTCTTCTCTCTCTGTCTCATACTTGTCCAACACTGCTGGCAGCAGCTGAGAAACCTGCTCCTGGGGCACCTGCCCCCATGCCCACGCTGCAACCACCCCAGCTGCCCCACGGCTCCAGCTGGGACTGTTCCACCCGGCCGGTGCCCAAGGAAGGTTCTGGGGAGCACTGGGGCAGGCATCAGCTCTCATTTTCCCTTCCACACGCTCCTGTGGAAGGATTTCAGAAGGCAGGATGTGTGGAGAAGTGTTACATTACTGGAAGCTTGTGAAAATCTGAGATGTCAGTTGTCACAGTAATGATCCGGGTTTTCTAGCAAGTGCAGTAAAACAAGGAGGAATGAAAGCACAACATTAAGGTGGGGAAAATGAATTCACTAACCTGCCCAACAGTTTCACTGGTACTTAAACTGTACTTCAGTTTGACTTTTAGAAGACTAGTGAAATTTTATGATCACACATCTTTTTACATGCAAGTTTACTTCTGATTAAGCTCCATTTGGTCTTTATGAAGCTGGATGTTATTTTCTTAGCATTAATGAAAGCTATTAATCTATTGTAAGAGACCAATAATGCAGCACTGAATGCCTTTGCTTTCAGAGTTTAATTCCAACCATTTCTATAGCATCTCTTTATGAGTTAATATTACCACACTTGTGATTTTCCTTTACCAATGTACAATAGCAATTCCATGGGATGGAATGAAAAGAGCCAACAAAAATCTGCTAATGTGGTAATGAATCTGGGAAAATCAGAATCGTATCAATTAACCAAACCAGCTCATTCTCTTGTCAAGTCTGATTTCAATTACCCCACGAGACATCCATGTGATACTAGCTGTAGAAAACCCCAGGATGAAGATGATCTAATACACACCTCTCCTATGAAAAGGCAGATGTGCAAAGACTTCAGGCAGCTTGTTTCTCTGCGGCTCTCACTGCAAGGTCAAGGGCCAGGTAAAAGCTTGAGAAAAACCAGACACCAACAGTATGGTGTCCTTCAAGAAGTAGGCCACTAGCACCTACCACTGAGCCAACAGAATGATTCTAAATCTCTAAAGGCAATTAACATCCCTCAGAGGATGCGTCTTGGAACTGACAAGATGACAATTGACATCTTAAATTGACAAGTCGACAGAAATGTGTTAAAATTACAGCTTTGCAATCCTTTCTGTTACGAACCATGTCACAGAATGCAAGAACATCTCCTTGGAATGCTTCCCTCAAACCTCAGCCTTCTGCAAATCACTCTCACAAATTTT
Source organism: Chloroceryle aenea (assembly GCA_013399075.1). Lineage (NCBI taxonomy): Eukaryota > Metazoa > Chordata > Aves > Coraciiformes > Cerylidae > Chloroceryle > Chloroceryle aenea. Next base: position 518,694 of record VWZY01005963.1, on the reverse strand, counting down.
TCCACCTGCAAGTGCCTAGGAAAAGATGAGGGCATTCTAACTAAAAAGAGGTGTCAAACAAAATAAATGCAAAATATATTACCAGAAAGTGATGTTGACATCACTGCTATTTAAGAGTGAGTGTAAAATGTGTTGTTTACATCTTAAGACCTCCTATACTAGATTGTCTGTTCAAAAAAGTTGTTATGTATTTGGCCAACGTAAGGAGCAATGCCTGTGCAGGGTATATAAAGGTAGCTGGTTTTTTAATGAAACCAGAGTCATCAATAAAATATTTCTCATTTTATTTGTAGCCATAAATATAAATCGGTACTGTTCTTGAAGTAATACCAATAACAGTCTCTCAAATACTCTCTAAACATTCTTTTGCTAAACTGCAGATGAGACTGTGCAGGGATGGATTATGAGAGAATCACAGAATCATTTATTTAGGTTGGAAAAGCCCCTTGGGATCATCGAGTCCAACCATAACCCTACTCTACAAAGCTCACCCCTAGACCATGTCCCCCAACACCACATCTAAATCACCCTTAAACACACCCAGGGATGGCGACTCAACCCCCTCCCTGGGCAGCCTGTTCCAATATCCCACCACTCTTCCCATGAAGAATTTTTTCCTAGTGTCCAGTCTAAACCTGCCTTGCTTCAGCTTGAGGCCATTCCCTCTGGTTCTGTCACTAATGACCCAAGAGAAGAGACCAGCACCAGCCTCTCTACAGTGCCCTGTCAGGGAGTTGTAGAGAGGGAGGAGCTCTCCCCTCGGCCTCCTCTTCCTCAAACCAAACAGTCCCAGCTCCTTCAATTGCCAGATTGTAAAAATTAACAATTACCAATTACCATATTGTAAAAAAAATGATCTAACTCATACAATTAAAAAAATATATATATTTAAAAGGCATTTGTAATTTTTCTTCTGCATTTCATACTGACTTCTGTATTGTCCATGAGGATTATTATCCTTCTCCTATAGAACAATCTGTAACCATCTCAGTACATCTATCACGTCTCATGAGCAGCAAACAGACAATGCAGTCACAAAAATGAGTGGGACTTGAGTTCTGTTCCATCTGTAAGGCATAATTACAGGCAGTGCTAAAATACTACTTTATGGCTACTGGCACCCAGGCAATGCCCTCCCAGATGTGAGTGGTAAGACTCCAATCTCTGCCCCATGCACGCACCCACACCTGCTCACATACAGGCACACTCCTCTTCAAAGCACATGGAAAACTCATCTGAAAATGAGGGGGTTGATTATAGACACAAAGTGCAGCTCCATCTACCTCCTTGCCAAAATTTCTATGTTTCATCTTTATTTGGCTAAACAAAAGAAAAAATGTCAATATTTTCTTACATTGGGAAAAAAAAAATCTGTATTTTCAGCCCTGTAATAGTTGTGACTACAGTGGCACAGTTGCTGTCACAGGGATGGCTCCGGTGATGGCAGCAGCAGCAGAATTCTCAGTATGGATATGGCTGCAAAATACAATCCCCCAGTATTGATGTAACAAGTAAACTTCACTAAGAGAAAGGGCAGCTGTATTTCAGGGGGGAAAGCCAACGTACCAGTTCATAACTACAGGAGCTACTTCAACTTGTAGAGGAAGCAACAGCGTATTTTGAGTGTGTGAAACACTGCAGCAAATNCCTTCCAACCCCTGTCACCCTGTGGTACTTTGAGCCAACGGGCTATGTGTAATAAGATACAACATCATAGCATGGGGCAACCTCTTTCTATAGAGTGAGCCCAGCCCTCAGGGATTCCACCCCTTCCAATTCTACTGGGAAAGATCTTTTAAAGTTCAGCTTTGGCTACAGCCCTCTATATAGCTTGGGGTTTCCTCAGGGTCCTTCCACACTTGTCTGAAACTCCTTCCTCCTGAGTTTTGTCTGTGCTGTCACTGGCCCCTCTTCTCCCAGCACACAGATGACAGAGGCTGTCACCATCCTTTCCACAGCCATCTCCTTCCATCAAGCACTAATGAAAAATTTTGTTCTGATCATATGTACAGAGCCAAAACAAAGGTATTCTAAATACAAAGAGTGAATATTCAGCTCAATATTGGTTTCTTTTTCCCCAATACAGGAGCAAAATATAACAGGATTAAACAAACAGCACGCAGACTGCAAATCTCATTTCTTTTCTGAAGCTGAATTCCTATTACTGAAGTGGAATTAAAACACAAACCATTGCGAGCACAGCAGCTTACATACTGTGCCTTTTTTAGACAGTTTCTACATGGCTAAGCTCAGCTTGATTTCACATAACTGAAGTTTTTTCCTTTTTTTTTCACCTCTGATTTGCTGGAATATAATCAAGTGCCTACTGATTTGTCAATTTGTTAAGCATCGATTCTTTTAACCGTGTTGCTTCCTTCATTCTTCCCCACTACGAGCTTCTGTCTCACTATGGCATCTTTGAAATGTTGGTTGTTTCTATCCAATTGAACTAATCTACAGCAAAAGAAAAAGCAAAGCAGTCACCATAGCTGCAGTGATTTGATGTGTCTTGCTAGTAACTGTAAAAACATCTCTGTTCATCTTATTAAAGAAACTATTTCAATCAAATTGCTCTTGCAAAACAAAACAAAACAGAAATCAGGCTCAACACTTCCTACCCTGAACAGCAGAACTTTGGGGTCTATAGGGCACTAAGACAGTTGTATTTCTGGCTCAGAGACAAAATTCAATGAAGGAAGTTGGATGGGACACTGTTCAGCACTGAGCTACAGCAAGAAACGCTTGGATTTAGAAATTTCCTTCATGGGAACTATTTTAAGCAAAATTGGCCATTAAAAAGATGGTCAACTTTTTCTGGTACAGCAACTTCTTCCAAAATATATATAACATATAAAACAAACAACACACAAAGAATAATATTTCTGGTTCAAAAACATCCTTAAAATATTAGACCCCCCAACAAGCTAACGCTAAAGATTAAAATTAATTGGTATTTGTTCTCCCTCCCCTTACAATTCTACTTCTCAGTATCTTTAATTACACCTATGATGATCCAATTCCTTAAGGACCTGGGATATTTTAAGTTTCCGAACCAGTAAACAGTAAGAAACTGAACAGAACACAACTAAATTACTGTCACCAAACAGGCCTAAGCTTTAGTGACACCTTGCTACCAAAGAATAATAAAAGAAAAGAAATTAATCCTGGAGAAATACTTCGACTGCTTGGAAGCACACTGCAATTTCTAATACAACCCCCCAAAACCAGCAACTCCTCACTGTTGCATTTCTATTAAGAAATTTCTGAAGTTAATTTTTAAAATATCAAAGCTATGCAGAATGTCTTTGCATTTTCTAGATGCACACACACAGGCTGCTGCCTCGAAATAGAAATATTTTATTTGTCAGGTTTGAAAAAAAGAGCTGCAAAATGTCTTATCAGCGTTCCTAAATATTATTCAAATTCCCCTGTACTCATATTATTCAAATTCCCCTGTACTCATTAGTTTTCTCCTAGTGAGCTCCTGGCAGGTCAGTTGGTTAAAACCAATTTCAGAATTATCGTGGGGTTTAATTTAGGTACAGCCACGAATGCTCAAATTAATTTTTGATTACAAGTTTTCCTCTCTTCCCTGAAGGCTAAAAATATATTAATGCATCGCATACTATGTGATTTGAAATTGGTTTGTGAGAGCTATGTTTCATTTGATGACATTTTTCTCTCAGCATTCATCTAGTCTGCTCCTTAACAGTTTCTGGGGACGGTGTGTAACACAAAAGCCCTGTGATAGATTGCAACAACAGCTCTTTATTATTGTCCTGACAGAGACGGAGAACTATCCACTGCTAATTTACAATCAAAACCCTAGGAACAGAACTAAGGGTAGAGCCTCTGGGGTTTTCTATCTGTTAGAACATACCAACTTGGAAAACCTACATTTTTTTCTTGAAGATGTCTGTTCTGTAGATGAAGAGCTGCCTTTGTTGCACAGTCCATTACCAGGTCAGGATGAGACCTGCGAAACGCCCACAGCAATTTGAGAACTTCATTTCCTAAACGCACCAAGTGCGTGTAAAATGAATGCCAACACATGGCCACAGCAACCTGCTCTTGAGGGGACACTAAATATCTATCACTTGCTGCCACAGAATAAAGAAAAGGCACCTAAACTTCCCAGCTGCTAAGAACAGTAAGCTGGTGGGTGCTGGGATGATGAGGTGGCCGCGGCACCATCGCCCATCAGGGGTACGTGGCAACCTCCAGACCTCCCCACGCTGAGGGAGCCCCGGGGCTGGGGGGCAGTAGGGATGTGGCCACCAGCTCCCACGCCTCGGCTGGGAACAGGCTGGCCCTCACACAGCAGCATTAGGATGCAGCACACGGTGTCCTGCCTTGACAACAGGGCTGGCTTCACAAAGGCAACGCAGAAGCGCTCGCCCCCGGTGACCAAAGCCTGCCCCTTTTTCCCCAGACACAAGTGGAGAAGCTCCAGAAAGCAGAGTGATTAAGAAATAGTTATTCATTTGGTACCAAGCTACAATTCATTTGGTACCAAGCTACAGTGGGTAAATATTAAAGTATAATGTGCCAGAAAAGAAAGAAACGAGTGGCTGTGCGTGGGTGAGGGAAGCGGACTACAGCAGTCTGGGCTGTGTTGACTTTACTGCTGAAGCAAGGGAACTGGATGCCAGTGAAATAATAAATAATGTCAGGAATCTACAATAGCAAAGAGGCCGATGTACTGGGGCTTGACTAAGAAACCTCAGGAGCTCCCAGTGTAGCTCCTGTGGTTCAAACTATACCAGCCAGTACCCGCACTCACTTAGGGAGCTAAAGAACAGGCGTCAGCAATGACCATCAAAAGCTTTTTGTGCCTCAAAACATTGCTAGAGATGTGAAGAAGTGTTGTTAGCACTGCAAGAGCCAGAGATAAGCCTGGTATTTAAAACTGAAATTTCCCCTGCATTTCATGCTATGGTACCAAATGCCTAAATGAATTTTACGCTAGGATACCAAAGCCACAACTGACGGATTATTGGGTTTGATCTTTTTTTCCACAGTTTTAAAGGAAGAATTAAGATATACCAGATGTACAGGTGTTTAATAATCACATTTTTATGACAAGCTGAGCTTCTTTGTAAATGATTTTTTCCCTGTTGTGAAGAATACAATTTCTCAGAAGAGGATTTGTTGCAAAAGAAATATGAATGTGCATAAACAACATTTTGCTCTGCCATTTATGCTACTTACCATGTTTGAACAGACATGCTGCAGGGAAAAAGGTATTACCATTAAAAGAGAAGCTGTTTACTTTTGAATGGAAATGTTATTAAATACACAAGGGGCCAGAACACTGATGATTTAGATTATTGAAGGTTCGAAGCTGATCATTTTATCCTTCCCTCTAGATACTGTCAGAACTGACGCGAATAACAGGTATGCTAAGTGAAGACTGGAGGACTCAGATGTGCCCATTTCCTACCCAGTGCAGTGCTGTTTGGGACACTCATCTTCCCAGTATTTCTCCCACTCAATTTTCATCATTTTTGGTAGATGGTTTCCAGTAATTTCTTGGGTAAACTCATCTACAAGCAACTACATGTCACACACAGGAAAATGGGTCAAGTCTCCCTCGTTCCCTCTCGGTCTTGTTCCCCTGTACTTTCAGATTACACATATTAGTTCTTATTTCTTGCTGTTTGTCACCTTCGGGTATTTATTGATGTTGTACCCTTTCTTTGCTAGCAATTCTATCAAGTCCTGGTTCTATCCAGCAGGGAAAAAAGGAAAGTGTCACTAATTCCAGTAATTTATTACTCTTGCTCAAGTATCATCTAACTGATCATCATTATTCGAGCACTGTGGCATCCAAAGTTGAGAACACCAGTGTTACATGAGCACACCTAAACAAGTCTAAACATCAGGATGGTGTTTAGCCAGCAGTTTGCACTCACAGCCCAGAAAGCCAACTCTATCCTGGGCAGCAACAAGAGAAGTGTGGCCAGCAGGTCAAGGGAGGTGATTCTCCCTCTCTGCTCTGCTCTCATGAGACCCACCCTGTGCCCAGCTCCGAGACCTTCAGCATAAGACAAGACATGGATCTGCTTAAGCAGGTCTAGAAGAAGGCCACAAAAATGGGCAGAGGACTGGAACCCCTCTCCTGGGAGGAAAGGCTGAGAGAGCTGGCATTGTGGAGCAGGGGTGTTGCACTAGGTGATCTTTAGAGATGTTCTCAAACCCAAATCACTGCAAGTTTCCAGGAATTCTTTCAGTTACACCATTATGTTGCTCTCACCCACTCTGAAATTGCAGCTGCATAAACTCAGTTTTGCAATTGGTTGGTTTAGGTTGGGTTTTTTTTCCCGATGAAGTTCCTGGTTTGGAGGCTGAAGTCTGAGGTACAGAATCTCAAACTCTTGGTCCTTTAAGTAGCTGTTCTGAAGTTAAATGCCATTCTTTGCAAGACCACATTTAGAACTTGCAATGAGATGATTTTTTTATTAGCCTTATTTTATATGACTTGTAAAGAATAAACTTCTACAGAAAATCAAAAATCATGCTATTATTTATTAAGAATTATTCCTCTGTTCTAACACTCCCATGAAAGATAAATAAGGCTCCATCCCTTCACCTATAAAATAATCAATATTAATTTAGGAAATTAATGTAGCAATTGGCAATTACCTTCATGAAAGTTTTTAAACTTGATATATTTTAATGAATCAATTCTAATATTTCATCATTTTTGCAAGCAATAACGTAAACACCTTCAAATATATCATAAAGAAAACCTTACTTTCCAGACAAAATTAAGATTTCCTCACGAATTCCTAAGCAGCATTTCAAGACCTCATATTTACAAGTGGTTTTGCCCAAGCTTAAATACTAAAATACATTCTAGCCAGAATTCACTTTCCCTGTCCAGGTCTAACTTTGAGAAATATTCTTGCCAGGAAAGAACGAAATATTGCAGAGAAAATTGTTGGCTTGGGGTTTATTTTGTATGAAGAGTGGAGCTAATGAAAGCCAGTCCTCTCTAGGCTGTTGTGCTGGGCTGCTTGTGAGCTTTAACTAAAGCTGTCCCCCTAATTGGAGGATCTGTAAGATGCCTTTCCTCTCTCTTGCCTGTATCTGTTTACATGTAAACTAACACTTGTCACCTCTCCACTGCCCAACATCTGCAAAGACTTTTTCATAGCAGGTACAGGAGTTTAACACTGTTCCAAGCATCTGCTCCTCTCTGAAATTTGTCTCAAATCAGACAGCAGTTTAGAAATGGTTTGGATAAAAAAGGAGTCACAAAGAATGACTGCATTCACCTCTTTTTCTTGACCCCAAGTTTGGAGGTTTAAAATAACTTGTCTTTGTGCTATGCTTTGAACAACAATTATTTAACATTACCAGGAAGCACAAACCTGAAATAACATTGGGAAACTCACACATGCTTGTAGTTTCTGATTTGGGCTTGGAAATACAAATTGCACGGGAATGCAAACTACAGTCACTAACTGAAACCCTTAGTTTCAAGTAGAGGCAACCTGGTCATGTTTGGAAGTTTTGCAAGAGAATTTATCTTCTTGGGGTCAGAAGACTCTTTTCAGTTGTGCATTCCTCTTCCATCAGAGCTCTTACTAAAGAGACAGCAGAGGTACACCTACAAGGCTTATGGCATCGGCGTTATTAAATCACCACGGCCAAAAAGCCTGCAGGTACAGATGGATTAAGGAAAAATATGGTGTTCTCAGTCTGCAGGGAAAACATTTCTGGCCCTCAGGATAATTACATGTGACGATCGCAACATCGACTGCGATATGGGAAACGCTGAGTAAACAAACACACATCTCTGCTGGCTCCTCTGAGGGCAGCAGGGACTACAAATGGAAAAAGGAGAAGAAAAGAAGGTGAATCTTTTTATACTCCGTGATGCAGTAAAAAGATCAGCTCAGTCAGCCAAGAGGAAGGGCAGATCTAGTAAGGGAGTTACTAAACTTGGCTCCTTCTCTCTAAACAAGTATTTAGCAAAGCATAGATAGTGACTGAGTAGGGATGAAGAGATGAGATTATCTTTAGCCATCGCTACAGGGAGCTCTGAAAAGGCAGCTTGGAATGGTTAGACTTTGAACTGGTACACATAATTATCCAGAAATAAAGATACTTGCATGCCTCAGAGGTATATAACAGAAGAACCAAGGAGCTCAGTAATTCCTTCTGCATTTAAGATACGTTAACTGTGGATATTCAGACAATTTAGGACACAATTTTGGAATAAAACTGTATACTCCATGTACTTCCAAATAACTCTGACTACCATTTTTGAAGGAACAATGGTTTCTGCATCCTGAACGAGAGCCTGCTGGTTGGAGAACTCGCTCAAGAAATGAAAAGACTGACTAAAGGATGCTAGCCAGGTTAAGAGGAATGAATTCATGCCTCCCTTATTAATCAAAAGCATTAAGGCACAGAACATTTTGTGTGAGAGCACTTGAAACTGACCCAGCAAATAAAGCCAAAGCTCAGCCAGAAATTGGGTATTAGCTGCAAGGGGCAAAATTAAGTTTCTAGATCTTAATCCCAGAAAATGATTATGCATTTAAGAAAATATAAATTGTCATTAGATAAAACCACCTCCAGAATGATTGAACAGAAAAGTGGGTATATGTCCTTCCAGCTCACTGTTCTGAATACACAAAAAGCTTTTTTTTCTCTATTGCCCAGCCCTTTCTCTCATAGAAAGTGGAAGACATCAGTTTCTATAACCTAGCTTGAGTGCTGCACCCACATTTCTCAGTGCTGCAATAGAGCATCATCGACTGAGTGCTCTATCAGTCAGGGAACAGCAATGACCCCTCTCACATCAGTCACAGACCGAATCCCCAGTTCACCTTTCAAGCTTCTCCCTGGAGTGACAGACAATTCAGGAGGCTGTCCAGATACCTAGAAAAATTACGCACCTCTAAGCATGTGGGAGTCAAATGTCTCAGCTAGGCAGAGGACCATAACGTGGTTAGACACAGTGGTAAGCAGCCTTGGAAAACAGATTGATTTGACAATCTCAGGTGTATATTCTCAGTGGCTAAACTGCCATTTGGGTAGGACATGTCATTCCTAAACCACCAGTCTAATCCTCTGCAAAGCAGAGGACAGCACTGTCTAATCCTATTCACGAACTAATCAAGCTCTACCTTAAATCTAGTTAAATCCTTGCCCTAATATTAAATTTAAGCACAGTTCACTCCTTAGATGACAGGAGAGAATATGCCAAATTGCATTCTAGATTTATGATGACTTTTCTCCCATGCTACAGGTGTTCTCTGTTGCCCATCTTCCTTAGAAAATTCTGTCTCTCCAGCTGCATTTCTGGCCTTTGAGATCTTTTAGGTTTTACGTAACTAAAACATATCCTAATTGAATTTAAGATAATTAAACCCAAATTACAACGTGCCTCTCTGATGAAAGGCCAAGTTATGTAGTCAAGGAAGTTCAGAATACCTTGATTATCACACGGACTTTGGTTCAAGTCAAGAGGTGTCCTTCTGATAAGGATTCAGGTTATTGTAGTAACTTAGAGAAGAGAGGACTGTCCAGGAGGCTGTAACTACTTTGTGGATGAAACATCAGTCAGAAATCCACATAATCCAGAGAAATGCCTGAAAAGGAGTGGATGTGGAATTTATCATGGGATTCAGCACAGGGGCAGGCTGTCAGGTGGCCCAGAATACCTAGGGAGCTCACGAGTGTATGGGAAGGGGATGCAGGGAAACATTAGGAAAACCCCACTGTATGAATTGTAGCTTGGAGAAGATCAACATAGGTGGAAACCAAGTCCAGAATGGTTCTGCTACTCTCCAGGGGTTTGGATAGGGGTTTCTAGACTTTTTATATCTACTAAAACCTCAAAGTGATTTGCAGGAAGCTTTTAATTAATAAAGAGAAAAGAGCTATTCTTTTTACACCACCGATGGCATGCTTCACACGTAAAATCACATCAGCCCCACCAGCACACAACAGTAATGGCCAGATCTCTGCAGACTGCAAGGTGTTTTCTACCAGACATGAGACAGAGTGAACTGAAAACCAAGAGGTGTGGGCTGGTGTCTCTGCTGAAGACAACAGTATCTTGCACATTATCTTGACCTAGCAAATACAGGCACCCCCAGACTTCTCTGATCCAAGATCTCTTTCTGTTTGGCATGAGAAAATAATTCCATTGCCTTTCCTGAGAAGAGTAGCTACTTATTTCATTGTTTTGTTTAAAAAGAATGAACACAGAAAAAGTAACTGAAAAGAGATGGAGATGGTAAGGTCAAGGGCTGCCAGGGACTCAGACTAGATGTAGGGATTTAGTGAACAGACTGATGCTGAATACTCCTTCTAAGGTGAAATGGCTTCAGGACTGACCCCAAAGAGGTGTCAGGGGAAGCATCTCCTAAGCAGAGATAGAAGGTGATGTCTGAGGAGCAAAGAACACCAGGCACAAATGCTGTCTGCTACAGGGGAATGACTGGCTCCTCCACCAAGGGTTACAAAGTCTTACTATGCCTTTGAAACTCAGGAGGCTGAAGAAAATATTCAGAAAAAATTAATCTTTGAACCAGAGGAAAGACTCCAAAAAGGATACCAAGGTAGCTGCTGAATTCTTTAAAAGAAAGTTAAACCAGCACCCAACTAATTAACTTCTGTACAAAAAAAAAAATTGGAAGAAAAAAAAAAAAAAGAAGAGAACTTTCAGAGGCACATCTCTAGCTGCAGAGCCATGTCAGTAAAGTCAAGGGATGTGTATTGTGAGGAGTAACTCCAGAGTTGTCTCTAAAAAGTATGCCTTGTGGTAGAGGAAAATTCATTATGCTTTTTGTGCTCTGTGTTTGTCACATTTCAGGTGATGCTAAAAGGTAAAAGACAAGAAGCAGACAAAACCCATCAACTGAGAAGGAATCTCCTGACCTCTCCATTCAAGTATTGCTGAGAACTGATTGACAAACAATTTTAAGGTTAGTCTATGCTTACAGGAGTTCTCATATCCCTGACATAACACAGAGCCCATTACCCAGGTGACAACAGAACAGTTGCCATTTGTCTCTGATTTACTGATGTCTGAGAAAATCAACCTGCAGCTTCTTCAGTCTGTCACTGGAGTCTTTGAAGTGCCAGCAGAAAAGCATCTCTCAGATCTGGGTAACTACTTAACTGGAAAAAAGTACAAGCATCCAAGAGAGTGGCTCTAGGTATGGCAAGTATACTACAGCACCAAGGTCTGTAAAGCACTGAGATGTCATACAAAGAACTTTACAGCAAATAACAGGGCTACCAAAAGCATTCCCTGTATCCATTAAGGAAGAGCAACCCAAAGTTTGCCTTTCTTTGGCTTGTATATGAGACTGTCAATCAAAATTTCTGGAAGTGAGTAAATTCCCTGCCGTGCCTCTTTGGCTCTCTGCAAGATAACAAGAGTTAGAGCAGTTTTTAATGGAATGGGGAAAGCAAGGCCATCAGAGTTAGCAGTAAACAGCTAAAGTATTAACAGAAACCACTCGGTTGAGAACTTGTCCCTGAAATGAAGAGTGGGAGACCTCCTCACATAATACACTTGTGACAAAACTGATACTGCTGTTTATACACTTAAACATGTGAGATCTGAAAGCAGAGATTTAAGAGAGGAAAACTTCTGTGCAGTTCTCAAAGGCTGTGCCAACTTCATGTACGTTTTTAGAATCCATAACCTCAATTTAGTAGGGTTTCCAAAGGGCTAGACCCTCATGTGGGGGAAAAATACTACCAGGATTCACCCCTGAAACTACACCTAGAAAGATTCATCAAATCACCTCCTCTGACTCACTGCAGTGCACAGGTTGTAGAAAGGTTCCTAAATTTTTTGCATCAAGACCTGCTGGTGCTTTGAATTATATGCATGCAAAACGTGGAACAAAAACCAGAACACCTCAATTAATGGAATATAAGCAGCTGCTAATTTTCCAGGGAAAAAGCCATATGCAAACAGTTCTAAATCAGCCTCTTGTGGTTACGTCATGGCTGCATTTTCTTCTTCAATTTAAGTTCCTGGCTATAGCTCATCAGCTTAGATGATTAATATTTAACTCACGTGGCAACTCCTGAGTGCTCAGAGTTCTTCTATTAGGCTGGAGATGATCCATTCAAATGTACATTAGTCAGGGGGAGGGAGTGGCACAGGAATTTCAGTATTAAAGCAACAAGAAACGGGATGTTTCAAAATTTCTACCCCAATCATATAATGAACCCACTTTCCTCCAGAGAACTAACCAGAAAGAAACTAACTAAAAGAAAACCAGGAAGAATAAAACCCTTCTGTTTTGTTATTAAGCTACACCCCAAGTCCAAAGCATCTTCTTCCAATACCCTGTTTATATCAAGCACCAGTACAAGGAGAATATTTTGTTAATATCAGAGGAAAGGAAGAAAAAAATAACGAAAAGCAACCTTGTACAAGACTTTATACCATTAAATTATCACTGTGCAAATATTTAGAAAACCTTAGCTGTAAATAAAAAGGCTGAGAGTGATTGTCCAGCACTTGATGTCATACAATCATTCATAATGAAGGCTGCAAGTTCACTGAGCCATAATTGCTTCCCATAAAGAAATTATTCCCTACTATTGCTGTAACTCAAAAACATTACTATTTATTGCAGAAAGAGAAGCATCTTGTCACATAATTAGAGAAATTAACCAAATTATTATACAACACTTAGAGCAAGGCTGCTAACTCTGAGACCAAGGATAAGAAAAGGAAGATCTCAGTCTTTATAGACCCAGTCATTGAAACAGCACAGTGACAATTAAATTGAAACAAAAAAAAACTCTAGGAGCAGGCTTTTCTCAATACAGATGTAAATTATTTCACTTTGAAAATACTTTCCTGAGAATGCTTCATTTAAACTTGTTTCAACCACTGTTGTATTTTTTTAGTGATTTCTAATAGATGTTCAATGAACAGAAGGTGAAGAAAGTAATTTTCCACAGGTCTCAGAAGTTTGCATGAGACTGATATATTTTATGTCTTTAAGAGGTCACCTACTCCTTATAACACCAGTCTTAAAAAAACCCTTCCAGCTTCTGGTCAGGAGTGCTGAAATAGTACCAAAAATATGCTACTGGGCACCTCTGGATATGAGGTAGGTAAAAAGAACCCAAAGCCTGCTGAAATGGCTACACAGGGTGGCGAGTTCCTTGGCAAGAGTCTGCTCTTACCCCCAGAGACTCCACCTCCACTTCAGGAAGCCCTCACATCTCTTATAAGATAAAGACACCATTGCAGAAAGCATGAGGAGCTCTGGAAGGGCTTCCAGGCTTCCCAAAGGAGACTCCCCTAGGGACAGCTGACAGAATTTCCTGCTGCTTTGAGTCACTTTGGAGACACCTCAACTTGTGGTCGGACTCTTTAACCAGCCACATTCAGCAAAGCATCTTTCATGTCTTGTGTTTGCTTTCCCAGCCCCCCAAGGCTTTCCAAGGGGGAGTGAGGCAGCAAAAGCACCTCCTGCCAACACGCTCCTCTCTTCAGCCTGCCACCTTGCAGAGGTCACTCCGCAAGATCTGTCTCTGGGTTGAACCCATCCAGGTGCTCAGAGGGCTGCAGACTGCAGGAATCTACAATGAGCAAACCCCAAGAGTGCTCCTGTGCTCTGCCGATTTCTCACTTTACAGGTGAATCTCTTCAAAAGGGCACTGTAAAGAACTGCATACAATCACCATAATCCCTACTAAGATGCATTTTATTCACCTCTGCAAACTCAAACAGGGAGAGGCAGAGATTATTGTCAAGCATAATCATGCTCTGAGCAGAGTCCTGTGGAGTTGTAACGTGCTTGTTTCTGACTGAGCACACTAACAGTGTCTGGCACTGCTGTCCTGGCAGCAAAGGCCTTGGTTCTCCTCCTGACACTGCCATAAACAACCCTATCACTCAGCCACTCTCCTGCCATTGCTACAGCAGCTTCTTAACTGTGGAGTGCAGGCGAGGCTGTAACAACCCTTGAAATGCACACAAAGAAGACGTACTCCTAATAACTTCCAAATAAAGAACCTCATGAGGGTGGGCAGAAAGCAAGCAGAAGTGTATTAGACTGCTAACCCACCTCTAGATTCCTTTCCCAGAGAAGTCCTTGTAACAGAAACAGTCCAAAGTAATAAACAATGGGGGTCAAAATATTCAAAGTAAACTTTGAATATATACTATATGTAGCATTTAATCCATTTGAAATTATCAACTTTGGCGTGGCACCTTCTCCATCTGCCAAAAGAGAGCATTTCCCTTTTTTAGTATTAAAATAGACTCTTCAGGATGTGATACAGATTAAGTGTGAAGTCACTGCTTGTTCCCATGTGCTACGGGAGATCTCCTCACACATTAACAGAGCCTATATCCAAAACAAGACACCTAAAATGTCTAGAAACAGTTTGATTCTTATTTTGGCATCTTATTTCCTGCATTCATAATTCTATTCTTAATTCCTTCTGACAATATAAAGAAAATAGAAGGACTTCATTGTACGGCTCAAAGGAGTTGCTGAATTTCAAACAAAGAATTTGGGCAGTGGAGAAGAGAACACAAGACAGGACTTACTTATGCTATTCACATTATTTAAACTGCAAGCTTCCTGGAGATTGTTCACTGAAATGAGGATGGTTAATCTTAAGAATTCAGTAAATTCCACTGAAAAGTCTTTTGGGGCATGGATTAAAGAACTTTCTCCAGGCATCCCTAGTTCATGCATGGAGTAACTGCTTCAAAACACTGTGCACTAAATCTCTATAGGTAGAGAGGATTCTAGTAGGATAATTCAAAATTGTTCAGGGTGTTAAACTTAGATAAAATTAATCCAAAGAAAGGCCAGATTATTTGAGTGGGTACTCATAGTAGAACACAAAGAACAAAGGCACAGAAGTGATATCAAAATCACAAACGGTTTCTTTTTGCACTTTTTGCTGTGGCCTGATGTTGAGACTCCATTTAGTGCTAGATGCTGAATAAAGATGTTACTCCCTCCCCGAAGATTTTATGTGGTTTTAGAGGTCTGTTCTCAAATAACTGCAGAATACTGACCTATTAGTACCAGAATCACACAATACTATAGACAGCAGAAGGAGGAAATGCTGATTATGTGATTTGGTTGTAGGGGTTTTTTTCCTAATTAAGAGGAAATACCATTTCCTCTTTTTGAACAAAACAAGTTATTTTCCCTTAAAATGAGAGAGACACATATAAACACAGAATCATCTAGGTTGGAAGAGCCCCTTGGAATCATCGTGTCCAACCTTTCACCCTACTCCACAAGTTCCCCCTAGACCATATCCCCCAGCACTACATGTGAGTGATGCTTAAACACACCCAGGGATGGCGACTCAACCCCCTCCCTGGGCAGCCTGTTCCAGTATCCCACCTCTCTTCCTGTGAAGAATTTTTTCCTAGTGTCCAGTCTAAACCTCCCTTGCTTCAGCTTGAGGCCATTCCCTCTGGTTCTGTCACTAATGACCCGAGAGAAGAGACCAGCACCAGCCTCTCCACAATGTCCTGTCAGGAAGCTGTAGAGAGGGAGGAGCTCTCCCCTCAGCCTCCCCTTCCTCAAACTAAACAGACCCAGCTCCTTCAAACGGTCCTCACAGGATTTATTCTCCAGTCCCTTGACCAGCTTCGTTGCCTCCTCTGCACCCGCTCCAGCACCTCGATATCCTTCTTGTGCTGAGGTGCCCAGAGCTGGACACAGGACTCAAGGTGAGGCCCCCCCAGTGCTGAGTCACATCATTAAAGGCTGTGTCTCAATATCTGTGAAACACGTTAATAACACAGAATACATTATTTATACTTTTAGCATTAGAACAGGAATTGAAAATTCAAAGGACCATATAAAATCAATTTATTGTCAAAAAAAAAAGAAAAAAATTATATATAAAATATACAGATTGTGCTAGGTGCACCACAGAGCTATGTATTGAAGAGTTTTAAGTCAAGTCTATGTACCAAACTACCATTTCAGTGTCTAGCACGTGCTGAGTGGACTGAAATTGCATCTAGGAATGGGCCTGCTCTGGCAGGGGCTTGGACTCGAAGATCTCCAGGGTCCCTTCCAACCCCTGACACTCTGTGACACCCTGTGATAATTTCTGTAAAGGCAAGTCCCACCTTCTAGAACTGCCAAAGTTCTCTGCAGGGTTCAACCTCATGTACCAGGCTGATTCAGCACACACAGCCTACTCACTTTATTAAAAAGGCTTCAAACAAAATTCCTCACAATAAAGGCTTTTCAGGAAATTAAGCTGCCAAGACATAAAAGCAAAGCTTGTGGTATGGAAAAATAACTGATTAGAGTCAGCTCAAACTCAGCTCTTAGAGTGGAGGGAAGACACTTGAACTGGGGCCTGTACTGGGAACTATGCTGTTTAACAAGAGCATAAGTAGCATGGCAAGGGAGAAGGAGAAGGGGATGGCAGCACATCAGTGAGGTGAGAGCATCTCCTGATGGCATATTCTTATTCAAGGGAGTGAGGGTGAGTGCCCTAAAGAACCACAAACCCACATTATCAGTCTAAGTGATCAGGTAATAAAATGGCTGGTGAAATCCAATTTAGATTCATGTAAAAGGATACACGTATGGAAAACTAATCCTGGCTTCATATATAATACAAGAGGCTCTGAGTAGACCAGCAATGCCAAGGAGCAGAAGAGGGCACTTATGCTAAATAATTCCAGGAAAGCATCAGCTCGGTGCTTGGCCATAAAAAGGCAAATTAGAAAATTCAAGAAGCATTACAAAAATTAGGAAATATTAGGAAAGGAAAAGCATATAAACCAGAGAGAGCTCATTCTATATAATTCTCTAAACTTATGTTTGTTCCATACTCTAAATATTGCATGAAGCTTTTGCCCATTCCTCTCAACGGAGTACTCAGCAGAGGTAAAAGGGTTCTGAGAGGCATGAACTGTAGGCATGAATTTCCCCCATAAAAGGAATGCTCAAATAGATTGGGACTATTCTGTTTGGAAAAAAAATGCAAGTTTGGGAGCTGCTCTGACAGAGATCTACACAATCTTCAGTAAAAGCTGAGGTAGAGATGAAGTATTCATGGTTTCTTTCAATAAAACAAACTAAAGGATATCACATAAAGCTGGAGCCAGGTTCAAAGCAAATATGTGGTAGGACTTCCAACAATGAGCACCAGACCCCCGGACTCTGTGCTGGGGACACTGAATGAAAGAAGGTCACATGATGAGGTCAAGGGAAAACCAGACAAGTACTTGTGAGAGATTCACTGCAGGTACCTAAACAAACTAATCCACAGCAGTTTACAAAACCTTCAAACTGAAAATCCTCAGAAGCTAAAAGGATTAGGAAGTACCACTTCATGGATGGCACCAAGCTGAGTGGTGCATACATCCGAGGAACAGGAACGGGATNTCCAGGCTGGGGAGGAGGTGACAGCGAGCAGCCCTGCAGAAAAGGACCTAGGGGTGCTGGTGGAGGAGAAGCTGGACATGAGCAGCCAGGGTGTGCTTGCAGCCCAGCAGCCCAGTTGCGGCCTGGGCTGCAGCAAGAGAAGTGTGGCCAGCAGATGGAGAGAGGGGATTCTGCCGCTCTACTCTGCTCTGGTCAGACCTCACCCAGAACACTGCGTCCAGCTCTGGAGCCCTCAGCCCAGGAAGGACAGGGACCTGATGGAGCGGGGCCAGAGGAGGGACACGAAGATGATGGGGGGCTGGAGCACCTCTCCTATGAGGACAGGCTGAAGGAGAAGTTGTTAGTTTGGTTATTTGTTTGGTTTTTTATAAAGCATAAACCTTTTTACCAGCATTGAAAACCTTGACATGCCATTCTGCAGAAGGGAACATTTTAACCAGAACTTGAAATTCCTGCAGGTTATACACAGAATGTCAGCTTACTTTAGAGTAAAGCTCTCAGATGGAAAGAAATTATAGAATATGGGTGATGTTCATCACTCCTCCTGTTATTACAGCGTCTTTGGAGCCACAGCTGTAGACTAAGGCTCTACTGTGCTGCTCTGTGTTGCTCAAACATCAGCACACAGCCAGACTTAAGTAAAAGAAGTCCAACATGGCCTATCCTATTGTAGGATTTTTAATTTAACCAAGTTCCATTTGATATCTACTGCAGGGCTGTAAAAGATAAAGCTTTAATTGAAAGCTATTTCAGACCCACACAACTCAGTATGATTAAAGACACTAATTAATTAACAAGCTAAATGTATTCATGCCAGACCTTACAGATATTTTTTTATTGCCAGAACCATCGCTTATCTTAAGAAACTTTTCTTCCTTCATTGTTTATGCTTCCCTCCCCACATGGAAGGAAGGGATGCCATCCAGAAGGACCCTGACAGGCTGGGGCGTTGGGCCCATGCCAACCTTGTGCAGTTCATCAAGGCCAAGGGTAACATCCTGCACTTGTATCGGGGCAATCCCAAGCACAAATACAGTCTGGGCGGAGTTTGGATTCAGAGCAGTCCACCGAGCAAGACTTGGGGGTGCTGGTTGAGAAAAAGCTCAACGTGAGCCAACAATGCACAAGTGCAGCCCAGAAAGCCAACTGTATCCTGGGCTGCATCAAAAGAAGTGAGGCCAGCAGGTCCAGGCAGGGGATTCTCCCACTTCACTCTTGTGAGACCCCCCACCTGGAACACTGCATCCAGCTCTAGAGACCCCACTACAAGAAGGACATGGACCTGATGGAGCAGGTCTAGAGGAGGCCACAAAGGTGATCAGGGGGCTGGAGCAGCTCTCCTACGAGGACAGGCTGAGGGAGCTGGTGTTGCTCAGTCTGGAGAAGAGAAGGCTCCAGGGAGACCCTACCACAGCCTACCAGTATCTGAAGGGGGCCTACAAGGAAGCTGGGGAGGGACTTTTTACAAGGGCTCGCAGTGACAAGACAAAGGGTAAAGGCTTCAAACTGGAAGTGGGTAGACTTAGAGGGGGGCATCTGGCACAACTCCTTTTAAGCTTTGATTTTGTGTATCAGATAAATTACTCCCCTAGCCCTCAGCTGCATGTATTACAATCATAATGTATCACACCTGAATACGAAATCTTGTATTAGATTTTTCCAGTGCTTTGTAAAATGGCACTATTTTATTTCTAGCTATTACAGAAATACTTCATCTAAAACAGCCCACTATCAAACGTGCCTTTTATGGAATTCACATTCATTTTTGCTTGACAATTATACCTGGGCCAGCAAGCACTTCTTGGGTTTTCTCAAGCACTCTTCTACTGATGCAAACATACAAATGCCTTTTGGGATATTTGCACTATTACATTTCTCCATAATCAATTCAGTCTTTGGAATTATTCAATCTTTCCTCTATAACATAGTGACCTCTTGCTATGTAATGATGCTTTTCACTGGCTCATCTACAGATTTCATCAACACCTTCCCACTTTCTGTGTGCTGCCTAAGACTGTATCTCCAAGAGACTTGCAAGAGGAGGCAAGAAAATAAGAGACAGAAGAACACAGCCATCAATACTGACATTAGTATTGGCTATACCTGTTTAGATAGCAGATAGACAACAAACTGTAAGGAGGGTTTTGATGGACTATAATCAAGTATTTGTAGAGATACTAAATAATGTGATTCACACGAGTATGAGAAGCAGCACAGGAGTTTTCTATGACTACACATGCAAACTGCACCTGGAATGGTTTCTTTCCATAGACACAGTCCATTTTGTAATATGCTGTGCACTAAAAATCTTTTACATTTGTTGTCATTGCACGTGTTTCTTTTTCATTAAAGATCTACTCATGAGGAATCAAAGATAAGGCTGCCTATGGGATGTTTTATTTCCTTTTATAGAACTGAAAAAAATGACTCTTTTCTTCTCTGTGTACCAAACTGTCAAAAATAACAAATGTGCCTTAAGTGGTCCCACTGAATTTATCATACCAGTTTTAACTGCTCTTGTTAAAGTGCATCCAAGGGTCATATCCAAAATAAGCCTTAGCACTAAAGGCTAGAGAGTAAGAAATCAGGTGGTTGGCTCTAGGGAGGGAATTCACAGGGTCCATGAAGCACCTTCATTGTCTATACACTGCATGTACAGCCCTTGATATAGAAAAATAATATTGACAACAGTCTGTATCCTGAGGAGAGGAAATACCTCCAACTACCAAAGTGAAATGTGCAAGAGAAATGTTTCTGAAATTTTTCCTCTTTTATGGATTTAGAAACCTAAGCTACACTTGAAGTAAGCACCTCAAATTATGTTAAACATTTCCCACGTTTAGTTTTCTCAAGCCAGAAATCCACTTGTACCCAGACAAGTGGATTAATTGATGCTATTGCCCATTTCTCACAGAACAGCCCAGGCACTAAAGCACTGAGGGGAAGCACTGACTGACTAAGCAGAAATTCCCCCTCTATTCAAATCATCCAGCTCACTTCCTAGGAGAACTCCTTAAGCATCAGGACACAGGCACTGCTACCCCATATGCTTCTGAAATTTGTCAAAGAAAGAAGAGCTCTGGTTTGGGCTTAACTCCCTACTGTCTGAGTGCATCAGATGTGCTCGGCTCCCTCCTCATGGCTGGCATTCCTAGAGGAATGCAGTGGTACAAGTGTCCACCTGTGGTTTCTCAACAGCCTTTCCTGGAAGTTAAGAGACCTAAACGTGCTAACAGCTTTACCTCCAGGCCTGGACTCTGCACAGTCTTCAAAGTTGATGGAAGTTTTTACTAGAAACTTTACATACCAGTGATAGTTAATCAGATTTTTCGGATCACTCTCTTGACCTTGGAAAGCTGAATCCCACACAACCTCCAAGCTGGGAAGGTGTTTGAGAGAAGCACAGCTGTATACGTGCCTTCCCTGGTCTTATTCTTTGCCAGTGCCATAGACAAAGTATGAGATTTGTTTCCTCCCTTTTGGCTTGACCCTGCAAAGCTCTTAAGCAGCACTTCACACATCTGTGTATTTCTGGAAATTTGCCCTTCAGTTCTGTGAATTTAATTAAGTTGCATAATTTACATGCATTTTTCCTAACGTTAGTGATTCCTTTTTTCCCTGATATTACCACTACTCTGCATTAATAACTTCAAAATTGATTGTCTAGAAAGATGATTATTTTCTAGTTCAGGAAACATTTCAGGTTTAAAAGACAAATCTATTCATCATCTTTAAAACTAGCTGTCATATATTTAATTATTGTGGCAATTATGTCATTCAGTGATAGGAATTGTCAATAATAATTTCTTTGGCACCAGGCTTGCTTTAAACATACATGTTTTCATATACCTGTGCTCAATCTAACACAATTTTAAATTCATTTTTAACATTCTTCCTCTCTAATCTACCCTGCCATCGTGGATTATCTCCCTGGAAGGCAGGTTGCAACAAAATCATTTGCTTTCAAGGCAGTTTCTGTGGCTACTTCTATCTTAAATCAAAGTTGTACAGGTATTGTATGTACAGTTGCATATAAAAAGATTTATTCCATCTCTCTTCCTCCTCATGAAGAGAAATATAAAGAGATTACTATCAAGAGGCAAAAGCAACTTAATACCATAAAGGAATTTTGAAAGCTTGTGAAAAGAAATTACTGCAGGATAATAGAAACTGTTCCAACTCTAGAGCATCCTCTGGTTCCACAACACAGAGTATCTAGAAGCGTACAGATGCAAGTGTACACACCCAGCTGAAGGACAGATTTCTTGTCACAACACTGTCATATGCTTGTGAAATGAAGCCCTTAGTATACAAGAAGCCCTTTGTGAGTCTTGCTGGTCATTTTTTTACCACCTATTCTGTCCATACTTGAGCTATACGACCCCCCCCACACCTCCCAAAACAAGCAAACCACAAGTTATTCTTCACTTCATGTTACAAGTTTTCTACACGTGAGTGCCAATGCACTTTATTTACTATTAGGAGGTAAAAAAAGCTTCTGTTATTTGCTTTTACTACTCCATCTATTAACACCATTTCTTCTTCTTCCCTAGAAGAGAGAAGCCAGGGACACAGTTTGTACAATAACTGACAGTTAATGGAAGACTCTGAAAGCAGTTATTTGGTCACATCTGTGAACAACTGAGAACACAGGATGATCTCATGGCTAACACAAAAAGGGAATTTATTTTTCCTTCAGACAACTTCAGAATACTCAAACCAACCATTCCAATAACACTGGACAACTGTATTTGGGAAGAGTTCTACAGAAATTCTGGACTCGGGCATGTAGCTCTGATTAACAACTAACACCAAAACCAGATAGGCAGTGAACTAGGGATGCTAATGTGGCTTTTTCCAAAGACAAACAATGGATCCCAATCTCAGTTTTGCAGGGTGTTCTCCCCCCTGCCTCCAGAAAAGAGACTTCAAGAACAGGGGCTGCTGCTGAATGGTACACGCACCTCTTACGGCACCTTCAGTTCTTGAGAGCCGTTCACACTCACAGAACTGAAGTTTTAGATTGTGGTTTCCATTACCAGTGATGTTCTCAACATAAAAAAACAACAAAACAAAAACACACACATACAAAAAAAAACCAAAACCCCAAACAAACAAACAAAACCCCCCACAAAAAGACACAAACAAAATGCCAGCTTAGGAAACAGTATCTTCAAATGTGGATTCTGAAAACAGAAAGATCAGAGTCACTCTACCTTCACGAGCTGATCATAGGCAGATGAACTAACAGAAGAATATCCATGCTTAACTTTTCTTCTTCCATGTAGATCACAATATATCGCGTTACAAAAGGACATTTCATCCTTTCCTTGGGTGATGTTACCAAGATAAAACAGCATTACAAGCCAACCCTAAGCACCTGAGTTGTATTTCCATAATCCTAAATGATCAGAATTTGTGACAAAAAGGAAACTCCGCCGTTTCTGAATCTTCCTGAAATGAAAAAGCTTGGGAAAAGCAGTGTTTCCTTCTCTTTGAAAGTTATTCCTACTAGTAGAAGGCACCAGCATCAGTGCCACACCCCAAATACTCTCTTCTGTTACTGATACACATGTTCAGCTAAAATGTTTCTAAGTATTCACTGGCATAACTTGGAGGGCAGGCTCACGGATTGTTTCATAGCCTAGATGCCAACTGTGATAAAATAAAAAGCATACACAACAGAACTGTTGTCCTAAATATGTACATAGAGTCATTAATGTTATGACTGTGGTCATGTCAAGCAGTTATATTTAAAGCATGTAAAAAAACTATATCATATTTTTTAATGCCAAGGAAATTTTTTAAGTTTTTAGGTTTAAATTTGGTTTGAGGTTTTGAGTTAGGTATTTAAAGTTTAAAACATCACAGATAAATCAGCAGATATAAAACTGCTTTTAAAATTACTACTTAAACAGAAGGATTAAAACATAATTAATACTGCAGTCAAGATGGGCACAGTCCTTGTTTTTTTCTTCCAAAACCATTTTACATAAGCTTTTTAATATCACTATCCAATGTGAAGAATTTTTCTTTCCATTATTTTAAGACTTTACACAGAAAAAGTGTCATACACTCTCCAAATATCCACCTCAGGATCCTGTTTCTGTGAGTGGCTCCTTAAAAATGTCCGAGGAAGCCGCAGCAGAACAGTGCAAGTCCGTTCACTCTGAAATCAGATTTACTTTTTTTTCTCTCCACTAAAATATTGCATGGCTGTGGAAGCATTAATGGGTCATCCTCATTTCTTTACTCCACTACACCACAATGAGTCTGTACATTTCTGTAGATAATACATAATTTCATTAAAGTCCCAGAAGCCAAATGGAAACGTGCTGCCTTTTCCAGAAGTGGTCCAAACCAAATCACGGGTATTTCTTACAGGGAATAATGCCATCATTTTCCTACCATGCATAGCTCCCAGCTGCTCATCTCCTTCTCCTCCTTCCAGTCTTTGAACCCAGTAAACTGAAAATCAGAATGGAAAGGAAACCAAAACCGACCCACAAATAAAACACCCCTCTGTAAATAAAGACAACAAAAAAAAGTGTATTTCAAATCACTGTGCTTCTCTGAGGATTTTCAGTCAACTAAAAATCCAGCCATTCACCTAGAGTTCAGAAACTAACTCAGGCTGCAGAGAACGGTCTTTCACAAACTGTATCTATTCTTATGTGACTACAAACATCAGAAATGTGACTACTGCCTTCAGTGTTTTCATAGCAGGTTACCTCCCCTTAAAAACTTAACCCTTCTCAGTACAGGGGCACTAGCATAATTCTTAGCTTCTGTATTTGTGTCTGTCTTGAAAAACTGATTAAAAAATCCATATGTGCATGGAACTTAGAGCTGTTCACATTTTGTTAGGCTAAAGTATGTAAGTCCTACTCTTCCACTGCCTTCCATCTCTACCACTGCATAGAAATGCAACCAAAGTGCTTTGTGCAGCTGGAAACAAGAGATTCCTTGTATGTGCAGTTTTGCCCACTTCAGGTCTTCAACTATGCAACTAATTTGCTGATTTTCAAAATAACTCTGACAAGCCTGATTTAAAAGCTAATGTAGTTTCCTGACTTCTCTGCTACTGTATTTAGTGAAGATGAAAGTGACCCCACTTTTACTAAAACTCCTGTTTTCAGGCACCACTTGGTAAGGTTCCTTTTTCTTTGGCCCCAAGTGTTTTATCTGATGGTATCAAAAGGCAGAGAATGTATTTCCAATCTGTTAAACAATAGTTTTGGATGTTGTTTTTTGTCTTTTCAATTTTAAAGAGTTACATAAGCCATGCTTCGAATGAGAAGTGTCAGAGACACCTCCCCTGGGGACAGAGGAAGAGGAGGACAGAGTGGTCTTATTTGTAGGTGATTGGTTTTTGGTGTTTTTTAAAATCAACAGCTTGTATTCAACTGTCTTGAGAAAGATAAATCTGGCCCGAGAGAAAATTATTTATTTTCCCTTTGTCCATATCTTTATACTCATCTCTCTCCATTTTATTTCCTCATGTATTATATCTCCTTTCTTTTCCTTTTTTTTCCCTTGTTGGGACAAAACTCTCTGCATTTCAGTTGTGTTTTAGCAGCTTGGATCTCCAACTGTTCCTTCTTCCAGTCACCAAAAAGCTACACGTTGCTGGGTGAAGAGAATGCATCCCTCACCCAGAGTGCCAAAGGAACAGAAAAGAGGCTTAGGTCAGTGATTTGTTGTCAGAGCCTCTGCAGCCAACATTAGGACAAATACAAAAAGTGGAGAGGAAAACGGGATTAATTTTTTAAAGGCACCTGCTGCTTTCTTAATGGCAAGATTTTCTGTGTTTAGACACATAGATCCCAACTTTCTAAACCACTCCAATTTAATCAGCTGCACCACCACCTAATGGACAGCAAAGCTTCTTAGTTTTATATATTTTAAGACCATCAAACATTTTTTCATGATCTTTTGAAGCAGGCATATTGAAATGAGTGTGAATCCCAGTGAAGAAACAAAGAAAATATGAAGAACCAACACTGAGGCATTTGGCTGAGCTTAGAACTGAGATTTCTTTCCATCCATTAAGCAAAATGCAAACGATAACCATCGTTAGAAGCCACAGGTATTTCACCACATGCTTGAGTAGAGAATAGAAATACTGTTATCTATTGTATTAAAATGAACCACATGATTATTTTTTGCTTGTGTTTATTCTTTAATAAATTGCCACAGCCTGCCAGACAGATGTAGAAACATACTCTGGTGGTTTCTCTGTTTGCATGTACAGCTGGCACTAAGCCAAAAGACAGGAACTAACAGAACTGCATCAATTTCTAACTGAATTTTAGTGCGAGGAAATAATAACATTGGTTTTATTCTCTTTACCAATCCACCATTTGCTCCCCTAACTCAGTTAAAGACAGTGACTTCAACCTTCAAACTCTCTAGCACTGTAGACTCCAAATACCTAAATGGTCTTGTTAGGTAGGAGAAGGCAAGGTTCTTAAATTAACATTTCCTCAGTCAGAGGGAGTTGAAAAAGCAGAGGGTCTTCTGGGAAGCTTCTTGGAGTACAGTTTGTATTTCTCTGAAGCACTCACTGTCTCTCCCTATTCTCCTTATTGCCCTGGAAAAAAATACTAAAAAAAAAAAACCCTAACACAGACATCAGACCTTTATCTTACCTATTTTTTGGGAGGGAGGACTTAATTTAAAGTAATTTTGGAGGGATTTTCTGAATAAAAAAGATTCAAGCACCAATTGGTTTGTTAAATTAAAATGCATTTGATTCTTATACTCATCTTTGCAAAGCTTGATATTCCTAAAGCAATTCATATGCCCAGGAACTGAGCAACTGGTTAAATGTTATTAGAGAATGCTCTTCCAAAGTTTCATGTTTTTAATATAGAAACATCAGGCTGTATTACTAAATTCAGTTTGACCTGTAACTATACTGCAGCATTTTAGACATTACAATATATTTAGAGACTGGATTATAACTTAGTAGTTTTCACTGCAAACAGTTAAAAAAAAATAAAAGTCTTTCTTTGCATTTTCTAGGGCAAGATTAAGGTCAACAAATGTACTTTGACTTTGTTTCTTCTATTGTGTACATCTACCATAAACCTCCCTGCTTCTTAGAATCACAGAATTGTTTGGGTTGGAAGGGACCTTTAAGGATCACCTAGCCCAATCCCCTGGGAGTGGGCAGGGGCACCTTTCCCTGGAGTGGGCTGCTGAAAGCCCCATCTAACCCAATTCTGAACACATCCAGGGATGGAGCAGCCAAAACCTCCCTGGGCAACCTATTCCCATGTCTCTCTGCCCTGTCTTACCTTACAACATATTTATCCCCTCATTTCCCCCTGGTAATTCTAAGCAGCCTACGCCTTGCTTCAAAAAGCTTAAAATGTGACAAGAAATGACAAAGTTTGTCTTGGAGCCAGATGAAACTGTTCAACATGGGGGCAACTTGTGGTGCCTTCCCACAGAAGCCACCCCTGCACAAAGCCCAGCACCATACAACAAAATCTGATCAATTCAGCTTTGCAGAGGTGATACTTCCATATATAGGCAATCAAAGTTGTAGATGTCACCTCTGGATGACATCTAGAGAGAATAATTGTGTCTCAAAAGAGGAATAAAGCGAGATACTGGCAACGGGAGCAGAAAAAAGATCTGAGATGTAAGAGACATCACAAGATCAGGTGAGAAGAGACAGCAGAAGCAGCAGCACATAAGAGAGTTCTAATACGGGATTTAATGGAATGATAATTTTTCTGTTACAGAATAAATTATATCAAATCTCCCTTTTTCTGCTGAATCCCCTCGGGTTGCGAGGGGCATCATGTGACAAGAAAGCACTGGCCTCCCTCATAGGAATGGCTACTGCCACCTTTACCTGCAGGCCTCCAGGACTAATGCGGTCACTCTAAGGTGACAATCCTGTCCTTTCAGCGTAGGCCATGCCTTACCTCTTCACATCTAGGCCGTGGAGAAAGAGCAGATGGTGCCAGATTACACAACTGTTTCTTTAAAATTGTGTCTTTTTCCCCTTTTGGGAGACATCATTACAGAATTGCTTCTTTAAAATGATGTCTTTTTCCCCTTTTGGGAGCCATCGTTAAGTGTTCTTTACACAGACACCAATACCTACTACACATACCCATACAGACTACTACTAACTCATTAAAATTTTATCAATTCATTAAAATTTAAAAGGACTTATAACAGCAAAAACTGTTAAATGGTCTGCTCTGTAAAAAGGAAGGTCAACCATTACTGCCAATTTTTGACTGCCATTTAAAAAAATCAAGATGTAATATAAAATTATTAACTGGAACGTATAACAACTTCCAACAAAACAGTAAGTTAAGACACTGGGTGCTTTTTAGACCTGATTTCTCTCTTTTCATTTACATAGAGATAGAAGTTCAAAATTTGGATCCATGTTATAACTGTACTTTCAGCTTCTGAAGTGCTACTGATGCTTTGAGTCACTTGTGATCTGTATTAGTTTTTTCCCACCTGTAACAGAAATACAGCCACAGTGCAGAAAGAAGAGGGTTTTTCCTCCTTCAATTTTGAAAATGCTCAATTAAATAATTTAAAAAAGCATTTTGAAAGTCATATCTATTTACATCTTGAAAATTTGGATGGAAAAGAGATGAAGAACACAAGATTTTGTAGACAAAGCATTACATTAGATATACAAGATTAAAGGACAGGTTATGAAACCTCAAATTTCAACAAGAAGTGCAGAGCACCTCCCAAGAGGAAAGGCTCAGAGAGCTGGGATTGTTCGGCCTGGAGAAGTCTCCGAGGGCAATCTTTCCAATGTGTATGGACATCTGAAAGGAGGGTGCAGCGAGTATGTGTCCAGGCTCTTCCTGGAGCCCAGTGACAGGACCAGAAGCAGTGGGCACAAACTGAAACACACGAGGTTCCTTCTGAACACTGACAACACTTTTTTACTGTGAGGCTGACCGGGCATTGGCACAGGCTGCTAAGAGAGATGGTAGAGTCTCCATTCGTGGGGAGACTCAAAAGCCACTTGGACATGGTCCTGGGCAACCATCTCCAGGTGGCCCTGCTTCAGCAGGGTGGTTGGACCAGGTTACTTCCAGAGGTCCTTTTGCAAACTGCACTGTTCTGTGCCATAATCCCATCTACCATATCACAATATGCTCCTCTTCCTCATCTAAGTGTATACAAGTCTGCTGTATTCTCAGAGCAGGGTACCAAGAACACTGGAAAAGTTTTCATGTTTGAAGACACCTGGATGTGACTGCAACACTCTTGTTTACATCTCGTTTCTATCCAAGTGTTCAAATACATAAAACAACTAACAAAGACATCTAAATGATTACACAAGAAAAAAATGTATCTGCCAAAATCTGTCACCTTCACACAATCCAAATTTCCAGAAACTTTTATTGACATTAGAATTAAAATGAACATCTTAATTTACTACAGTATTCAGATACCTCTATATCTCTAGAGATGCATATGCCAAGCAAGCGTAGTGCATGCTTCATAATTCTACAGAAAGCTTTCAGTGAATTTTTTGCACTCCTGAAAAGCAGTTAGAATGAATTTACCCAGAGAAGTGGCAGGAAAGAGATCTATCTTTGGTAATTTTGATTAAACTTCAGCTATGCATTAGGGAAAAAGATTACTTCAGGTCACAAAACATACAAATGTGTACCCTTTTTTGTTCTCTAAGCACAAAAGCCCTCTGTACAAATGATACACTTTCACATATTTGCTATAACCACAGCTTTGAAGCTCTGAATAACATCAACAATCAGGGTATCTTCTGCTTGCTTAGAATTTACTACTCTTAAGAATAGAAATTCAGGCAGAGAAATTCACTCCATCTGCACCAGGGATGCAGATGCCATTCACGCTCATAAATTAAGAAACTTAGCAATAAATATTAACAATCCAGTCTGTAAGGTTTTGTAATCTTCAACTGGATTTCAACACAAAGCAAGATAAAACAATACCTCACAAGTTTATATTCCGAGTCTCGGCACATGCACACAAAACCTCCACAAATCCCACGTCTCTCCCTTGACCCCAAGATCCTAAGTTCAACATTGTTCTTGCCAAAGCATTTTCAACTCAGCTATTCTAGCATGGGGCTGGTTGGATCTAAATACTGAGGGAAAACCACAATCACCTGAATACTTTCAGCCTCTTCAGAACACCACGGCTTCCTGAATGGCATCATTTAAGACAGACATGGAACCTGCCATCCTGATTCAACTGAAGTGTGCACCCTTTACTTAGTGCCTTTCAAACACAGTAGGGGGAAAGGGCCTGCAGATGAACCAAACTGCTCTGTAGCTGCAGTCCACTCCTCACTGACTTTCACTCCCTCCACATGAGAGATGCACTTTTCCTGCTAGGAGTAAGCAGAGACTTCCCAAGAGTGAAGATGGAACAGAATGCAGCTGTCTAACTTGTCAGCAACATATTTTTGATGGTGCTCAGGAAAGAAGATGGGACCATACCACATAAACTGTTGCAGTGCCATTTCTGGGTGCTGCCTTTCCATAGGCACAAGGAGGAATCTACATTGGGTGCTTTTGCTGTAATACACTGGTGCTGTTAGCAACATACAGTTCATGTGTCCTAGAAGTGAGAATGTGACAAGAAGATGCCTGTGAGAAACATCCCCTGTAGTTGAAGCTATACGACTCCTACAGAAAACACAAAGAGAAGCCATCTAGGGAAGTTTTGAGAGAAACAGGCACAGCTCAAGAAATTCGTCTTACAACTCAAACTAAAACACTGTACTACCTCTCTTTCTAGAGAATTTCATTTGTAGACCACCTCCCTCCCTCCCTTAAGGCTTCTGTCAGTAAGAAAATTGTCCCTTAGATGCCCACCGTTCATTTGTAACATTATCTTTGAATTTCATCAGTGAAACACTGAGGTGATTCTCCCTCCATGCATTTCAATCTTTTATGACAGAAACTGTTGTCTATAACAAAACCCATTTCTGTCAGGAAAAATTCAAACCACCCCACAAACACAACCCAGTAAGAGCCCATTCCCTCAATTACAATTGAAATAGGCTGTCCAATTTCACTTATAGCATCCAAGTATCTTTCAAAAGTATGTTCTGTCACCTGGAATTTTACAACTGTTTAAAATTAAATTTTGAAATTAAATTCTGAGTGCCAAAAAAAAAAAGAGAGAAGTAGTAATTTGGGGATTAAGGCATAAGGAGTCTGGGGAGTTGGCTTTTCTTCCAGGCTTCTCACATTGTGCTGATGTCCAGCCCCTTAGGTTTTCAGTAAGAAAAAACCCCAGGTAATTCCCACATTTCTCACATTTGACTAAATCCAATTCAGCCTTGAAGTACATAAATACCCTTAAACAAAAGAGGTTGCATAAACAGAAATATTTCACAGTAAAGAATAAACTGAACATTCAGGTTGCACTGTTTTGAGTTTTTCTTTATAAAATAAGTACTTGGGATATAAAAGTTGCTAACATTTTCTACTCTTATTTTGAAAGTATGTATTCCCTTCTCTCGATTAGGATAAGAAATACTCTGCTCATTAAAAAAAGAAACAAATATCTTCCAGAAATATCCAGTATCTCTCTGCAGCAATCGCTTCTGCATCAAAAGCTACCCTCAAAATGCTGCAGCCCACACATAGTGATTACTCATTTGAGCAAGAAAAAGAAAGGGGAACATTAGCTTTATACCAAAAGAAACTGGAAAAAAAGAAAAGCCACAAAAGAGGAGGTAAAAGTCAAAAATCACACCTGTGATCATAACCTGAGAACTTCAGCTTCTACTTCCTTACTGATAATCAAAGCAAAGGGACCGTGGTCTGTGTGCTGGGTAACAAAAAGATCAATGTACAGCGATCTTCCAACCAAGGATTTTAAGTTCCAAAAGGTTTTAAGTTTCTATAAAGAATAATTTATGACAGCAACACATTTGCAATCACAAAACATTGACTCAAAATTAGTCCATTTTCACGCTTGAGAATTTCTTCAACTCATAGTTGCACACACACCTCCCCTTACCATGCTCAGCTCGCGTGCACTGCGGCACCGGCTTCCTTCAGCTCCAATACCCCAGATTTGGGTACCAGTGGCTGGCATGACTGAGCCCTACCAGCTCTGCCTGCTGCTGTGGATCACAGAGCACAGGAGAGGCCGTAAGACTGCACTGCAGCCAGGGGAATAAAAAAGAAATCAAACACACACACACAAAAAAACCCAAAGCGTGTTTCCCAGTCTCTGCCCTTCTCCACAGCAGGAGCTTTGGTGGTTTTTTTTTATAGCTATACCAGCCCCCTCTGACTATCTTGCATTATTCAGGTATGAACAGCCTCTGCACAGCTCAGTCTGCTCCTCAGACAACCCAGAGCAGGTTGGCTCTGCATACACCTTAGTGCTTACCTGTATATTAAAGCTGTATGTGCTCAGGGCTTTTGTTTGTTTTTGCTGTGGTAATTACTGTCCTACGTATCCAACCACACATGGTAAAACTAAATTAAGACCAGATGATTCTGGTTTCACATAAAACACAGCTCCCCCCATGCACAGTGTGAAACTGAATCACCTGTACCTTCACAACAGCCACTTAGTGTGTGTTCCATACGCTTGAACTTACATGGTGAAAAAATCTGTCAATTAAATTGGCATCCAGGGAATTCCCTAAGCACCCAGACCAGGGGTATCTTACAACTTCTCCCCTATGTATCTAACTAAAGTGCTCACCCGGTGAGATTTCAAAAGGCAGTGTTGGGTTTCCTTTCTGCCTCTTCTCCCCCATACTCTATTTTAAATACTCACTTCTGTTTCTCTCCTGATGCACTTTCAGGTTTCATCAAAATGATTTGGGCTGATGAGAGCATCAGTACCTGGGAAAAGCTATCTCCCTCCCCCAAACTCTGAAATTTGGTGAAATATTAAGTACCAGCAACGATGGACAAGCTGATCTGAAATCCCTTTACTACAGCAATACTTGATCTGTCTCAGAGATTTCCATAATTTGCTTTGGCTGCTAAGCAACAAATTAAATATGATTTGGTATATTTAAATGCATTATTCCTCCTACTGCACTTCTGACTGAAAAAAAACCCCAGTTATAATAATGCTCTTGTCACAGAGCAATAGAGCCAGAGAAAGGTCCTGCACTTCAGCAGGTGTACCAATTGTCAGCAAAAGAATATGTATTTTTTTTGCTGCCCTGCAGTAAAAATGAGGCAATACAGAGAACACAGTGTCCTACAATCTATTTCCAGACCCACCACTGTCTGTATTGTCATGACGCCTACAGGGATTACAATTTTATCCTAAATTAGCCAGCTCGTGGCAAATTAATACGCAAGACAAACAGAAGATGGATAAGTAACTCCACGCAGGGCTCTCTGTTTGAGATCTATCAGCGTATTGGGAATTCAGCAGTTTATTGTGAGACTTTAGCCACGTGGCCGCTACACTTCCAGCTGAGAAAAACAACTGAACAAAACCAATCTTCAGTATCAATCAAAAATGCCTCCTGCTCAGAAATCAGAAGCACCACACGTAGTAGTCTTTCAGTTGCAATATGCTACTACTGTACCAGAGCACACAGACCTACAACTGGAGGAGGATTTCAAGTAGAAATGCAGAGAAGTCAAAACAGGCCCCTCTCTTGCAGTTTACGTTTGTTACCAACTCATAAAGGCAGCTCTTCAGAATGCAAGAGACTGCTCCAATCTGTGTACTTTCAATTTAAAACCCCAAGTGCTGTCAAAGGTGGAGAATAACCTTTGGGTTTGGAGAAGGAAAGGAACACGCAGCTTCTTTTCACCATGTTAAAAATCAGTTGAAAGCAAATAATAGCATTTGGTGGGAGTATTTCTCGACTGAAATACTCCTCCCTTCTTCATCCCAATCACATTAACTTTCTGTACACTGACCATGCAAATTATTTGCTATTAACTATGGTATCACTAGATGAACATTAGTAATAACTTTGTGATGAATAGGTTATTTATCTAAGTCACTAAGATGCTTTTACTTTCAGCTGCAATATTAAAAAAGAAAAAAAGCTACTAGACTAGGTTGCCAGAAAAAATTTCAAGCTTTTTTCTTTTAAAATTGTAATGAAGAGATTAACAAAAATTAATTCCTTTCCACATAAATATATCAGACCACATTTCTCCACTTCCTGTTCAAATCTTATCTTCAAAAGATAAATATAAGCAGTAAGCCTTGGTTTGACCTCATTATTTAAAAGAAATCCCAATATTAACTGTATTTTAAAAAGACTATGTCAATAATTGTATTTGAAACACATGAGCATAAACCAGGTGTTAGTGCAGACACTCACAGTGTGACTGTATCATTATTTTTGAAACATCTGTCCATTTTTCCTCCTTCAAAAGCTCCTGGTATGTACATCCCCCAAAAGGAGGCAGTTATTAATTATTAAAACAGCTTTAACAGATGGACTATATGGATGGACAGTCTACAGGGATGACATCCTTGAAAGCCACCACAGACTAAGGTGGTGTTAAGTCATTGTGTAACCACTGCAAGTGCTACTACTAAGGAATGTCAAGCACAGCACAGCACGATACAATTGTTTAGTAGCAATACCTAACAATCGCTACATAGATGAAAAGTAAATTAGAAATGTTCCCTTTAATTTAGAAGTCTGGAAATTTGGTCTTTTTTCCTGAGATGAAGATGTAAAAAAAAAGCTGATCTTTGGGGACTGAGCCTTCAAGATGTTCAGAGATGTTTTTCACTGCGAGGAGTCCTTGATTCCTGAGTTGGCTTTAGATTACCACAGACTGTAAGCAATGTTGTAGACAGCATCTAACTCTGATCCTGTTTTGACATGGCAAAAGAAAACCAAAACTAAACAAAATCAAAAACCCACAACCAAACTCATTGTATAACAGTAAAAAGAGGGACATGGAAAAAGCTGAGCAATGAGTGTTCTGAAAACTGTGAAGTTCACTAAGAAGTGCAAGGAGGTAGAGTTGCTCCCCACCATCAGGATGCCAGCTGAATGGTCGAGTGGCAGCCCTGCTGAGAGACCCCAGGGTTACAACAGACCCTGAACTGAAGACGAGTTAACAATGTTTTTTCATCACCAGTAAGGCAAGCTTCACACTGGACTCTATTAGGAGGAAAACGAACAAGAAAGAAATAAGAAAAGGCAGAACAAGAAAAGATACCACTCCTCTCTAACTCTGCACTAGTAAGGTAATACCCAGAATACCATTTTTGGGGTTCCATTTCCAAAAGACTGTTAGGAGCTGGAGAGGCTCTCCCCCCATGGTAAGCTGCTGAGAACTCACAGCCTCCAAGACTGAGCAAGCTAAAACATTTTAGCCAAACGGACTAAGGAGCAATTTACTAACAGCAAATGACAACTGCTGGACAGGCACTACAAAGACAAGGAAGTCAAACTTCTTGGTAGTAGCAGAGAGTTAAAAGTGAATAGACATAAATCACAACTCAGAAGTTTCAGACTGGACTTCTGGAATAAAGGTCCTCCATAGGAGGCTGGTGCTGCACTGGAATCTGTCATAAAGGAGCCCACGGAAGCTCCACACTTGCAAGGGCTCCAGATTCATCCAAAGGTTCCTGGCCTGTCTCAGTGCTGGCTGTAGTTCTGAGTTGAGCAGTAGCCTAGACTTGCTCAAGTGAGGTCCACAGTCATCACATCCATGGTTTTACCTTATGAAAAAGCTTCAAAATTGCTAAGGGATTAAAAGAGTAGGTGGAGGCAAATAGGGAAAAATGAACCTAGTTTTCCTAGTGTTATGATAATTAAGAGTTATAGCACTATCTCCCCTGAAAGTAGTTATATTCAATTCAAAAATTAAATAGGACAGAAGTTTGGAATTACTACTAAAATCAAATGTGTTCTTTCACCTGAAGCATATAACATGCAAAGAAATGGTTTGAACTAAAGCAGTCTAGATGCTATCTTAAAGGATTATTCTGTGAGAACAATGCCATGCAAAGGAACTCCATTCCCCGCCGCATTACATAGTTTATATTAAGTATTTCATTCCTCTGGAAAAATAAGCAATTACACAAGTCTGTTTGACATGGAAACAAACTTATGCATGCAAACTGCTTATCTGATTTTAGAACAATCTCCTTCTACTGTCTTATAGAACTGACAGCATAAAATCTCATTGCAATCATCACCCTTATTCCCTTTTTCACTTCAAACCCCCTCATCCTCAAGTTCATCAATAAACTTCCCCATTCATAATGTCACACTTACAATTAAGAAGTTAATTTAGGGGTTGCAAAGGTTAGGGTGCCTCCAGTTTGTAGTAACATACTTGCCAGAACTATTTTTCTTTGGAAAAACAGGCTGAGTTTAAGAATAAGGACCCTTTACAGTTATGACTTCAGAAAGATTGACATAACTGTGTAGAATACTCAAGCATATTGTGATGAAAATGAAAAAGATGAGATGATCACTTGTGCCTTGAAACCTCAAACTCCCTTCAGCCACCCAGCTTCCCCAACCTACATCATCTTATAAGGAGCCTGATTTGGTCAAAACCAACTGCAAAGCCCCCTCGACTTTACAAGAGCAAAAAGAGGTTTACAGAGATTTCTTGGAAAAGTTTGGCATAAATATGCAATGAATACTCAGGTACCCTTTTTTAAGGACAGAAATCCTACAGTTTCTTCCCCCCTCTTTCTACCACCAGCATGCAGGTAAAATTGTCTGAAAAGAACAGAAAATTAAGCCAAATCAAATTCCAGCAAGTTAACCCAAGAAGAGCTCAGATGAGTACCCAACTTACTGTAAGACCATACAACTGCAGGGTGACAGGAGTTCACTGTCAGCAGGGGCTGCCTAACAAAACCAGTACCAAAAGAATTCCTCAACAATCTATATTCTTACAGGCACATTTCTGAAACTCACAGAGCCTACTTAAAATATTATATCCACATAAAATCCATACACTTTCAAAATACAGACACAGAAGAGACACAGAGACAGTGTTTCTGCCTCAAGTTCAGTGCCAACAGTGCAAGAATTTTATACAACCTATTAGCCTAAGGCAGCTATAAAGTTTCAGATTAGAAAATGTTCTTAAAACCATTGCTGAGGCCTCGTGCAGATTGTTAACTTAAGGCACTGAAGCCTCATACCAACGCTTAAATAACTGGCTTGGCAAAATCTTGTGTTGCTGTGTTTGAGGAAAAAAGCATCTGCCAGAAGACAAGATGAAAACCTAACTGATACTTTGAGATTATCTGATACTAGTCTGACTGGCTAGATGTT
Organism: Chloroceryle aenea; assembly: GCA_013399075.1. NCBI lineage: Eukaryota > Metazoa > Chordata > Aves > Coraciiformes > Cerylidae > Chloroceryle > Chloroceryle aenea. Next base: position 482,046 of record VWZY01005963.1, on the reverse strand, counting down.
CCTCTGAATAAAACAACTGCAGCCCATAAAGAAGCTCTACTAATATTTCACCCCTTCCAGCTCTGCATGGGTTTCTAACCTCAAGCTGTAGTTTAACCCAGGTTTGTAGCCCATATCCCCCTTCCTCAGATTTTCTAAGACTCTTTGTAAATTGAGACATTTTTCTTTTCTTAAGTGAGCCCCGAGTTAGGTTGGATACACTCTGCCTCCTCAGTGTTTGTCAGCTTTTTCTGCTTGTTTTTCTCCCTCCGCTTTTTGTTTTCAGCCAGGCTATCTACCAATTAGGTTTGTATACAGGATTTTGTTTCCCGGGTCATTTTCCCTTCCCTTACTGCTGTTCTCTATTTCTTCTCTGATGTAAATATCAGCACATTAGAGCTTTCTTCCAAAGCTCCTTCACCTTTTACTTTTTCCTAATTAATCTACACACCAGATCTATTGTCATTTCTCCCCTTTTTCAGCTTCCAGGTTCAGTTGCTCCTCCTAGTACATATTCTATCCTTTAAGCCTTCTCTGCTTCCTCATTAACTTCAACTCTTCCTAGTGTATACTATATATATATAATCTCAACATTCAATACATCATTAAACAAAACCTTGGCAATATTACTGACAATTTTTAAAGGGTCAGGGTTTTAAATAAAAGAAAAATGGGCACTTAAATTGGATTTCCTAAAGGAGATCACACAGAATCCTCCAGTGCCCCTCAAACTTGGGAGGGATTGGAAAAAAAATAAATAAATAAAATCACAAATGCTTCCTTCTTTTCTAAACTGTCTAATGACTTCTTAAAGTCTCTTGCTGCACTACTTCACCCATCATATCTTGGTGGTAGGCTCCTGCACCTTTGCAGATGAAGCAGTCTATCGATCCCACTCAGCCGTGCATCTTGCAGCTCCATCACACCAGGGTGCAACTGCACACAGCTATGAATATCATCACTCATTCCATGCAGAAACAACTAAAAATCTGCCTGTTTTGCATATGTGGAAGACAGACCACAACTGTTTCCTCATGTTTTCACAACTGGTGTCTTCTTGATGCAAGTAGGACAAACTGGCAAGTATGACAATGGCCGTATGCCCCTTCTCAGCACTTGTCAGGTTTAGTAGTTCTCCAAGGAGAGACAGAAATTAAGCAGACAAAACACGATTGGAAAATAAAACCAAATGTCAAATAAATGGATTCAAAGTATGGCCGACTAGGCTGTGCTCTTGTTTCAACCTTTCACAGGAGAGACGGGGGAAGTTCTTGGTGGTGTTTTTTTAGCTGCAAGTTATCACTGGCCTGTTTTGGTTTTTGTTGTTCTTTAGTTGTCATCCATTTTCTTCCCAAAGATCTGCTGCAAGAGGCTTGGGAAAAGAACTTTGAAATCTTCCTTTCCCACCCATAAGACACCCTTGCTAGAAAACTAGAGTGGTCATGATAGGACAAGAAGCCTTTAAACACTTTTTTTGTTTGTTTTTGTGACAAAATGCTGTATCCATAGCCTGTAACTGGGAAGAAAAGGAGTATGAGGTTTAGAGACTGACTTTGAGCTTTCAAATTTTCTAATAACTACCAAGGTTAAAAAAACCCAGCCACACTGGCAAGCAAGTAAATATTAAGCTCCTTTTTACTGGAATAATTATGTATTCTTTTTAAAAAATACAGGTTTATGGAAAGACAGACAAGATTTCATTTGAACACGTCAACTGACATATAAGGGTAGAACAAACTGGGAGTAAAGAGCTTATTTTGTACACCACCCTGGTAGATTTCAAGAGCATATTTTATTTTGCTAGATCTATCTCATCCCAAAAAGCTGTAATACTTTAAAAAATGTCTCCCGAGATGCCCACATAAATTATGTGTTATAATGGCCCTTTAGCAATATTCAGATCAGTCTCTGATTGCAGACAATATCTGAGGTTTCCTTGAATTTGGTGGCAGAATTTTTAAGACTCGGTTGGGAGTCTAAGCAAATGTCTTTCAAAATAGAACTGCCACAGAACTCCTTACTGTTCACACCAGCAAATTGCTCTACTTTTCCCTATTCTTTTCCACCTATTAAACCTCATTTCTGGTCACTGGTTTCTTCCAGTTTTCAGACAATAATAGGATGAAACCAAATAGTTTTCTTCCTTAGTAACACTGCTGCCCAGGCTTTGAAGACAGCAGAGCAGCTTTACATGGTATTTCTATTTCTCAGAGTTGTGAATGATTACACAGAAATCCTCCAGGATTTCACACACGCATCACCTATCACCAAAAATGACTGGTTTCTCTGAATCTTTTGCATGTTTCTTTATTTTAATAAACCATTTCCAAAATAAAACATAAATAAATCTAATCCACTCGGGATTAGAGCTTTATTTTGTTCTCACTAAATACAGTTTTGCATAGAATTGCAATGAAAGCACAAGCAAGAATTTTTAACAGTAATTACTAGAAAGATATTTTCTCTACTCCTAGACATACACAAATACATTGAGTTAATCTCCTTCCTGAGTAAGCTTTATGTAGCATAATGTAAAAACAATTCCCCCACAGAAAACTTATGTGGAGAGTTGTTAGTAATTTAAACAAAAATTAATGTGTGACATAGGGAATTCAAATTTTACCTTCCCTTCATATCCCTAGCTCTTAAAATTAGACTAGTTATTATGAATGAAACAATGTTTATCATCTTTACCTTTTAGAATTTACTGGAAAAAAGATGATTCCTTTTCTATCCTCTGATCTTGCTACAAATCTCTAGCTTTTAGTTTAAAATCCAACTGCTATACGTGCAGTTTTTTGCTTAGGCACATAATGAAGAAGTTACAGCATGTCACATCTTATTAGTGCCACTACTTTTAAAATAGTTGGAAAAGTGATACCTTTACAAATAGAGTAACGATGGAAAGAAAATTATGCATTACAATTTACAGCAATTAGAGGGGAAAAAAGTAATTCCAAGCAGTACCTTTAATTTACAACTCATTATTTAGGCTGTTAAAATGATTAAGCCTTCCACACACTCATTAAAGTGACCCATCAATGTAAATAAGCATAGCTTGACACCTACTGTAAGAGTCTGTACTACATTTACTTGCCTGGCCTTCTGTGAGGTATCTGCAGGTAAAACATGTCCTGGGTGTCACCATCCTGCTTTATCACGCAGAGAAGACTCTACCTCCACCACAAGAGAACAAAGCCTTTCAGTTATCCGTTCACTTGGCAAGGAACAGAAAGGCAAGAGCTGTGAACAATAACTTATTTGCACAACTGAGGCTATTGTCTCTTGCTCAAACTAGATGTTACCTCAGCGAGTAAAACATTGCAATTTTATAGAAAAGAGAAGAAGAGGAGGAAAAAACCCAGTAATAACAGGGGGAAAAAAAGTCAGAATACAAAGGAGATGCTTATTTGCACTGTTTATCTGACAAAAACCAGACAGGGATAGTGTAATATAGTAACATCATCTGCTAAGAAGAGTTTAAAATATTGTTTGCCTGTATTTTTTTTAATCTAAAAGCTCAAAAAAGCAGAAATCAACATTTTGTCAATGTCTGCTAAGAAATAATGTCAACTTCTGTCGATTGTTACCCTTCGGAGGAGAGTTATATTTAGAAGAATTATATTTAGAAGAGTTAAAGTTGACTGTTTGCATTACACACTACTTAATACTTCATGGCCACCTTCAGAAACCATCCCGCTAGGAAAACTCCACTCAGGATCAGAGAGCAGAGCTTTTGAAGCTGTTGAACAGCGGGGTGAATGCAGCTGCTGTCCCAAGCAGCAGTGTGGACTGCAGCCGTTGACAAGGGCTGCAGCGAAATGATCACTTCAATTAGCTTCTAATACCCCAAGTTCAAAATGTCCTGACAAAGAGTAACTTATGAACTCCATAAAATATCCCTTAGAGTCGTCACAACACCACGTTAAAGTGACTGAAGGTTCTTCTGCTCTTAAAAAGCAGCAGTCACACAACATCTGCAGAGATCTTTCTCCAGGACAGCAGCTGTCAATCTGAAGGGCTTTTAACGCTGGACTGAAGCAAACTATAAGGGGTGACCCCCTTACAGACAAGGCTCTCTCTGGGCCACCTTGGGGAGGGGTGACAGGCAATGGATGGCAAAGCTCTGAGGCTAGCCAAGATTTTCATCACTGACCTTTAGAAAAGCAACAGTTTGAGGCATCTTCCTTTCTCCGTGGAGAAGAGACAGTGAGCCTGGTTGTGTTCCTCGTGCTCAGCGTGTTGTGTGGGTATGCAGAGGCAGAGCACGGAAAGACAAACCAAGGCAGTGTTTCTCAAGCTGCAGCCATCAGAAGCTCAGCAGCTTCAAGGGAAAAGGTCTGAAAACAATGAGTTCAAGAGAAAGCTTTATTTGCATTCTTCTTAGCTGCCTTACAGTAGTGGAGGTTCACAGCACTCCACCAGATTCAGGGAGAAATGATTAAGGATATCAGGCACTGAAATTTTCTATTAAAATTCTGGAATAACGCTGACAGGTGTTGACTTCTCTGCTTGAAGTTTCTCTGGTGTAGAAATAGATCATCTCGTATGTTCATGCTCCACTGCAATAAAAAAAGCTCATAGTAAATCAGCACTTATGGAGATGCCATATTTAGAAGATTGAGAGGAAAATGGTGCATCTTTCAACTTCACGTGTGCAGGAAAGAATGTGATCTTTGAGATTAGAGTCTGGGTGAGGGAGAGAAGTTGGTAACTGTACATGAAACATGACTGCATCTAACAGCTCTTTTTTCCCTACCAAACCCTGATATGACAGCTACCAAGTCAGCTTATATGCTATGAAACAAACTTAAATTAAAATGCATCTAACAACTTTGCTTCACTCAATCCTGAAATATCATAAGGGGAGGTACAGAAAAAAACCAAACAAAACCACCTACAATAAAAAAAGCCAACACACAACCAACCCACCCCCACCAAAATCCCCCCAAACAAACTACCCAAGCAAAAATACCCACCAAAAAAACCCCACTAGTGTTTATCTACAGGCATAAATCATTCTTCTAAAACACAGAGGCTAGGACTCCACTTGAACTGATGCAAGTGCATCAGCTTTCCTTTCAAAGGTACGTTATTTCAGTACTGCACAGACAGCTGAGACACACAGACACAGGCACACAATAAAAACCAAACCCCCTAACTCGCTTTTATTTACATGTTGTGTCAAGCAACTTCGCATTATATAGCCTTTGATCAAATCTGATCATACCATTTAAGCCCAGAGCTAATAAAGCATTTACAGTAGGTCTACCTGGACAGGTCTAATAAAGCCTTTACAGTAGGTCTCCCTGGAGAGATGAAGACAGCTATCTGTGAAGGTGGCTAGAAATGAGTCAGCAAAGCCTCAGCCTCACCCCGTGCCCATGGTGGTAGGGACTGCCTTTCAGCAAGGAATCCTCCTTCCAGCTTCTGGACTATCCACATACAGTATATGATGTGGAAAGGGTGTGATTTAAAAATAGGTAACAATAGACAGGTGAATTTTGTGTTCCATGCCTTTCCTAGATTTCATCTGTCATATTTAAGACTTCAGGTAAGCATTTGTATCCACTAAGGGTGAACAGAGCTCTTTACATTCATTCCTTCAAAGAAGGAAGCAGCTGTCCTTATTTTCCTCTTAAAAACCAGGGCCAGGCGAGAGTGTGCCCATCTTTGATATTGGTTCTGTCACTTACAAAGCAGAGAGTCACAGTAGCAAAAAAGCAGCGAGCATTACTGTAGGACTCAGTGGTTAGGACACACTACACATCCTTCAGAGAGCCTTTGTGTATTTCATGGAGTAACCTTCTAAAAGTCTCTGTTATTACAACAAAAAACATGCTATAAACTCAAAACACAGGTGACACCCTTAAAACCGAGTAAAGAAATGTATGTTATGGGAAGATTGACATTGTTATTTGTTAGAAAAAAGTAGGTAGGTAGTACAACAGGACGAGACCTCAACGACTAATATCCCTGACAATTTTTAGCCAGAATCCAAAGCAACAAGCAGTTAACACCCTTCAAATGGTAAAGATCCACCACCAGTAACACTCGTTGCAGTTCCCTGATTAAAGAGTAGCAATCCCCCATTTTCTTCTTAAAAACCATGATCCTTGAAGTTTGTGTTTTCCATCCCAGAGTCTCATATACTGGACACACTGTATCCCAATTAGCACTAAAACTCTCTTCTCATTTCCATGCACATTACAGGGAAGAGATGAGAATATACCTAAGCCTCAATCAAGTTGACAGGCAGTAATTTAATTCTGCAACTTTCTGACAAAAATCCAAGCTGCAGCAGAGGGAATGAATCACATTGTGTATTAAACAGGAGGAAAAAAACCCTAACTATTATTTTCTATTAATATTTGATAAGTTACAGCTATTTAACTGAAAATATACATTCTAAACATGCTTTAGGTTGCTTTTCATACCCATCAAGGGAAACTTGCTAATCATTTACTCACAAGAAGGTATCCTCTTAGTTTTGCCAGTTGTACTCAAGGTTCAGTACATTAACTTCTCCAATGCCAATCAAAATTACCAAACAATCTTTTCCCTTGTCATACTTAGTAGTTACCCAAGATTTTGAAGCACTTGGTTTTGACTCTTTGGAAAAGCCTGAAAGGGACATCCCAGCAGAAGCACACTGAAGTTGTATCGTGATCTAATCCTAACTTCATCAACAGAAGACAACTTGTCATATAATTGACACATGAAGAAGAAATTGCAGTGTATGTAGGGGGAACTGGTAAAGGCCATGCTTTTCTAAATAAATTTTCGTGTTGATATTCTTCAAGATACACTTCCATAATAAGGCTGACATACTAAAAATAAATGCAGTTTCAAGAAAAACTGAAACTCGAGACTTTGCAAGAGTATGACTCAGACTTTTGAAGTAGAAAGTTAGGAACACAAGAACAGCTAATAGACATTTATATCACTTTACTCCTTTATCTGCAGTGGTACTAATGCTAGTTCTGATGAAGAGCTTTATAATGTGCAAGCACATCCACTGAAAACACTGTGCTCATACTGGCCTCAGAGAGGAGTCACCCTGGATACCATTTGCCCAATTCATGCACTAGCTAATTCTAAGTAACAGACAAATTTCTCTCCCTAGAGTATCCACTAATGACAGAATATATTATTTAGATCGTAACAGCTACACAATAACAAACAGTATTAGCAATACTTTTACTTTCTAAGCATGTAATTATTACAATATATTTCATTTTTACTATAAACCTCCACAAACTTTGGATAACAACTGGTTTTGAAGCACTCAATTGTAATTACATCTACACAACAAACCCCACAGCACAAAAAATTATTATGTCTCAGTCATTAGCATAATTTTGTCCAATTAAATCTAGAAATTAAGTTACAATTTTATAGTTCTTAAATAGATATGCATGCCACATTAAATCTTATCTCCACAGCTTGCATAATTCTACACAAAATCAGTACATGCACTACAGTAAGGCCACCATGTACCAGTTATAAATTTTCATTATTAGGAAAAAAAAGGCACATCAATCTGAACAATGGGATTATTATCATTATACTCAAACTTTTCACTGTCTGCTTTAGGCTTCCTGTAATGCCTGCACTTTTTAAAGAGCTGTAACTGTGCAGTGAGTGTGCATTTTCTTTCCATAAGACTCCAGGTATGTCAACATTCCTACAGTCTCACAGAATTAAGATCCCGACACGATGTATATTTTTTCTGCAGTGTAGCTTTTGAATCAAAGTATTATTCTCAAGTACAGGTGAATCAGGCATCTCCAGAATCCCTTCAACAACAACATCCAATGGGTTGCCTGTGTTCCAACATGAGATCAAAATCTTCTACCGCTTTGTGTGCAACTCAAGCTTAGAGATAGCTGAGTACTCCAAAAACAAGGTTAACAGATGTGCCTTGGGATCCAAATGGACATTAATGTCTTGAAAATTAACACTGACTGCTAAGCTGGGAAAAAGGTAGATAAGCAAGCTGTAAGTCAGAAAAAAGAACGTATGAAAAGCCTCATGTGGCAAGTCAGACTTTGGAGGAAATTGGGTAACCAAAACTAAACATTCTGATAGTGTATGTCAGAAAGTGTTGCAGTGTGAGCTTGTGAATTCCTGAAAAGGGTGGCATAAAGTGGGTCGAGGAGAATCTGTCCTCCAAAGTCTTTCTCAGCCTTCTAGAAGGTTACCATCAAGCCAAGTCCTTATCTCTCTCCAGCTAACATGCTTCAGAACAAAAACTGACCAACCACCCCAACAGTCCATCAACATCCAACATGCTTTAGGACTGCATCACACAGTGCCCATGGTTTTCTAGCTGTCTCCCTTTTAAAATTCTTTCCCTATCTCCCTGCTTAATGAATGTTTTTCTAAAAAGATCCTTTCTTCAATGATGCAGAAGGTTTCAAAGGAAAAATGACTCACTCTGAGTAAAGAAGCTCATCATAATCAAGGATGGGCTAGAATATCTACAGTAAGCATATGGCTTGGGATTCTGAAAAACTGAAACATTTGCTTCTTACCACATAAAGAAAGGACTGAATGCTACGTTCATGCTCAAAAATCTGATCTGGTAGCCAGTGCCCCACATGCAAACAATGACCTAGGGGTAAGTGCTTCCATTTCTGAAAATTCTCAGACACAGAAGATGACCCATTTAGATTGTTTCTCTAAACATCTGGCTTTGCTTTTCAACATATTCCCGGGAACAATGAAAGACAAAATCGAGGGACTATTTTATGTGCCAGGGCAGGAGTCTGAAAGCGCTCAAGGTAACAAGGACTTTTCTCTGCTAATGGGTTATTCTACATGAACACTCTCACCAAGCATTGCTTTAGGGCAACGCTGACCATTGAGTGGCTATTTCCCATGGGAACTCTCTAACATCTAGGAAGAGAGCGCGTGTTGAGTTGCTGTTGAAAGTTCAGAATTAAGAAAAATTGTAGGCTGTGAAAGTATATACAGTCATCAAGATGTCTCATCATCGGGCCACACAGGTCCACCACAAGAAGGTCATTCCAAATAGGACATGCTATGCTGTACTGAACAAATCAACAGACATTCTTGAAGTTTCAAGAGAACAATCTTTTGGCAACACCAATCGGATCTCTGATGAATAAAAAGACAGTAAACTTGAGGAGAACCTAGAGTGAACTAGAAGACAGCCTATAATATATTAGTGCTTCAAGAATCTACCAAATATGGTAGATCCTAAGAAACAATCCCATCTTCCTCAACTGCAGGAGAGAGTTTGGTATATTAAGCATCAGGTAAGAACTGAGGAGCCATCAGCATTTCTTTTCCCCTTTTGACCTAACATCAATACTATCAAATGTTTTTATGGATACTGCCATGCTTGGAAAGATTTGTGTCATGAAGCCCCACTCTGAACTTCCCTGCAGATCAGACAGATGACTGCAGAGGAGGAAGAGTCATCTACCCAGATCTTATAGACATGTACATTTGTCATCTGGAATAAAATGACGTGTTTATCCGCAGAGGTATGAAACAAAAGTCCAATGAGAAAAAAAAAAAAAGCAAAACACAACCAAAAATCTTTCTCCTTATTACCAAAACTTTTTCTTCTTTCCTAGACAAAGAAGTATTTTTACTTCTAGTTCAAGCTAGAATGGATACAAGTCTAGCTAGATAACTAGCCACAGATAATATCCCATACCACTTCCATTACTGGAAGTATCATAGCTAGTATAAAGTATATTCTTTTGGGACTGATCCATACTGAACCTCTCTGTATCATGGAACTTGCTGAAGATAGATTTGCTTAAAGTTCATTCCCCTGGGAAACAAAAACTGTTAACGCCCTGGTAACACAATTTTTGGGGTGTTTTGGTTTAATAGACCACTCATGCTAGCTAGAGCCACAGAATATTCCGTTGTCTTGCCTGTGGATGCAGACTGTTATTTCAAGTGGGTAGCCAATTCTGAATCTTCCAGAGCACCATGGTCTTGAATCTCCAAGGCTACAGAAGATGGTCAGTTCATCCCGCACGTGAATGAATGAGACACGGATGTGTTCTGCCATGGAGCCCAATTCCTCAGCTGCCCTGTAGATCCCCACAGCACCCAACACCTGTTGGATCATTTCTAATGTGTTTTTCACAAGCGCCAATTCAGATCAGACTGCAATGCTAGGAAGTTTCATTAGCATCCCTACAGCAGCCTAGGTCACCTGTCACTTCTCCCAAATTATTTGTAAGGTATTTTTTCCTCCTGCTAGGAAGCTCATATCATCATAGAGCAAGCTGCTGAGTATTAGGATGTGATAAGTACCCCTGTATTGTACTGTAAACAGAGAGGGAAATTTGCCACACTGGGTAGCTGGGAGGCACAGAGGGAGTTTGGTTTTTTTTGTCCACAGAAATTACACAATTTTTGTAAATCTCTTGTTCCTGAGGAGAGGCTTCCAAAGAAGGGCACCTGTGACAAACTCAGCTTGTATTTTTGGTTGTGTTCTCAAGTCTGCTAAGTTCCTCACCTGTACATGGAATTACAATTGGAGAAGTTTGTCAATCACAGCCTTCTCCTTTAATACCAACAAAGAGGCAGAACCAGCTGAGCGGAAAAGACCCCTCTAAGCATTTCTGCACACACTAGTGGCTGAACAAGATTTAACAAGTTAAGCATTTCCTTTTTTTACTGAAAAGCTGACTCTGCACAGCATTTTTACAAGAGCTGATTGAACTACTTAAGTTCACATATATTATGAAGTTATACACGACTCGTTATTTTAATGTTTGGGGTTTTTTTTTTTTAATTACTTGAATGTCTGTGCCAAAATCACTATGGAGGGGGGGTGTTTGTCTTATGGCAATGAGAATGTTTTGTGGAAAACTGTTCTCAGCTACCAGTAACAGCTCTTCAATAGCGACCCTGCTTATCTGGTATGGCTGATCTGGCAGGCAATCTGTCTGGACCCACATCACCATCGTAAACGTGCCTGAAGGTAAAAGATTCTGGACCCTCAAAGCATCAGGAGCATTATGTTGTAGAAATACAGCTGTTGACTTTGATTTTGGCCACTCCATAGCCATTATTTTAGAGGTGGCAACCAGGTGCTGCTGGACAAACCACTGTGTCAAGGTTTAGGGTCAGGTCCATCCACTAGACCTTCAACAGATGCTGGTATGACTATCAGTAAAGTACCTCCGTGTCAATCACTCTTCCAATTTTCTATAACCTATGCACCTATAATGCAGTGCTGATACAAAATAAAAGCGTCAGTCGGTATGGAATAAGACTCCATACCAAAAAAAAGAAGACTCACACTCCTTTGCCACAGACCATCTCTGTAAGCTTGCTGGATTGGCCTACAACAGCTTCTCTACAAATGTCAATCTTCATTCATAGTTTGTGTTCAAAGTGGCCATTCCCATGCTGCAAGCCATTTCCATATTCCACATATTGATGTTAGAGTGTCTCTCATTATCCCCCTGATTTGGACTGTTTCATTATGTGTAAAATGGCTCATTACATCAAACAGACAGAAAATTCCTCCAAAGCCCAGAAATTACAAAATTCATTTCAGCTACAGAAGACTGAGAATACCTCACTCCAATGAGTATTAATTTATTTGAGCAGTCATCTCTGATGAGAAAGAGCAAAGTTCAAATTATTGGTTTTAAGCAAATAAAGGAAGGAGTTGAAGCTGGTTCTGTGTACTCAAGATAAATAGTCTAACACTGAATGACAGAAAGATAGATACCTATGTACATTTATGGAGAGGTACATCGAGTGGAAGCAGGGAAAAATTCTCAATTCCCCCTCCTTGCAAAAAAAAGTATGGTTTTGATACATTGTCTTTTACTGAAAGCATCTTTTTTTCCTTTTGCATCTGCTTCGGAGAGCATAAATTCACATCTGTTTTATAACTCCCCACACCTCACCTGTTTGATCTGCATTTCATTCCCTTAGGTAAATCACAGAACCGATTGGGTTGGAAATAATGCCAATCTTTTCAATCACTTGAAACACTCTGATCCTCTGTATCAAACTCTCTACAATACTGTGATTTATCTTTTTCAAATTAACTGACAGCTGATAACGTGCTTTGAACAGCAGGTGAGAATTAAGGAGTTTGTACAAGGCAGCACTTCCTTCTCTAAGCTTTTTTCCCCATTGATTACAGATACAAATGGGTACCAATACTCCAGCAAACTGCAATGATACCCAAATATTCACATAGTAATACTGTTAATTTTGGAACTTCTAATATTTTCTGCCTCCAAAACACATTGTTTTGCACATACCAATAATCAGTTTTACCTGTGGTCCTGCTGTCCTTTCACACAGCTTACTAAGACTTCTCAGGAGACCTCTCCAGTATTTTTGAATTTGATTAGACAGTTTGGAATCATCAGTAAACACTATTACTTTATAAATCAAATTCTACAGGTGATTAATAGAAAATACTGAACAGCCCCTGATTTAAGACAAAACATTAAGCCTCTTGTAACTCAACATTTATTTCTGTTATTTTGTCTGAGATTTTTGTGACCCAGGAAAATATTTTCTCTCTCCCACATCATGGCTTCTTTATTTAACCAGCTGGTGTGAGGAACCTTCAATTACACCTTAAAAAGCACATATAAATTAGAACTGTATTAAAATGTTATCTGCTATACTATTACTGCAACCAAAAACCCCACTAGATTAGCGAGGCATGATTGTCTTTAAAGGCAGCAGCAGTACTAACTACGTTAGGAATAACTACTACCCAGTCTTTGTTGTCACCATACAGGTCTATCTACAAGCAGTTGTGACTGTAAGGGATGAGAATGACTTGTGTTTAAGAACACCCAACAATTTTCAGACCTGTTTCCTATGTGAACAAAGTTTGAGATCACTTGAAGAGTATTTGCTGGAAGCTCTCCTTCAGTAACTTAAAATCCATTGACCAATTTCTACCAGTTTGGACTCGAGTACATTGAGGTCCTCCAAACTTGTGAAAGCAAGAGCCACACAGAGAACAGACACTCTATTAATACTCCCAGTAAATGAATGAAGCTTATCACAGAGCAGGACAAAAATGAAAAAAATACAGCACAGACACCCTAGCTCTAAGAAATGCTTCAACAGAATCTAATGCCATTTATTAGATGCCAAAAAACCACACCTGGCTTTAGAATAGATTCCTGTTTTCTAGTAAGTTTTGAGTGTCTGACAGTTAAAGCATTCATAATAATCTACTGCTGTATGGAGTCTGCTGTCAGAAGACTAAATTCGTGCCACACGCGTAGCACCTAAAGTCAATCAACAGCAAGGTGTAAACTCACTGAAAACTACCCTTTTTTCTGCTCTTCATTAAGTGTTTTGTTAAAATGGAGCTACTTTTGTAGCTCTTTGTGTGTGTGAGGTAATGTAATACACAAACATACTGGCATTCAATCTAGCTTCCCACCCCTCAAAAACATAGGCACCTAAATCAAGAAATATATTTTTAGAAATGGATATACTTTTGATGACATGATCATAACATGAAATATATAGCCTGTTATCTGTGTCAGACGACCTCAAGATCCCTCCCCAAAAACTTAAGAGACTGATTCACAGATGTATTGGAACACAGAACTCCTGTTGCAATCTGGCGCCTTCGGTATCTTTGAGAATCCGGGACATAGTCCAAAAAAACAAAAACTGGGAAAGAGGTATTCTCACCCTTGCAGCAGCCAGAGACTCCCAAGCGGCAGAAAAAGCAAAGCATGAGCTATAAAAGGTGCTTCACTCTCCAAACAGTTAAATTAGAGTACATTAAGATGCATCAGACACGAGCAGAAGGTTATAAAAAGGCCCAATCCAAATGCAGTAACAGTAACCTGATAAGACTTCAATCATGATACCTTTTCTCAGCAGCCAAAAGCATAGCAACAAAGCGGGGGGAAACCTTATTTCTCTGTATTTCCCACAGACAATAGAGCCTCATATTTTAATTCAATCCTCTGCTCCATAAGCATCTAGCTTTTTTTTTGCTTCCCTCCAAACTTCAGACTTACAGATCTTGGTGGATGAGAAGTGAGTGTATATGCAAGTGGGCTGAAAGCAGTTTAAGAGTGTTAAAATATATATATAGAAAATAGAACGAGAGAGATGATGTGCGTCGTCTTCCGAGGGGAAGAAAAAAATAACAGAAAACACAGAATAAAAGAATAAAGTACATCCTTCCTGGAAAGCAACTAAAAAAGAACCTATGAAAAAGCAAATAAAGGGAAAAGAAAGTAGGATAAAATAGATTAAAATCACAGATACGGTTTTCATTATCTACTGCAAGGAAGAAAACACTGATGTGAAGGAAAAATTGTGAAACACTGAGGTAAAAATTAACACATTTTACCCCAGCTTTTAAGGGAAATCAGTCTCAGGCAGGAAGTGTTGGGCTCAGGGGTCCCCCCATTTCAAAACTGGCTGAATCCGATCAAATTTGACAGAAGGGTAAAGGTCTCAAAGGTAATTACCTAAGAAAATGCTAAGTTCATGAAATCAAGATGCTATGAGTGTCCTGACCAAGGGAAATGCATTAAGACTTTATCAGACATTAGATGATTCATGAAAGGATGAGACTATAAATGTTTCAAACACGAAAGAAAAAAAAAAAATCCTTCTGAGCTTAAAAAAAAAAGGGGAAAAAAAAAAGGTAAGGAACCAAGGTGCTACTGCTCAAGAGCTACTCTTTAAAAATACTTCTTCCTCTTTCACCTGGGGAAAAAGGGAAGACATGATAATGCCTGGAACAGTATTCACCAGTGGGAATAGCAAACAAACAGGTGCCAAAACACCCTTTTTATACGTGAAGTACTGTACAAAGAGGGACACGTTTAAATCTTCCTTTCAAGCAATCAAAGCAAAGTGACTGCAAGGAAAAACAGCAGTGGAAAAGTGGGATGGGAAATAAAGAAACCCAAGTAACCCACATCACCTTCCACCCACTACTCCAGTCCCCCTTCAGAACCAGCAGCACTCAACACCGAACTGTTTCTGGAATCCAGTTAAAACAGAACATACTTAAAGCACACGGAAATCGATGAGAAGGGGTTTGGGCAGCTAATTGAAATCAAAAAGTTACTTGTCTAAGTCCTACAGAGAAAGCACCTGGAATCCCAAGTGATTACATTCTACTGGCAAGCGATCTAGGATGCTTGGACACAACAGAAATGAACACATTTAGGCAAACTACCAAAGCTTTGTCAAACAAACATTTCAGCTTCAAGGATAACAGAGCAGAATTAGCTTTGTCCAGATAAAATAACAGACTGGTTGCACAAATACATCTTCAAATATTTCACTTTTCAGGAAGTGCACCTTTCAACTTCAGACAACACCCAGCATCTGCATGCCAAGAGAAAAAGGAATGCTGTCATATGGAATCAGTTGACAATTACAGGCAATAAACAAATCGACTGCAGTGGAAGATCCACTTTTGATATTAACAAGCAGTGATTCATGCGGCACAGAGCTTTCCTCACTTACAGATCCCTCTTCCATACATT
This sequence comes from Chloroceryle aenea, assembly GCA_013399075.1. Classification (NCBI taxonomy): domain Eukaryota; kingdom Metazoa; phylum Chordata; class Aves; order Coraciiformes; family Cerylidae; genus Chloroceryle; species Chloroceryle aenea. The sequence goes on along the minus strand of VWZY01005963.1, from coordinate 466,552 downwards.
TCACAGTTAACTCATTACTACAGGAAATGTTAAACAGTGTATTTTAGTTGCTGAAGATGCGAACAAAAGAAAGGTCTGTGTGTTAAAAATGTGGGACTTTTACCTAAAACCCCGATTGTAGTCTAGAAAGGAATGTCCCTTTGTAATAAAACAGATACAAACGGAGCACCTTGTTCCACTCCACGCTACAAACACTTTCTTTTTGCCTCTACGTTTATCCTACCATTTTTTTCCCACAAAGGAACCTCAGCTATACCTTCTCTAGCTATTTATTTCACACCCTGACTGCTGAAAAGGGTGGAAAAAAAAATCAAACTCGAGCATTTAACCTGATTAAATGCCACTGTGTCACAATTAGATGTCACTGTATGCTCACTTTCATTCCGAAAGCACATGCAGCATGGAAGGAAGTCGCGGTGATGTACCGCTCCAGGTGCAAGCGTATGCAATGTATATCCCTGGCATTAAAGCCAGCCCTTCGGCGCTCTCTACTTTCTCTTTATCCTGTCGGCCAGCGGAGCGGGTGCACAGACAGGCGTTTTGCTGGCTGGAGAAGTTGGAACCTACGTGCTTCTCCTGCTCCCAGAGCCAGCCGCGATCTCCGAGCCAGCCTAACAATGGTAGCAGTGTTCCAGCCGGCAGATCCGCCGCG
>VWZY01005963.1:447006-464330 GCA_013399075.1 Chloroceryle aenea | reverse complement strand
GTCTGGCCTGGCCTTGCCCCGCGGTGTGGGGGCCGGATCTGAGGAGGGGAGGGAGTGTGGCCGGGGGATCCCACTGTCGTAGTTAAGCTTATTAAAGCGTATTATCTCTTATCTCCAAGCCCTGCCCTGCTTGGACTTCCTCAGATACTGGCGTTCTGTTCCCCCAAGCTGAAGATGGTTTAGATGGTCTTTGAGTGGTTTGCCTGGGTGCTGGGGTGAAATCGGTGCTTGACAGACTGAGTGCAGGTTAATTCTGTTCTAAGGAGCAGCCTGAAAGCTGATTGGTATTTCTGTTTTCATCCCAGTGTTGCTTGGGAAATTCGAATTTTCTAAGTTTGGTATCATACTGGTTCACTTTTGTGATTCCAGAAAGGAGAAGAGAGCGTTGGTTTGGATTCAGAATTTAGTATAGGCAATCAAAAGCAGACATCTCACCGGGATGGCTGTCACTGTAGGATTGTGTTACCTCCAATTGTTCTGAAGCGTTTCTTACTTTTTTGTTGTAGGAGTGGATGGAATCTTTCACTTTGTTGTTAGTTAATTCATGCATTGTCACAACTGATCAGATTTGCCTGTGCACGTTACATTCTATGTACTGACCAGGGCTGTGGTTTTTTATCCCTTAAACTCTTAGAAATATCTAACTTCTTGAATTGTAGCCTATGGCAGACGTGTCTTATACAGGCTTTGAAAAGAATGCTAATTAATATCTGTAATATATTTTGGGTGTGAATGATAAGTAGCAAGTAGCATTCCCTGTGCTTTTCACCACTCTAAAGGCTGTAGCAACAGGTTTTCCCATTGCCATTTTAGTACGAAGGTTTCTGCCGTTGTTTGGTAGCTGACATCAGGGAACTGCTCTGAATTCTTTATAAAAAAGTAACTCTAGTGGAGTTATTTGTCCTTGGATCCATTCCTTGATCTGCTGGCACAGTTAAATACTCAGTGCCAGTGTAGGAACGAGCAGCTCGAGGAAAGAGTTGGGTGCCAGTAGTACATTACGTTGAAAGCTGTTTGCCAGCCTCTGCCCTGAACAGGATATCTACCAGTACAACTAGGACTGTCTCAGTTCGTGGACGTTCTGTTGGTTAAGATAAAAAAGAAATGAGATTTCTGAGTATCAAGATGTTTCATTAAAATGTCATCTATCATCTTTATTAGAGATCATCAATGAGATGCATATAATGGAAAAGATCAACAGCTTGGAGCTGGGGCTTTCTGAATACACAGCACACCGGAGCTGCTTTTAACACCACGACCTTAGTAGAGCAGTAACAGATCCTTTCTGTGTAGAGTGATGTCAGGCTTTCTTTTCAGACTTTCCCATTTCAAAAAAAGAAGTGCTGGTCTCATAGCCAGCACGCTCTCAACACCCTCCACATCTGAACCTTAGAGCATCCCACCAGTCAGCAGTGAAAGCTCGCCAGCCACTGCCTCAGGAATTTACCCTCATTCTTTAGGATAAGAAAGCCCTCACTGAACAAATGTAGAAGACATGATACTTGAGTGTAGGTCACAAGATTTCTCAAAGTCCAGGGTTGGAAAAACAGCAAGCTGAGTGTGGAGGAAAGCAGAGTTATGGTTCATTAGTATCACTTGCCCAAATGTTGTTTTGACAGCAGTAAGGATCGAGTACCGCGAAGTGCGTAGATACGTGTTACGCAAGGGACTAAGAGTGGATGAGAAAAGATGGCGATAAGAAGGGAGGCTAGAAGGGTTAGTCATGCAATAAATATCAACAACAGCTGCACACAAGTGTATTTTTGGCACGTAGATCTTAAGTGGTTGGTGCTCTGCATCTTAGTTCTAATCATTGTACTTCGTTCTGGTTCGGGTGTTACTCTGAGAATTATTCTACGGGAATCTGCCCAGTCCTTGCTTCACAGTACACCATAGATATATAAAATCATATTTCTGTGAACATCATTTTCCTGTCATTGAAAAGTGTGCTACTTATTTGTAACTGTGTTTTAAAAGTTTGAGGGGATGGATTCTTTAACACCCTCTTCTTACAGCCTGCTTGTTAAAATAGGCCTATTGCTGATCTTGATGGTAAATTACTCATCATCATTATATGATACTGACTTATAATTATTAGTTACTTCAATCCAATAATACTTTTAATTTGCAAAGCTGAATAGTTGAAAGTGAATCATGTTTCTACTATTATTTTTAGCACCACTAAAGTGCTGAAAATGTTACAGTACCTGAGGGAAGACAACAGAGGAATGAAGTGTATGCTTCTGGTGCTTTAATCCAGAAGTGGATATGTTATAACTGCAAGAAGTTTAGAGAAGGGCAGCGGGGCTGAAGAAGCATCCTGCTTCTGCATGAGGAATTACTGAGCACTCCAGAACTGAAAAAGAGATGACTGAGGTGAATAGTACGATGGAGACCTACAAAATCATTAAATGTTGAGGGTTGAGATAGGGTTGAATGCTCACCTTGCCATAGACAGGGGCACCTCAAAATTCCTCATCCAACCTGGCCTGGAACACTCCCAGGGATGGGGTCAGGGATCGGGTATCTACAGCTTCTCTGGGAAACCTGTTCCAGGGTCTCACCACCCTCGCAGTGAAGAATTTCTTCCTAGTATCTAATCTAAATCTACCCTCTTTCAGTTTAAAACGATTACTCCCTGTCCTATCACTACACTCCCTGATAAAAAGTCCCTCCCCATTTTTCCTGTAGGCCTCCTTGAGGTACTGAAAGGCTGCAATAAGGTCTTCCCCAGAGCCTTCTCTTCTCCAGAAGAACAGCTCCAACAACCTCAGCCTGAAGGAGAGGTGTTCCAGCCCTCTGATCATCTTCATGGCCCTCCTCTGGACCTGCTTGAGCAAGTCCGTGTCCTTCTTAGGCTGGAGTTGCCAGATCTGTACCCCAGATGGGGTCTCACCAGAGCAGAGCAGAGGGGGAGAATCACTTCCTTCAGCCTGCTGGCCACACTTTTCTCGATGCAGCCCAGGATGTGATTGGCTATCTGGGCTGTGAGTGCACACTGCCAGCTCATAATGCTGGCTGTGATTCAAAAGTAGAGGCCAGCACACATTTCAAGTACTGTAACATGGCAATTTCCTTTTTTTCACCCTAAACCTCTTATTTTAGGATTCTTTCTAACCTACATGTTGCTAGACGTTGCCAAAACCAGTTATAATTCATTTTCCTACAACTTCTGTTGATAGGAAAAAATCACGCTAAGATAGCTCACGAAGTATTTACCTTCACCATTGAATTTAAAATGCTGATGAGAATTCAGCAAATTGCACATTCTGTGAAGAAATTACTGTCATGGGAAATGTTGCAACTATAAGCTTTGCTTTTGGAGAGAGTGTTTACTCTTTGTTCTCCATCAGTTCAGGGTGAGACTTGGATGGGAGCAGATCTTAGGATATTTAGCTCTTAGGATATTTAGCTACAGTGTCTCATTCACTGCTTTTGAGCAGAGGATACTCAAAGGATCAAAATCAACTGGGCTGGCCTGGCCCAGTACAGGAGCTGCAGGGTTTGTATTGTCGGCAGTGTGGGAAGGGTTTGTAACTCTCAGGTCTGTTTCTCTGCTGAATCTACTTTAGCTTTCACACTATGCAGCTATCCAGAAAAATACTACTTCAGGGGAAGAGACTTCATTCATGTTTCTTAATGTTCCTTTAAACCCAATCCCTACTTAGCTAAGGAGAGAGGGAGGATAACCTCAGTGTGTGACCGTTCTGTAGCAGGGATGAACATGAGCGACCTGGGAGGTATCAGTTGTTAGGAATGGTTTGGCTTCTTTTAATATGGTGAGTTCTCCTGCTCTCTTTGCCACAAAATACCCTGTGGAGATGTTTAGAACTTGTCATCCTGCAAGATGCTAAGGATGTAGCCTGGCTCAACACCATTTAACATATCCTTTTCTTGCTGGTTTATTTTTATTCTATTGAAGTTATTGAGATGGACATTTACTGTTAAGACTGTATGAATGGGTAGAATGACTAAAAGCTGATAACCAGATCTTAATATTGAAACTTCCCTGTAAATGCCATTTATCTCCCTGGTAACAAATCTGAAAATCTTTCGAGTGAGATAATACCGTGTGTTTGACAGCCCAAGTGGTTTATGCAAGAATCTCTTAAGTGCCAAATTGCTTAAGCCTCTGTGACTCATGGGATGGGGTCTTAATTTATCACATTTTAATTTAATAGATAATTAAAACTAATTAAATCTTAGGCAAAGCAGCTTGACCTTTTGTCTGTTTGACTAATTGGTAGTGAATTTACCTATGGAGAAGCAAACATTGTAGGTTTATTACCTAAAATGTCCAGAAAAAATCACTAGCCATCACAACTCTGCTTGCATGCTCTAACACTGGAACACCCTGACCTTTGTTTAGTTCTAACAGGCTTTGTGTTTGGACTAACACTTGAATTTTATGTGTCCCATTCTGCTTCCAAATGCAACAATGACTCTCAAACTTACAGGGGATTGCAGAGTTGGGCTGAAATGTAAAAAATATTGTGAACTGCAAGGATTTTGAGTTGCTTCAACATAAACCCCACTATATTCTTTCCAAGGAACAGAATGAACATCCAGTAGTGCAATCCATGCTACAGCTTGTTCCTTTTATTTAGCATTTTGCTTTGATTCCTACTACAGGGGTTTGGTCTGTGTTTAATTCAAGAATATTTTTGTCTTATGTAAGTATAAAAGAAAGCTTCTAGCAAGTTGTTGGGTTTTTTTTTCAGTTTTTTTTTTATTATTATTATTGAACTGGTTTGTATTCTATAAATCACATACTTTTCACAGAAGGAAACGGGTTTGTTTCATGGCATTTGGGTAGAGTTTTTCAGAGGAAAACCAGGACCGTGGCATGTTTTAAGGAATCCATAAGGAAAGCTAATCTGATTTACTGTATTTATAGCCTAAAATCCCTTCTATTTCCTGTGCTCTTTCCTAAGCTGACTTTTAACTGAGCAAAGGCTCTTTATGGTAGGACTGCAGGAACATGCTTTGGTAGGAGCCAGCCATATAATGAAGCACCTGCTTGTCTACACTGAGTGTCAAAAGCCTCTTTCTGTTTCGAGGTAGATGCCTCAGGAAATGGTACTACTCCAGAGCACAGCCCTGTGTGCCAGTCCCCTCTGATAGTGTGATGCTGTGTTGTAGGAGGAAAGAGGCAAAAGGAGAGCATTTAAGTATCAATAACTTTTATACCTAATCAAATCATATCTGAAATGTACATCAGTCTGATACTGCAATAAGTAGACATCACACCTATTAAAAAAAAAAAATCACAAACAAAAAACCCAACCAAGACACGAGGTAGTTCAGTGGTAAGACATCCTCTGCTTCTGTTTTGCCTTGTATGAAGAGTGATACCTCCATCTGTCTGGACAGACTCTCATTTAACCTGTCTACCAAACTTCAGTGGATCTATAGAATGAGCAATCTCAGCATTTGGCTATCCATATTTCTGCTAAGTTGTATAAACCAAATCTTTTTTAGGCTGAATGAGGTTGGTTTATTTTTCTATACAAGTCATATTTTCTTAGACATCTGATGATTCATGATTTTTCTCTTTTGAACCCTTTTCAGTGTAGAATCATGGAATCGTTTCAGTCAGAAAAGCCCTTTAAAATCAAGTCCAACCATTAACCTCACACTGCCAAACCCACCACTAAAACCCATCCTTCAGCACCTCATCTATTGTCCTTTAAATACCTCCAGGGATGGTGACTCCACCTCCCCAGGCAGCTTGTTCCAGTGCTCAAGGACCCTTTCAGTGAAGAAGTTTTTCCTAATATCCAACCTAAACCTCCCCTGGTGCAACTTGAGGCTGTTTCTCCTTGTCTTCTCACTTGTTACCTGGGAGAAGAGACTGACCCCCACCTCACTACAGCCTCCTTTCAGGTAGTTGTACAGTAGTGTGCATCTTGCCTGCTATGTGGTGCCCAATGTGACCGCTGTATTTCAGTTGGGCACTTGTTACCAGTGCTGAGAAAAGCAGAGAACTGAAATGTAGAGCTTGAGTTTATAGTTCCTTTGTGTTATGTCCTCCAAGAAAGCAAAACATAACTTCCAAATCCCTTAATTCTTCTTTTCCAGGTTATATGGGATGCCTATTACATTATATTACAGCATGCCATAAAGCCCATACATACTTCAGCAGTTACAGCAAACACAAGCTGCTGGTCCTACAGCTGAACTTCCAGCTTTCTCTGGAGGAACACTGGATCTGTTTAAATTGACAGCTTCTTGACTCCCTTTTTTATGATTCCTGTGCCTTTGTGAGTAGGAAGTGACCTAGAGTAATACTCAGCCTATCACTGAATTCTCAGATTCTCTTCTCTTTCAGCCTAGCTTTTGATAGTCTCCCATCTCTGAAGATCCGCTCGTGTCACACTTGGGATATAAGCTACATGATGAATAGCTCACCCTAGGCTTTTAGATAAATGGAGCCATGTGTCCGTGACAAAAGGGAAAACTGCAGCACAGCAGAAGGACCTGATCCCTCAGATTACCTTATCTCAGTCGCAGCTCTGCTGGGCTGCTGCTCCTCTGATACTTCTCCTGTTTGCTGTAGCTATGGCAAATGCTTCTCCAACGCACGCAGCTGAAGTTCTGTTGGCTGTTGCTGGCAACAGGCAGCATAAAGGAAGAGTCGTTAAGCCCTGTGTGTTTACTTTTGCTGCTTTCTGGGTCTGAGAAAGATAAATTCCCCTGAAATGGTCTTCTGGTGATGCATGCAGTTGTACACGGTGATCAAGCAAGCAAGGGTTGCTGATGAGTTCTTACCTCATGTAAAAAAAACAACCAAAGCAAAAAAAATACCCAACACACATTCAAAAAGCCCCAACCAACAAACAAAACACTCCAATGCAGATAGCTTGCCAGTTTGTGAAATGATCAATGGACCTGGTTAACAGTCTTTATGTTTTCTGCTACCTATCAGAATCCTGTAATGCTGTAAAAATGGTATTTATCAGATGCTGACCAAAGGATAACTTGTCTACTGCAGTTCACACTCTTGATATGGTCTCACATTTCAGGGTCTGTTATGTCAATACTTTATTTTCCTCTCATGATTTCCATTTTTTTCAAATACCAAGAAGGTGGAGAGTTGGGACATACACAAATTATTACACAGTTTAAAGCAAATTGGCACGGTGAGAAAAACCCATTCCATGCTCCAGCAACATATTAACAGATCCTCATTCGGTGCCCAAACATACGAAAGCAGGAATAAGGCTGCTGGTCTTGACGAGTGTGTAGCTCTGACAAATAGAACATGTGCTTCAATTTCAAGGCTGGGTGCTTTTCACACAGAAAGAAGACGCCTGTGGTGGTCTAGGAGTGAACATATTGTGTGGTTTTCAAGTGACTCAGCACTGTTCCACCAGCAGCGAAGTAGAACCAGAATTGCTATAATAGTCCAGCAGAGGATCAGCTTTCATGGCACAATCTGTTTCTTTCCTCAATTATCAAGTGCCATATAATAGGATTTAACAGGGAGAAATGAGGAAGAAAAATAGCAGAACTGAAAAATTCTTGACATTTTTGCAACAAAATGGATTTTTCTCGCTTCATCAGTTCAAAGAACAGGAAAAAAACTGTGTCTTAATTTCAAGTAAAATGATAACTGCTTAAATATCACCAACAGTTAATCGGATCGATTTGGCCATCTCATCAGTGATACTCATTTTCTTTTCTCAAGTGATAAGGTTGGTGGATAGGACGTGAAGTCTGGCTGGCACAGCAAGCTGTATGATGTGACTTGTACAAATCACCCGTGGAAAATGTCTTTAGGTCACGGAACTGTGAAAGGAAATAAAAGCGTGTAGGTAATCCAGGTTAGGAAAAGGTTTTGATACACTCCCATTCTAGCTGGGGATGTGGGGGACCTGGTTTTGTTGCCAAATGACTGGATTAGGCCTGCTGTGCTTCTTCCCGGGCAGGTTCAGAGTGCATGGAAGTCAGGGCAGTGAATGTCCTGGTAGTCACTGTCATGCGAGCCCAGTGAATTGGAAAGGTCGTTATGATGAGAGAAATGAGGTCAGGATGAGAATTGGCAGCATGAAGGGCTCAGGAAAGAGCAGTGCAATGGCTGCACCTGCCTGTTAAAATAATTGATGCACAGTAAGAGTAAAGCTTTCTAGCTGGACTTAATGCTCCTAAGATGATGGTCTTGGTAGAAAAACAAGTGATGAGCTGGCTGATGTCATTCTCATTAAACCAAAATCCAGAACCACAAACTTTTTTTTTTCCTTTTTTTAGCAGTTTTAACCAAATGTAATCAGGCAATAAGCTAAATATCTTTAGGTACTGTTGCTTGGGGTTTTTTTTTTCCATGTTCTATAAAAAAACAGATTTTAAAACCTTTAAATCTTGCATACCTAAGCAAATTAATTTGTAATTGACCTGCTGTTGAATTGGATAGAAAAAAAGGCTTCTGGGCACAACATTTCAGAGAATAGAATAATACTAAGAAAGTAAAGACTATGCCATTTTACTCTTTGAAGATATTATAATGCAGAGCAAGATAGAGTTTGTTCAAGGTAATTTTCTATTAATGAAATGACTGCTAAAATTCAGTCCTCTATTGTGCCCCTTCCTTCGTGAATCGCAGATTCTTTGGGATCCTGTTTGAGGTGAGCACTGATTAAACACTGATGCTAAGGTAGCTTTTCCAGCATCATTACTAGGGATATTACCCATAGACTAGCACATTGCAAATCCCTTTCAAATGCACTCATTCTAGAATATGCGAGAGACAATAATACCACAAAATAACATTTTCCTTTGTTAACTGAGGCCTTACTGGGGAGCAAGGTAGTGTCAAGGTGGGATCAGTGTAAGCAAGCCTTTGTAGAGCTCTGAGAAAAAAGGTCTTTTTGAGCACTGCCACCTAATCTGCCTTTTTCTTTCCCCATCTTGCCTTCTACCTCAGCTCTATGTGCCCTTCTGAGTTTTTCCCTTTGAGTTGCTTGAAGTTATTCTTCTGCTTAGCCCCTCTCCCATCCCATCATCTACTGAGTTAATTTTTTGTTGCAAGAGGTTTGGAAATGCATTTAAATACTGAAGCTGGATTATGTTTATACCTTTTGGTAAAAACTTGGAGATAAAGGATTCATTGGATTCTCTGAAACTCACTTGTTATATGTATGATTATGCTGTTGTCTAATATGTTTTTTCCAACTGTTTTTCAAAATACTTGTCACTTTTGCCTTTTCTAGAACTCTAGTTTTCCCACTTTTATATTAAATTTGTGTCCATTTTAATTGGCTTTTCTTTACTAGGTCTGGTTTGCAAACGTCTTAAAAAAATAGCTTGCCTCCAATCTTGATGCTGTTTCTAAAAATGTGTACATGAAGTCTTTTAAAAAATAACACACTAGCAGAATTTGGCACATATCTGAGATGAATTTCTCTGTGAGGCCCCAGCATTGGGTCTGAGATCATTATTTTTTTTCAGAATAAAAACTCTGGCCAAGCTACTCTTCTCCTTTGATAGTACTTGAAGTGTCATCTTGAACTACAGCCCTAATTTGATCTGAAATGGGGTAATGTCATATATTTAAAAGTCTGTATGTGAAAACTGGTTTATTAATATATCTGTTTTATTTCAGGAAGATGTGGAAACAGGAGTCCACCTTGATCCTGCTATCAAGGAAGTTCAATACAATCCCACTTACGATACCATGTTTGCACCTGAGGTAAGTGACAAAATTGATCTGTAGAGCACAAATGCCTTTGGGTGAAAGGAAAGTTTCTCTGAATCTCCTGTGAAGTTCATATAAGACACTTTTTCTTGACACTCTTGCTGTGTTTTGGAACCTGGTTTTGGTAAATTGAGAAAAGAATCTACAGAGGTGTGTTGGTATTTTTTAAAGGTTGAATTTCTGCATAAAGCTATTCTAAGAAGAGTTTTAAAGTGTTTATCAGAATTAGAGCACTGGAGGTTAAAAAGCAAGCTAGGAAAATAGCATTATAAAGGTGTTGGGTAAAACATGAACTGCATTAAAGTTGTCTCCTACTATTTTCACATTTTTGCTGTTCACTCATCATGCTACTTAGAGCAAAATGACTGCTTATAAGTCTTGCAGATATTTGGGTTTTAAGAGGAGGATTTAAAATTAAAATCCAGATAATTTCAGTTTAACTATTCACATCAGCATCGAGTATTTTAGTAACTTTTGGTGACAAAGCAGTGGAAGAGGCTGCCTAGGGAAGCTGTGGATTCTTTCTCTGGAGATCTTCAGAACCCACCTAGATGCGGTCCTGTGTAATGTGCTCTAGGCAAACCTCCTTTGGTGGGAGAGTTGGACTAAATGATCTCTAGAGATCCCTTCCAACTCTGTCATTCTGTGAACTTAAGCTGAATTTGGACTGGTTGGTGCCATGTGAACCACTTTCTGTTCTATAACTGACAGGTCTCTGAAAGATAAAAATAGCTGTTCAAACATTTAAATTTTTTTGTACAGTTTGTCTTCTGTTAAACCATGGATTAACATTCTAGGTAGACTAAGGCTGCAGCAGTCTGAAATTTCTATATTAGTTATGCTTTATGTTTAGAAAACATTTTGTGGAACCATATAAATTGGCCTTTTCCTAGCAAGCTTGCATTTTGCAGCACACCAAAGCCATGAAGTGTGGGAGCACAACCAATGATTTAATCTTAGTACAGTGATACCTTGTGTAAGTGTTTTAGTTAGGGAAGCCTAATGTGGGACAGTCTTCAGCAAATATGACTATCAAGCAGAAGGGTTACCAATAAATTGAGTTTGATATTTGTCTCAGTGTATTGCATTTGGGGTTTTTTTCCCTAAGCATGTTATGATCAGGAAGACTGGCATTTGTCATCTCTCAAGAAGAAAAACAAGGCAGGGCTTCAGAAGAGTATTTCCTGGTATAGAACAGCAAGTCACCAGTTGTTTTTTAAATGCACAAAGTACTGTTGGCAGTGCAATTTCTGTAATAGGTTCACGTGTTTAGTAGGACCCAATATCCCTTTCTTGGTATCTTCCCCTTACAAGGAACAGTATGCTGTGGTTTTGTCTTCAGAATCACGTATTGAACAGCAGTGTTTTGTGTCAAATAACTGATATAGATTTGTCCTCTATACCAGTAATAAAAGTTAGAAAGTTCACTCATGAAACAAGCAACTGTGTCAGCTATTACTGCGGAAAATAACAAAGTTTAGCCATAAACAAGTAAAAAGTTGAAGTGATTTTGAGTGACTGTTTTTGAAAGGCTAGTCTTTTTTTCCTCAAAAAAATACAGACAAATAAGAAATTAGCAATTCTTATGTACTTTCTTTTAACATTGATCTAGTTTGGACCAGAAAACCCATTTCGGACTCAACAAATGGCTGCACCTAGAAATATGCTTTCAGGCTATGCAGAACCAGCTCACATCAATGATTTCATGTTTGAACAGCAAAGAAGAACATTTGCAACCTATGGTAAGTCCTTAACAGTGGAATTCACCTCTGCCTTAATTACGACTAGATTGACCAAAATAAGTTTTCTCTATAGAATAAATAATAGGACTGCAAGTTCTGTAAACTGCTGTTGAACAGACTTACTAACATGAGGAAGGGTCTTTGAATCCATATGTCTGGAGATCATAGTAATTACTTGTGAAATCTCATTTTTTTAATTCCCTTTGAAACTGTAATCAAGTGTATAACCTCTTACCCAACACCTCTTAATTAATCCTTCAATTAGTAGCATCGACATAAAAAACCACAAATCAAAATTTCACACTTTTAATATGACAAATAACTGTGGATCTGTTATGCAAATTGATTCTTTCATGTGATTCAAACTCAAGGTAGCTCTCTGAAATACAAAAGGGAAGCCTTACTGAGTTGTCAGGTTCTTCTGAGTGATTGCTTCTAAATACAAGCTGAACGAGTAGGTATCAAAGAAAGTGGAAATACATTACTAAAATATTCTTGGCAAAGACAGACCTGAAGAACTCTATGCTGGTGGTTGTTATAGCTGCTGTTCTTCTATCTTGAAGAAACTTTTCACTTGTAAATCACTGCAGTTGAAAAATGAAACACTGGTTTTTGGAGAGGCTTGAGATTCAAACAGCCTTTTTATGGATTCTAAGAATTTTTTAATAAGGAAAACTTGGAAAGACATTGGATTCAAAGCAGTTTTTCACTTAAGCACATCTGAAGGATCAAAACTGCCATGTGTTTACATATAACTGTGGTTAATTTTTCTTCTGTTTCATCATAACCTTACATTTCTGTTTTAAACTCGACTGCAAGTGCTTATCTTGCAATTAGGAATCTTTGGTTTCAGATGAAGTATTGTTTTATATTCTTCAGATTCAGTTTATTAGGCAAGTTCTGAAACTTCCTCTGCAAACTTAGTGTCGCAACACTCAGCTTTTTTCAGGAGAGACTTGCATCTTTCTTTTATTGCTATTTACATTCAAAATACTACTCCCTGCCTCAAAATTGCCTCCCTATGCACGAGTCCCCTTAATTTCATCAGGGCTTTATGCAAGCATGAATTGATTTACTACATTCTATGATGGATGAGATTAGGACTTTATTCATTAATTTATTAGGACTTTATTAGGACTTTATTCAACATCTTTGGAGCCATGTATTACAGTGAAACCTTGAAGAAGAAATGACCTAAAATCAGAGACGATCATATCCTTGTTTTTGCTTCATACTAGGGTTTTCTTAGGGATTTTCTTGTAAAGGTTAAAATCTGAAAGATAGTTAAGATTTATTTTTCTTCTAGACTGTTTAAACTAACAGGTGTTTTTCACTGAGTTGCTAGGATGTGGAATATTAGAGAAATTGGATGTCTAGTTCCATAGTGTAACTTTAACTTACTTGACTGTAATTTTTATGTTAGAATTTGACAGACAGTGCAGGTAGGAGCCTATTCAGCATTTGAATAGTCAGATGAAGTTTTGTTCTGTAAAATTAAATGTGGCATTGTGTGGGTTGTGCATTTTTGTGTGTGCGTGTGTAAAATAGACATTGGGGAAAAAAAGGATCTGTAGGCATTTACTGTTTGGGTTGGATGGTTTTGGTTTGTGAACTTTAGTTTGGGGGAAGATAGAACTAAAAAGTCTTCTCAAAGCATCTACTGTTCTTTTATGTCATCAGTGTACCCCAACTGCCTTTTTAAGACAGATAACACTGGCAAACATGCAATTATCACATTCAGCCTCCTAGAACTGTTCAATAGATAATGACCTGGGTGCAGTGAAAATGGAGCTATGAAAAGGCAGTATCAACTGCAAGAACAAGCACTGAGAAGCTGAAGCTTAAGCTAGAAGATGCAGTAAATGAGCATGATCTCCTGGCTCTCTGGCAGAGCTGTTAAAAATAATACTCCTTTAACTTGTCAAGAAGTTGTCTATTAAAAAGTTCAATATTCTCTTTTCACTTGGAAGGAGGTAATAAATATCTTCTTGGAAAAGACCAAGTATAAAGATGCAAATATAATTGCTAGGCATAAATCTAAGTCATACATGTTTTTAATGACTAAGTCAGAACATATTGGAAGAACAGAGAGTAAATCTCAACTAAAAGCTGCACATCTTGAGATCTCCAGCCTCTTGTTAGGCAGTTTAGCACCACTGTGCTAAGGCAAGAGGTCTCAAAACAAATCTGCAATGGCTAGTGTGTAGATAAGCAGTGATGATAAATGAAGGATGAGGGTGATACAAGACAGAGAGGGCAGTTAAATCAGATCATGTATCCAAAACAGCTCAATTGCTGCGGTCTTTCAAAATATTTGAGTTATTGCAGTAAATATTTACTATCAGAAGTACTTTTTCCTTGTGATGCTTGGGTAGATCAGAGCATTTGTCACATCATCCATAAGGAAAGTTTGATTCTAAATTGCTTACTTTTCTTTAACTCTTGGCTATCCACAACTTTTTCAATGAAAAACACTCCTTGAACCTCCTCAGTACCCACAACCTTTTAAATCTAGATGAGACCTGGAAGGTTCCCTTCACTCCAGGAGTTTGGAGATGTGGAGTTTACAGGAGCACTGGAGATGTTTCCACATTAGGATTAAGATCTACAGCTTCTCTTTGCAGTAAACCACCTCTTGAGAACAAGCTGCCCTTCCAGAATGTGCTTTATACAAATTCAAAAATACCATAGCTTAATTGAGTCAGTTTTGTACTGTCCCTCAATCAATGGAGAAGGGAGGAAGAGCAGGCCAAACACAAACCTCAGGTCTCTGACAGATCAACCAGACCACAGCTTCTTTATCAAGAATGTCTCTCTGATACCACTCGTGTGGAAGTACTCAGATAACTGCTGCTGTTTTATTCTTTAGGATACAAAATGCTTTAGTTCAGACATGTAGTATAAAAATGATGAAGCCAATTCTTAGACTGCTTTAGTTTGTAGGGTTTTGTTTGTTTGTTTGGGGTTTTTTTCCTCACCACTGGATTCATAAGCTGCTGTTTCATCCCTGACACCCAAGAGGTTGTGAACCCCTGTTACTACTGTGAATGCAAACCTGCATCTCTTGTGTTTCAGACTCCACGGAAGGAGGCAGGGGATTTTCAGGTCTTGCATCCACAGGCAGCAGCTTGCAACCAGTGATCTAGTCAGATCTCAAGTCAGAATTACTTCAAGGTCATTCCTATTTTTTATAGTAGGTTCTATTGGTTTAAAATCTACATAAATACTGCAGTTGTAGTTTTTCACAAGCTGAGATTTTTATTAATAACACCTTGAACCTTCTGTGCTCCAAATTTAAACTGTTTCCTATATTCCCTTCAGCAGCCCTATCAAGATCATGGTTGTCCCTAATGTTTTGCATATTGAAACTACCCTTGGGTCCATCAGTTTCTCACCTTCTGCCCTTCATCTCTCCTTAGACTGATAAGCATATTTCTTCAATATTTTCTAGGCCTTCCCCCAAAGCCCACTGTTTTATCGTTCCTGTTACTCTCAATTTTTAGCTAATTTTTTATTTAAAATACATTGCTTAAAACTGGACACAACAAATTAGATTAGGCCTTGCCAGTGTTGTTCTGTGTTTTATATCATTTTTCCTTTGCAATAAATCTCAGATTTCTTTTTTCTTGTTAAGCGTATCAAGTGTAACTTTGCAGTCTGTATTTTTTTTTTCCCTGTACCTAATCAGTGATTCTCTTTTGGTTTTTGGGGATGTCTGTCATTCAGCACATCTTTGCTGAAATTAAATATTTCACACTTGTCTTTGGTGTCAGCTGCAGGTTTACAGGTATGTGATCCTTTGCTGATGGCATAATCCATGAAAATACTGAATAAAATATTCCAGGCAGGCCATTTTATAATCTTTTATAGTAAGATCCTCTCCCAGTTTAATGGAAAGCTGTTAATTATTGTGCAAGTGTCTTACCTTTTCTAAACTGATAGCCAGCTTTTGCATCTGCAGTCGTAGTCAATCTACCTTATTTTGAATTCATTGATGTAAGGCAATCTTCTTAACTAATTTCAGCTATTAAAAAGAAGGCTTTCTCTCTAGAAAAACAAATAGCTTTTCACCAGCCATTACGATGTAAATGGCCAAAAGCTTAACTAGCATTATTTTTTCCAATTCTGTAGTCCTTGGAGCATGGCTAAAAAGACTAGGAATTCCTCAAGTACAAGTATTTGTTTATTCTTCTGTGATCTGTCTGTACTCTCAGTAGAAGCAGTCTCCTGAAAATTCCTTTCTGAGTGTTGTTTACAAAGATTTTTAAAAGGCCATTTACTTAATTATCTGGGCATCTACAATTTTTTCAGTGTGAAGCAGAATTGCAGATTATTTTTTTACATGTCGAACAAAACCATTCATGAATATGGTAGAAAAGTAACTTCATAGCTATTTCAGCATCAGTACTCATCCCAGAAGTGGACAGCTTCATTCATGCAACATTTAGTATCTTAAAATCTCTCCTTCACAAGTTATTAATGTCCTTTTCAGTAACAAGCAGCCTTCTGTCCATGAATCTCAACGCTCTTTATGAGCATGCAGGAACTTTGTTATCATAGAATTACTTCATCAGTAAGACTGATATTTTAAGAGCTTAAAATCACACTGACTTTCTGAAATGCACATCAAAGTCTGATTATTTAAGCAACCATTTTCAGGTGGACTGAAATTAGGAATGTCTGTGGAATATTGTACCTTTGCTTGCTAAAATGGGGCATGAAATATCTACCTCCTAAATAAAACTGAAGGAGACACAGAAGTCAGGGCACATTAAACAGCATACCAGCTGAGCAGGATAAAAGCAAGCTGTCTTCTGCAGCTGCATTTAGGAGTCCCAGCCAGAAAGAAAAGATTCTCTTTCACATATCCCCTAGAAAGTCGAAATTGTTTAGAGCTTTTCTATGAGAATGTTGCTGGACCAAATTCAGCCCAGCTATAAGAAGTCTCCACTTCCACGGGAAGCTGTGCTTGGCCCAGGGGCCCTATTCATTAGAATACTGTCCCCCTTTTACAGCCTCAAACAGAGTCCCAGAGACTGTGCCAATACAGTTGGGGGACAAATAAAGCACTGTATTGATTTTGACATAAATCCAAAGTAATATCTCTCTGCTGTTAACAGAACTCTTAGTTTGGAAGAGAATTAACTGAAATAGTGGCTTAGTAAAAGCAGGTAGTTAAATTAGTAAAAGTCTAATTGCAGTGTCTGCTCAGTTTGGTTATTCACGGAGGTAAATCCTAATAACAGTCTAGGATCATTTTTATGTTGTTTGGTTTGGGTATGGTGGGAATTTATACTTCATAAGAGGACATATTAGTGCATATTTCTCTCCTGATATCACATTGATGGAACATCTGGGAACATGTTGTTCCATGGCTGGGTCTTTCAGGTTTGTAGCTCCAGAGCTGATCTCCAGGTGGATTGCTCCATTTGTATGGCAGCACTTGCTGTATTCTTGGGATGACTCTTCTCATTTCTGTAATATTTATTTTCCCAGCATCTACAAAGAAATTAACTGGACCATCTTCTAGGACAGTAGTCTTTCTGAGAAGCATTTGGGGAGATGATCCCCTTTGGCTGTTGGGATGGTGTTGGGTAGGTTCTCAATCCATCAGTCTCGGGTAGACTGGGTCATCTTCCACTCTTCATGATTGTCTCCAATCAACAAAAGTAGAGGAATTGGATTGTATGCTGTAGGATTTCTTTAATTGTGTGCGTGATTACTTTTACCAGTGATTTCATATCTTCATTGTTTGGGTTTTTTCCTTATTTTTTTTTCTTAATGCTAAGGAGACATTCTCACTGGGTCCTCAAGGGACATTTTGTCACTTGACTAATGTTTGATAAAACTGGTGATATGTCCACCAGGGTGCAGCCTTTCCCAAAAAA
>VWZY01005963.1:353491-446394 GCA_013399075.1 Chloroceryle aenea | reverse complement strand
CCCTCCGGACAGGCAGAGATGAGCAGCACTCTCTGACTCGGGGGAGGCAGGGGGCGGGGTAGGGCGGGGGGGCTGTGGGGCCAGAGGCTGCTGCTGAAGCTGGAGGGCTCTCTGTGCTGCAGCAGCCTGTTTGCAGTGTCACTTGATGACTTTGCAAACTCAGGAGCAGTGCCCTGAACTAAAGCTTCAGCTGTTTACAATCAAGTGTTGCTAACATAAGATTTTGAGCTAGTCTTCTCCTTATGCCATGTGTCAACAAGAAGAGGTTGCATTTCAAGACCTAATGTTTGGGTTACAGCAAACTGGTCTGAGTTCAGTGTTGACCTCACTTTGGAGAAGGGTGTTGGCTCAGGGGCCTCCTGAAGTCCCTTCCCACCAAAAAGATTCTGTGATTTTCCTTCCTGTGACTACCATCTCTTTGTGTCTTGTGTTAACTGTTGCATATTATATTTATTTACTTCTCTGTCTTGTGGAAATTTAAGCAGAGTTGCAGCAACACCTACTCAAGTGCTTCACGGAAATGTAATCTTAATACTCAGGCCAAGTGAAAAGTGGATGGGATTTCAAAGTATCCCTTTGTCATCCCTAACTTCTTGAAAGCCAAGAGGACCATTTTGGAGGGGGCGGGAGTGAAGAGACAGAGTAACAGAACTTGTAGAGACCTAAAAAACTTGAAATAACAATAATTTCCTCCCTTGTTCTAGGTTATGCATTGGATCCTTCTATAGATAACCCTGAAGTTTCTACCAAATACATTGGTTCTGTAGAAGAAGCTGAAAAAAATCAAGGTATTTAATTCAGAATCTCATATAAATGACTTGCAACTGATGACTTGTTTCCATTTCTTCTTTACTATCAAGTGGAATAACCCTAATTGTCAAAAGAAGGAATTATGAGAGATTTACTCATGTCCAAAGATACAATAAATAAAGATGTGTTGCAATTTTAATGTGAAGAGGAAAGAAAGATGTTGGAGCACTTTGTTTTCTTGAAGTAACAACTATTGTAAGGTATCATGTGAAATTTCAAATTATTATTTGCAGTTGGAACCTACCATGAATAGAATTGAAATGTGGGTCTGAAACATCTTTTTTGGTCCTTCTAGATTCTGTCTTAGCTGAAATTGTCACATATCTGCATTAAGCTACCTGTACATTGGGCTAATCACCTTAACTGTGCCAACTGATCACTCTGTGTGCAACCTCTAGGATTCCTACAGGCAATTGCCTGTTATCTCTGCTTAGCAGAGTTAAGCTGTTTGGGTTATCCAGAAAAGAAAAACCATTGGAAAGTTGCCAGATGGTGAAGGCCCAGCATGCCACTGGGAGGATTGAGTACCAGAGGCATGGGATTTGTAATTAATACTCCCATACAAGATACGTAACACTTGGTGTGACTTGTTTGCATTGGAAAATTGTACCTGAGTAAAATGCTTTCCCTTGTATGTTTGTTTTTTTTCTAACATCTTATTTGCATGTGTATGCAAAGGATTTTTTACTTCTGTGACTTCTCTTTTGTGGAGAAGTTATTTCAATCTTTCCTTCCAAAGTCAGATAAAGAAAATAGAATTTTTTTGGTATAGAAGCTACAGAGATTAGACAGAAATGGCTATGACTAAATAATCAAAAACAACCAACCTGCTCATAATGGAATTTTAGTAATTTGTTTTAAGAAAACTCTAATGTCTGATTCCTTCATATAATCATTACTTCAGTTTTGGTTTGTTTTTTCCCCTTGTTTATACAAAGCTCTTTTTGGCCTCTTTGCACTAGATGAGTATTAAGTGCTGTAGGAAAACGTTGACAATTGCACATAACTGTATAGAAAAACTTTCAAGTCATTACTTCAACATCATTTAACTTCATTTTTTTTTCCTCCCATGCTTATATGGTTTAATGGTTTTGACAAATTAAATTCTGAGGACACAGTGTTTGTGAAGAGCAAGCACTTAGAGAGCAACATAGTGCTTGGAGGCAGCTGGCTCTGTCAGTAGGGACAAACTTTTTACCAGGGCCTGTTATGTCAGGACAAGGGGTAATGGTTTTAAGCTAAATGAAGGCAGATTGAGACTGGATAGAAGGAAGATATTTTTTATGATGAGAGTGGTGAAACACTGGAACAGATTACCCAGGGAGTTTATAGATGTCCTGCCCCTGATCTAGTTGAAGATGTCTCTGCTCACTGCAGAGGGGTTGGACCAGATGATCTTTACAGGTCTATTCCAACCCAAACCATTCTATGATTCTATGAATTTTGACTAAATTATAATATACAGTTGTGATTGTAATTTTGGGAGACTTGTTTTGGTTCTGGAGGCTTTTTCTTTTTTTGGAAACTGAGGGAGGTGAAGGGGTTCAGAAGGCAGTTGGTTGGACTCCACTGCACTATTTAGAGTATAAAAACTGATGTATTCATAGTCTACAGACTTCTTGTTAAAAATTCAGGGCTATCTGCATGGTTAAATACTCTAACAACCCATAACACAGACTAAGTGGTTCCTCTGTTACAGTACATAGAGAAACTAGCAATGCTTTGACAAGTTTTGCTTACGTGCTTTTTCCACTTTATTGTGTGTAGTGGAAGGAGTGGAGGTAGTGGGTTTTTTTCCTTTAAACTGGCTATGATGTGACCTCTGCTGACGTGTTCTGTATCAGCAGTGTATTGTCTCCTCCTTCAGGTTTAACAGTGTTTGAAACAGGACAAAGGAAAATTGGAAAAAGGAAGAAATTCAAGGAGAACGACGCATCTAATATAGATGGTTTTCTGGGCCCATGGGCAAAATATGTTGATGAAAAAGAAGTAGCCAAACCAACAGAAGTGAGTACTACTTTAGTATAGTAGATAAAAACTGTGAGTTTGTTGCAGTGGTTGTAACAGAGATCCAGCTGCACTGGTAGTTTATCCAAGCAGAAGATCAGTGCAATGCTTTAGGATAATAGAAGCATTTCAAGTGATATGTTCCAAATATTCTG
Source organism: Chloroceryle aenea (assembly GCA_013399075.1). NCBI lineage: Eukaryota > Metazoa > Chordata > Aves > Coraciiformes > Cerylidae > Chloroceryle > Chloroceryle aenea. Next base: position 443,422 of record VWZY01005963.1, on the reverse strand, counting down.
CATTCCATTATTTGCAAGACTGTTTGGAGATAAATTGAACTGTATCTGTGTTTAGTGTGTGGAGTCTGATTTAAAAGATGTTTATAAACCAGAAGCAGCTTGAAAAAAAAAAAGACCTGAAAGTAATATTTATTTTAAAAAGAAAAAACAGCCAAACAAACAAAAAAACCAAACCCACAAAGCAGTAACACACAAAGACCCCCTATCCCCCAGCCAAGAAACATCCTTCTTCAGTCAGTGTTGCATACCTGTAGCCTGTGAGTAAGATAACATTACATTCTTTTCAGTGTACATAGCTTTTCAAACAGCTCTGGTTTTGATAAAGATATTTGATATTCGATAAAGATACAGATGCTTAGAAATGTTCTCATTTAGCAAATAAATGCATTCTTAATAGTAAATAATGGGTAGTGGAGTTCTGGATTTTGTTCCATGATTTGGAATGCTGCAATTTTAAAAGCTCATGTTTTATTTTTTCCAGGAAGAACAGAAAGAATTGGATGAAATAACAGCTAAGAGGCAGAAGAGAGGAAAACTAGAAGATGATAAACCTGGAGAGGAAAAGACTATATTACATGGTAATGGCATCCTCCTGCCTGTTCTCATTTCCTTGCTCCCTGAGTTTTCTTGCCTGCTGTGTTAATTAGTAAGGCTGGCAGACAGCCTCAGCAGTTTTGCTGAGGCACCTTGATGTTTCTGTATTGGAGATAATAGCGCTCAGAGACGTAAGCATAAAGGACAGGGAAAGAGATACATTTGGACTAATTCCACTTCATACTGTGAAAAGCAGTGTGGAAATGTCCTTTCAGGGTAGTGGGTTTATTTATTTATTTGTCACGTTACTAGGTGCACATATCCTCTTCCTATTTTACAGAGCAAACATTTTAAAAGTGATGAGTTTGGCTTAGTTTCAGCTTCAAAATTACTGCGGTTTTGTGTGTCAGTACTTTCATCAGCAGGTAGTGCTTTGAGTTATGGCTTACATACAGTGTAGAAAATGACTTGGACTTTGTATTTCCTCAGTTCCTAATGTAAATGTTCTGGCTGTCGTACTATGAGTAATTGTGTATCAAATAATTACCCTGTGGAAGCCTATACCATGTAGTACCTTCCCAAAAAATGGTTTGGTAGGGAAAACTAAGTGAGTTTGGGGAACTGTTCCTGGAACTCTACATGCAAAACAGCTCTGCCTTCAACTGCTTGGCACAGATAGTTGGGTAAACTGAGTCTCTCTTTGTTTACCAGTTTCTACAGCCTGGCTTACACACACAAGCTACTTTGTACTGTTTATATGTAGTAGATGTGTGTATATGTGTATGTTTATACGGAGTAGATCATGACATTATTAAATAGCAGCAAACGTAACAAACCTGAAATTGTAGCCACTGAATAAATCAGAATAATTAGACTAGAATAATTATTTTGCATCCAGCTTTTCACAGTTCCTACCTGAAGTTTCCTTATAAAAGACCCTACACCATTTAATGTCAGGGTGATCCAACACAAGTCACCTCTGAAATACCCATTTCCATGCACTGTGCATCCCTGCATATCTGACTGTCCACTCACTTCATAAAGAGCAGCTCCTGGCTACTGCCGACTGCCGGTGGTTGACGCTGGCCAAATGGATCTTTTTTTCTCTGATTTGTAATTCTGCTGATGTGACTGACTCAGCACAGAGCTGGCTGGGATGTGAATTGTGATCAAATGCCAGGGTTAGATTTGCACGTTGTAATCCATGTAGAGTTAGTGTAAGCAAACCCTTGCTGGCTGGAGAAAGTCTCTTGATGTTTGAGTAAAATGGATAAGGGGAAGGTTGTCTTAATGTTCGGATTATCAGATTCCAAGCAGACTTTGCTGAAATTACTTAATTTGAGCTTAACTGATGCCAAATAAGATTCCACATCTGTGTCCTGTGAAGGGGATTTTCTTCCACACATACACAGACACTTCAAGTAGAGCAGCTGTGTTGAGAAAAACTTTCATTTTGTGTGTCTGCCGAGACTTTCAAAATTATAACATCTTCAAATACAGGCTCTTGGATTCTCAGAATTCTGTGTTTCTCTTTCCAGTTAAGGAAATGTATGACTATCAGGGGAGATCTTATCTGCATGTCCCTCAAGATGTTGGAGTTAATCTCCGTTCTACAGTGCCACCTGAGAAGTGCTATCTTCCAAAGAAGCAAATACACGTGTGGTCTGGACACACAAAGGTAGGGAGTCATGTTTGTGAGCATGCATCATAAAAAGCCACTTCACTTTGTGCCCGAAGCTAGTAACTTGTAGAAAACTGAAGTATCAGTAGAAGGACTATTTTACTTGTCTTCACCACATGATGCATGTAATTGGTTGCATTACGTGCTTCCACAAGGTTCTTGCCTGCTCAAATGCAGTTGCTTAGCCACGTATAACATAGCAGCTTCCTGACCAGCCTTAAAGCAACTAATATTATTCATTGACTTCCGTGGCATTTAGAGTTATTTCCCAAACCGCCATGTGAATAAAAGTAAGGCTGGTTCTGGAAATCCCTGAAAATGCTTGCTTAATTTTATTTATTGATATACTTACTTAAATGGTGAAAGTACTGAAGAACTCTTTCATATCAAACTTCCGTAGGTTACACAGATTCTTGTGACTGATGCACACTACATTTGAGAAGTGTGCCTTAAGAGTTTTCTTTGAAGATGCTACTTAATATCTATAGTTTCTCTTCTGTCAGAGCCTGTAACTATATATAAACTTTTGGGTATTAAAAAGGTCTTTTACTGATCAGGTTTGTAAAGCTTATACTCAATTCACCGCTGCTTTTTTGTCTAATTTTCAGTGTTGCTTGAGGTAATATTGCTGTGCAACAGTGGATGGCACCTTAATGGTACCTGGAAGATGGAAGAAAGGAGGACGCAGGGAACACTTTTAGCTTTTACCCTCTTTTATTTGAGTCACAGCTCTGAGCTCTTCTTTAATGACTGTTGCATCAAAGAGCTTGTAGATGCAACTATCAGAGCTTTCCAGAATATCATCTCCTCCCTAAAGCTCTAGTCATTCCTCTGCCTGTTATTCTTTTAGAACAGGCTGATGTGTAAAATATCTTTTTGCTTCAAGTAAGATGAATAGTGATATTGATGAGAGAAGCAAAAGAAAGATGGGCTGCCCAGTCTAGAAAAGCTGCAGGATATGAGTAGTTACTAATAGGAGAATAAAGCACCCAACTCCAACCATGGATAGGAGGAGCTGGATGGAATGTGGATAGAGTAACTGACAGGAGATGGAAACCATGAGTTCTTCTTTGGACTCCTGGAAGGAGTACCTGGAATACAGATAGACAGGAAGATGATGTGCCAGGGAGTCTGAATTCAGTGGCTAGAAGCCACCGGTAGTATATGTAAGAAACAGAGCTGGCCAGAAACTTATTTTTGTGGAAGCATTCCTCACCTGTCCCATCTTAAAAGACTTATTTGCCCAAACCCACAGCTTGTATTTCTTTGCTGTGTTTACACATGATGGTGTGAATACTGAAGGAAATACATAGAGCTGTCAAACCAGTTTGTTTCCAGCAGCAATTGTTCAAAACACCTCACTGGTTTTGGAATGGAATGTGGGTAGGATATTTCTTTTCAAGATAAAGTGTGTGTATTTTTTATGAAGATAAGCTTTAGCTTTTTCCTTGGAAAAGAGGGCAAGTGAACTGAAGGAAATCTCTAGATGATCCACTTACTGTTTAATTATGTCCTGATTTACAGGGTGTCAGTGCAGTTAGATTGTTTCCTCTCTCTGGGCATATACTGTTGTCTTGCTCCATGGATTGCAAAATTAAGGTGAGTTATTTTTCTTTTCCTCATGTGCATGTTACACAGCATCCTTTGAATAAGGACAATGCATTTTAGAATCATTAAACATTTGGTACTTCTACCCAATGCCCTTTGTATTACTTTTTCTCACTCGATTTATAAATTATAAATTAATGGGAACAAAGATAGAAATAATGCACAAGAGTGTGGGTGTTAGAACAGTGTAAATCATTTAGTAATAGCATTTAGAAGGTCACAAGTTCCTCAGGTTATTGCCTTTGTTGTTATAATTCATTTTCTGTGAAGCTTAGTTTTACAAGTAGCAGTAGGTTTCTGCTGAAGTGTTTTATTGATGCATTTGTGGTCTTGAACTAATCTCATCCTAGTCCAGCATGCATCATGTTAGAAAGCTGATTTAAGGGGGTTTTGCTAACAAGAAAGCAGCAGAGCATTCTTGTGGATTTCTGGGTAGATAGTTGTGAGTAATCTGTAGATATCATAGCTTTGTAATTAATTTACTAAAAGATGTTGCCAAATATGTTTGCACTTTAACAGTAGCATCATTATTGTTTAACAATTGACATCTTTTCTCCCCATCCCCTTCCTTTTTTTTTTTTTCCAAGCTATGGGAAGTATATGGTGATCGAAGATGTCTACGAACCTTTATTGGTAACAGTCTTTTTTAAAATACCTGATGTATATTTAAAACAAATTCATGGAGGGATGTGATTTGGGTTAGCTTATGAATTTACCATAGGGAGGAGTTGTAGGCATCTAAGGCAAATGGGATTCTGGGTGATCTTAGCAACAGGAGTGGAAAAAGGTGCAAGTTTTTACTGAAGCTTTGTCATAACTCCAAGCAATTTAACATGTGCATAGAACACCTTCTGACCCTTAAAACGTAAGTGAACTGCAGTCATCAATATTTTATGCAAGATTCCTTTCCAAAGGCAAAATCGTGACTCTAAATTGTCACATTTTCACTCTGAGCACAGCAGCCCTCTGTATTTATGCAGTGAGGACATCTCATGGTTTGATGATCCCACCTTAAAGAAAGAGGTGATCTCTTCTGTGCTGAGTTGCTAGTGCAAAAGCTTGGGAACTTTTTTTTAGGTTCAGCTGCTGCCTTTGTCAGTGTAACAGGTGCTTTTTAAAGCAGAGAGCTGAGAGAGAGAAATACATACTTCTTAGCAGCCTTGAATGCAGAACAAAAGCAGCTGATTCTCCTTTTATATGGGAACATTTCTAGAACACTGAGTGAATATATGTTGAGGAACAACGAAGAAGTCTTTTTTTCACCTAATATTTCTGATGACAGCAGTGTGGCAAAGATGATGGCTTAGAAAATGTTCTCTCTCAATAGACTGCTCTTTCTGAACAGTTTGACTGTTCTACTCAAAAGGTCTTTATTATCAACCAGATTCAACTGCTGTTTTGCTATATTTAAGGTACTGCACCAACATTTTGACTAAAGAGATCTCCTACAAGTCTAATGCCGTGGTCAGGTGGGAATATTGGGGTTGAGGTGTAGCAATGTTAACACCAGATGAAAGCATTCTTAATTTTCTTATCTAATATTTCCCACATTTTGTACCTGTTTTCTAATTATAAACACTTCTCCTTTACATGTATCTCCTATAGTGCTTGTCTCTCCTCTGAGACTTACTGACATTTATTACAGTGTTTTAAACTGCTCTTGCAGCTTGTAACTGTGACCAGAATGCTCTTTGAAGCCAACAGTACTAAACTTCTGCTTGTATATCAGTGTATCTGAATGATGCACAGTGATTGATACTGCTCAGCACTATTATTTCTCTCAGCAGTGCTTTAGAGGTGGTGAGGGAGGTTACGTTTTATTCTCATCATTCTTTAGGAGTTACTTTTTCTTTCCCAATCCTTCTTTACTAGTGCTCGTGAAGAGCTTCAGTAAGTGAGTTCCTTGTTGTGTAACTTGAATATTGTGGGGGCTTTCTGATACTTTCAAGCATGAATGGGTATGAGCTTATCAATTCATTTTTCTTCTATCTTCTAGGACATAGTAAAGCTGTTCGAGACATCTGTTTTAATAATGCTGGCACTCAATTCCTTAGTGCTGCGTACGACCGCTATCTTAAACTCTGGGACACTGAAACAGGTAGGCTTCTATCTGTTGACTCTCTTATTAGGCACTATGTTTAATGAGTAGTAAATGTCAAGATATATTTTCAGTCAGGTTGTTTCCAGTTGTCCTTAATATCATCTTGTGGTTCAGTGTTTAGGCTTTCAATACAGCACAAATAATGGGTTTTTTCCTAAATCTTTGGTTGTTATCTGTAGTGGTGCAATTGACACTACTATACACCTGGACATCACATTCCTTTGTATCAAAGAAGTCTGGTAGTTTAGTTATTTGTAATGCCAGAACAATTTTCAGGAACACCTTAAAATTTTAACACAATTTTAACACATCTGTTAATTGCATGTTTACAGTTACAGGCAGAAAATTAAGGAATGAAATTGTACTTTAGACCTAAATATGCTTAATTTAGAAGAATCTTTTCACTTGATTTTTTTTGGTTAACCTGGACTTGAAGAGCACTCTAACTAAGAAAAGGCAGTGGGAATTGAGCTGCTGGTGTAGTGAGTTGGAAGGTGGGTCTTGTGCTGTCACAGAACTGCCTGGGACAGTAATGTAACATTCTGCTCCAAATACTCTCCTGAACTAAAAAGACACGGGATAGATTCTTGGTTTAAACTTCAAGTCTGTTCCTAAGGCAGGACGTTCCCATGTTTGAAAAACATGTTAGCTTTCTTGGTGAGCAGTGTTGCTAGTCTTATACAGGTGACAGCCAGAAATCTAAGTCACATTCTCCAATCCTGAGTCTGAACTCAGTCATTTAGACACCTTCTGTATAAAACAGGCTTCTGTAAATTGCAGATAACATGTAGTCATGGCTGAGGCTGTGAGAGGAGGTCAGTGGTTTGGTTTGCAGTTGAATTCCTGTTACACTTTTCTAGGCTTAGGACTAAGGAATTCTTGCCTGAGTTAGTGTCTCTTGCTGAGAAGACCTCTGATCCTAAGGAGATAATGTTTGCAAAGGCAGTGGGCAGCTTGTGATATCCTGACCAGTCCTGATGACATGCAGGGTACCAAGCAGTTCTGCTGTTTGGAAAACTGTAGTAAAGGTACTGAGCAGTTCACCCGTGTTTCCACGGGTGTGTGCACACAAACATCTGAAAGAAGGTCTATTCAAGGAGGAGGGCAAATTCTACCCTCTAATCCCCTCAAGGGCTTTTAGTAAAGTTGAAGTAAAATGGATGGGTTTTATCAATACCTGCAAAGAACTAATTAACCTGTAGAACTTTAACTTCAAATGAATGGCTTTTCTATTGCAGGGCAATGTATTTCAAGATTCACAAACAGGAAGGTTCCTTATTGTGTCAAGTTCAATCCTGATGAAGATAAACAAAACCTCTTTGTTGCAGGAATGTCAGATAAGAAAATTGTGCAGGTATGTCTACTTAATGACTTTTCCTTTAAAAACAAAATCTGATCTTTTGTAAAAAAAAGTCTTTCTCTGACTTTTTTATTTGTAGTGGGACATTCGGAGTGGTGAGATTGTGCAGGAATACGATAGGCATTTGGGAGCTGTCAACACCATTGTGTTTGTGGATGAAAATAGAAGGTTTGTGAGTACATCTGATGACAAGAGTTTAAGAGTCTGGGAATGGTAAGTTTGAAAAATTTCTGTTTTAACTTGAAGTCTATTATGAGCAAACCTAGAAGAGAGTTTCTTTTTAAAAGTATACCTAGTACCTAGGACACTGGCGTATGCTGAGCTCTACCTTTAAAACCCTGTTCTGGCTTCATTCCTCTTCCCTCAGAGAAAGACAGTGCTGTCAGCCTGAAGCATGCTGCACTCCAGTAGTGATCTCTGTTCTTTCTCCTTTCCCCAAGGCTGTATTAGCCCTTAAATTAACCCTTTAAAGGAATGGCTGCTCTGTTAGTTAGCGTGTGTCAGTGTTGAATGCTTTGAGCCTGGATGTGCAGAGTATTAGAGAATACTTGGCACGTGTGTGGAATGACTGGTTGAGTGTAACCTCTCTCTGGTTTTCTGGTAGTCTGGGTTTTTTGGCACTCACTGTTACCCACAGCATGAATACAAGAGATGACAGAAAAGTGAAAGTTGATCCAAGACAACCTCAAAAGAAACATAATTTTAAATGGCTTCTAATTTTTAACGTGGCTGGGAAGAAAACAAATATCTCCTATCTGAAATGTTTTCCACAAGGTTCTAGGTACTAAGATTTTCAACTTAGGACTTCTAAGATTTCTCTAGGATTTCAAATTTCTTTTTGAAATAATCACTTCCATATCTTCAGGCATCCATTTCCTCTTGCTGATCACCTCATGCAAAGCTGTTGCACAATACTGACACTAGTTTGACAGCTCTGTGACTAATCAGTTCCTTCCTAGCTTTGCCTTTTTTCTTCTGGTTTGGTTTGGTTTCTTTTGTTTTGTGTTTTAAAAATAAAAAGAAAGGCCTAGACAAGAGCCTCCAATCTGTGGTGTGTTTGAATGTTGCCCAAGCAGCCAGCAAAACCCTCAGCATGTCTGTGATCAGCTGCTCTCGTTGGCAGTAGCAGCAGTGGTAATGACCACAGTCTGGGAACCAGGCTTAGGCTAGACATATAATGCTGTCACCATATGTCACTCCAACAGAGCCTCTGTGCAGTGCTTCATAATTAGACCCATGCATTTACTGAGCTCCTTAAAGAAATCTTTACAGTATCCTATCCTCTGAGGAAGGTCTCCTCTCTGGAGAGTGGGAGGATGATCTCGCTTGCACAGATCTGTTGCTTCCTTGAGATAGGATTGCCCTTGTTTTGTGAGCTTTGTGTTGATGGCTGAATAAATAGCCAAGTGGGTGGATTTAGTCACTCTGTGGGGAAGAGCAGGAAAGGCAAAAAAAGGTTCTGGCATGGGAACATCACAGCCTGATTGTTCCAGTAGCAGAATATTTTTCTTTCTGAAGAAAAAAATACATACTGAGCTTGCTGGATGCTGAAGAAAGCTCCCTTGCTCAGATAATGGCAACTCAACTGTAGGCAGTATTTGGTAAGACAGTCAGTGGGGATTTTTCTTTGGCTTTGTAAATAAAGCAAATGTAATTCTGTCTTCCTAGGCATGACTTGAACACCTTTCTCTGCAGCATGCCATGATACATGTTAATTGGTCCGTAGGCAAATTTCTCTAATTTCAAGATCCAGATTTCTACAATGCATTAAAAATAAGTTAATATATTCACTACAGAAGCTTTTGGAGCTTAAAAACTTCCATGGAAAATTATTTCATGCTCCACCTCAAATCCTTTTTTTTCCTAAATCCCTAACAAAAATTATTTGCAGCTTAGGGTGATTTTGGCACGTTTCTTCCCGTGTTACTCAGCACAATATTTCTTCAGTATGCTACAGAAACAAAGCAGCATTAATTATGACCTGAGTATGGCCTTAAAAGGCAGTAATTAAAGCTGGTCTAATTGCTTAGTCTCAATTGTCTAGAGGGATTTTGTAGTATGTTTTGTAAACACTTTGACTTGGCCAGAGCTTGTAATGGGATGCCATGTCAGACTTCATCACGGTGAAGAACTTCTCCCCTGAGAATTTTAATCTGCTTGCCCCAGGAGTTCATCCCGTGCACAGATTTCCCTGTGCTGGATTGCAGTTGGTTGGCTGCTGAAAGTTCAAACTGCAAGTATAGCACAGGCTCTTGCAGATTAAATGGTCATTAGGTTGTCTTAAGGGGAGGACTTCAAAATTCATCTGGTTTGCATTTCACCCGATTGTTTTGTTACAGCAGGGATGTTAAGATGGCATGAGGATCCTATTCAGTGTGCTTTCTCCTAGACATGCAAAATGTTGTTTTCTCTCTGTTTCATAGGCATCTAATCCTCCTGGGGTACACGGTGAAATGATTTGGGCACCTGACCTGAGAGGCTTTATTTCCTTTCAGTGCAAGTCAGCTAGCAAAGCAAGGACTGTACGGTGGTAGCTTAGTTACCCTCCTGACAGATTTAGGAGGCCGTTAAAGCTACACCCTTCAGCACGCCTCTTCTCGCCCAGCATTCCTGGTCAGGATACTGGAGGCTCCTGAGAGTGCTTTTCGTGATATGGAGGTCCCAAAATTGGACCGAGGTTGAGGTTTGGTGGGGTTTTATTTTCCCTTCTTTCTTTAAAAATGATTTTTCTCTCTCCTGCTTGAGGAAGAAGTTGGTTGTAAATCTTGGCTAGCCGATACTACTTTGGTATTTAAAGGTTTTCAGTCTTTGAAATGCTGTGATGTGGGGACAAGACTTGAAGATTTTTATAATTTAAAAGTTTGAACAAACAGTATATCCATGAGTTTTGAGGTCGGGCTATCATGGGAATGTCTTTCTTGGTTTGGTTTGTTTTTTTTTCCTTTAAGGAAGAAGGCTGATGTTACTTATTTATCAATTTAACTGGAAGAAACCATGAAACATAAATGTATCTCCTTATTCTGCCTAATAGTTTAATGCAGCATGTCCTGCAGCTGTCCTGAGTGTGTCTGCTGGGCTTCAGCATAAAGCAGAGCTGCCTTGAATAAATTCCAGTCGATGAGCCTGCCTTCCTTTGTAAAGCAGAGAAGGCAGGACAACCCGTGATGCATTTAGACCTCACTGCAGCACTTCAGTTCAGCACTGGAGATGCAGCCTCTGTGATGAGACTCTTAATGGGGCTGCCAGGGGGATTTCACCTGCTGCTGGGGACTGCAGATGGGGGAGTGCTGGATGGTGGGAGCTGATCAGGTCGCCCTTCTTATTCTGAGGGGGAAATGATTTTAACATTAAACTCAGCAGAGCATTTGTGTTATTTCCTGGCAACAGCACAGCTTCTCACCCTGCTGCCCGTGTTCACGTTGCTTAGCACGAGATGAAGGGAAATAACTTACTCCACAATAAAACAGAATAGTAATTACCTTGCTAATGTCGACTGTATTGCCATCCAGCAAGGCTCAGTCAGCTAGTACAAGGCAGCCACCCACGCTCTCTGCTCCAGTAGTGTCCCAGCAGCCCTTCTACTGTGTAAATGAGACAATGAAGTCATAACCATCCCCTTTGTATTAATTAACGTTGCTACAGAACATTTTGCCTGTGTTTTCTGCTGAATACATTAATCAAATCTATTTTCTGCTGGAGATTTCTTTTGCTTAATGAGAAAGACATGTGCATGCCTTCCCTTTTTACCAGTCCTCTAGTGTAGGGTATGAGGAATACTGTGAATATTCACAGACCGTTAGTAATTCAATTTATCCAGTCGAAAGCAAATGACAGTTCTGCAGAGTAAGGATCAGACTGTACTTGGGTTTTTTCCCTAGGCCCTCGTACAGGACAGTGTATGTGAAGAACATGTCACAGTCCTGTATGCAGTCGAGACCGGGGATTTCATGGTTCAGTTCAGCTGGGAATAGTTGGAGTTGGTGCCATCAAGAGTAAAAGGGCATTGTCAGAGAGGCAGGAGTGTGAGACTCTCGTTTTCTTCTTCAAAAAAAAACCCCAAAGGTGTCAATAACACATTCCAATGTGCATTTATCAGTCTGTTTCTGCTACCTGTGTAAGAGCTTCAGTTAAACTGGAGGCAGTGGAATATCTTTATGTTACAGAATTACTCTTAAAAATGGGAATTACAATTCTGCTTTAAACTCGGGGTCGTTTGATTAGGGTAAAGTCACTCGATCAGAGGCCATCCTGCAGATGGCTCCCAGCTGGAGCTCTCTGGGTAGGCATCAATAATATTTTTGAGGTCTTTCACATTCTTCCTTTAGACACCACCATACACTCTCCACATCTCAGTGGCTAAATAAATTAGCAGACTGGAGGCAGCTCTTTGGAACATCTCCATGGCTCCATAAAACACATTCTTCTTCCTTTTGCAGGGACATTCCTGTAGACTTCAAGTACATAGCTGAGCCAAGTATGCATTCGATGCCAGCCGTGACTTTGTCTCCAAACGGTAGGTTAACATTTTCTGCCTTCTTAGGCCTAGTTTGCACAGTCATGTCTCACTGATGATTTCTCAGTAACATTATCTTGTTGCATCCTCTGTCACCCCCAACTACCCCACTTACCCCACCACCAAATCAGAGTGTGCATCTATTCCAAGACTGGACTGGATTTGGGTTTGATTTAAATGTCCTAAGAAGAAAAGTATGTCAAAATGAGGGGTTATATCAGGAGAACTATGAATCTAAATTTAGACCTTCCTCCAGACAGGGCAAAAGGAGCTCCTCTTTTCACAGAGGTATGATGTGTTCTTTGCTTTTAGTTGGAACTATTAAGAGAAACAATGATGGGAACTGATGGTGGCTGCAAAGTCCTAAGCAAGGTCAGCAGTCCTTGTGGTGCCACCGTTAAAGCAGAAACTGATGTTATACATGATCCTGTTAGGGCTGTTCTTTTCTGGTTTGAATGTAGCCCATATGACTCTTGCATAAGAGAAATCCCTTCTTATCTCAGTGTTTCTGTGTGTTAATGTTCAGTGGTGTTGATATTCTTCAGTTAGAATCCAGCCAAAGGAGAAAAAAGGTTTAGTGTCTCCTGTAATCAGTGAAAATCCTTCCAACAGGACAAAAATCTCTGGTATCTGTTTTGGCCAAAATTAAATAGCTTTAGTGTCAACATTATTAAAGTGTTGCCAGATTTACAGTTACCAATCCCCTTATGCTGAGTAGTGGCTGATCAGCTAGCACAGCTAACTTCTTCAGCCAGCTAGCAGCATCAAACTGCATTTGGTTTGCAGTGTAAATACTTCATCTTTAACAACAGGGGTGGGTTTCTAATATAAAAGGGAAGATTCTAGAGGAAGAGCTGCATTTTAAAATGTCAGCTTCCCAAGATGGCCTTTTTCAACCTCCATTTTTTCAGTTCTTCTCATTCTTCCATCTTGAAATTCTGGATTTCTCATTCTTTTTCCAGTTTTGCCTGAATATTTCTGAGATGAGACAGTAAATGTTAGGAATTATGAAGTTAGGTTTACAGCTCAAGACATCACCTGTCACATTAACTTACCTTGACCTACACTATTCCAAAGTCACACAAAACAAGTTCTTTTGGAATAGTTATGCTACAGATTGTGCCAGGCACATCACGCATCATTTTGGGGTTAAATGAGTCCTTTAAAGAAAAGTAAATTGAAAATTTTACAGGTGTGGAGCTCTTTCTGCTTAGGGGTATGGATTTATGAATCTTATTTACACTTTTCCTCCCAGGTGATGCAGGAAACAGAACTTTTTAAAACTACAAGAGGAGAATATGCAGGAGTACACACTTTATTTGTTTCTTTAGGAGGCTGAAGGAGATCCTCAAATTCTAAGCTAGTATCTGGAAGTATGATCAGATTTACAGTCAAGTCATCACACTTTGTTATCACTGTCTGCATAAACCACTGTAGAGGCAGTGACAGTAGGCAGAGTTCAGGCCAGAAGCCTCTGCTCTGTGGTGTTCTGTAGCACATCACCTTCCCTGGATGATCTGGCAGGAGTTAATACGCTGCTGATATGCAAAAGGAGATACAGTTAATACTAGAAAAGCCTGGTTTTTTTCTTTCACCAAAGTACCTTTACTAAATTGCATTCCATTAGGGCAGAGAATTCTAAATAGTTGCAAAAAATGTAAGGATTTTCAAACTCCTGAGTTTACCTTTTTTTTCCCCCCATAAGGCAAACCAAAAGTGACCATCTTAGAGTACTCACAAAACAGGTAAACAAACAGATTGAAGCTAGATGGGTTTGGTTTTTTCTCTGCATCCAAATTATTTGATCATGTACACGAGCAAGCTTACTGAGTAGCTTAAACATTTATCACTCAGTGGGGTTGATGCAGCACGTGGTTGCTTCTCTAGAACCCCGGGTGCATTTTGTAGGTGTCCCAAATAGTGTGAAATGTAAAGTTTTGCCCTCTTGGCTGTCGTACCAGGCAGAAGCAATATCAACAGCTACCTAATAGCAACTGCTAACCCTGATCAATAATGAAAATCTGAATTTAGACTGCAAGAAAAGCTATTGAAAGATCTGAAAACATTCCCGTTAAGTCAGTTGCACCACTCTGATACCACCTTTGTTTATTGTATTTCCAGGGAAGTGGTTGGCCTGCCAGTCAATGGATAACCAAATTCTGATATTTGGAGCTCAGAACAGATTCAGATTAAACAAAAAGAAAGTTTTCAAAGGCCACATGGTAGCTGGCTATGCTTGTCAAGTGGATTTTTCACCTGACATGAGGTGAGTTTTGTTGTTGATTTGTTTGTTTGTTTTTTGTGGAAAAAAGCTTAATCTTAGAAGTTGCTAGCATGGGCACTAAATTTATTTTTGAATCCTCTGCAACATTCATTGCTGTACAGCCATCCTGTTAACTCAGCATCAGTTCTCTAGCCAAGCAGCAAAACAGAAAGTTTACTCTGTCATTTGATCAGACAAAGTTATACTCCGGGGTTGCTCCGAGCAACATTTAGGAAACAGCCCATGTAGTCCAGACACCGTGTTCCACCAAGATGATTTACACAGCTATTAAACCATCCAGAGACTCCCCTTGTTCTGCCCAACAACACAGGGAGGCTTCTGCTTCTGATGTGGCTCAGGCTCTTTCTGCACAGGCCTGCAGCACAGGGTCTTTTCCTGCAACACGCTCATGTCTGGAATACCCGGGGTTTGTGCTCGCCTGGTTTTCCCAGTTTGCAGGTCTGCCCTCATTTATTGTTCAGAGAACCACCTTCTTCATCCTGTTTGCTTAATAATATGCCTGTAGATTTACCACTGCACATATATAAGATATCCATTACTATAAAAAATGGAGACTAACCTCAGCAAAACTAGAGGAAAAAGTGGAGAGAAGCGTCTACACATTCTAGAGAAACTTCTGGCCCTTTCACTGATATATTCCCTTAGTTCCAGTAACAGGGTGTATGGTATCATCACATTGCTTAGCACATTTCCCTCCCAGTTGAGGAGTCACCTCCTGCAGGACTCGCGTGCTGCAGCGCAGCGTGAATGCCAGTTCTTTGCTAGGTGTGTTTGGAGACTGTCGGGCAGGAGGCTCGCTGGGGGATGCTCAGTGTGATAATACAAGTAGTTCCCACACATGATAAAGCTTTTATTTTAATCCTCTTAATATAGCTATGTGATATCTGGAGATGCAGATGGAAAACTTAACATCTGGGACTGGAAGACAACAAAACTCTACAGCAGATTAAAAGCCCACGATAAAGTCTGTATCGGTGCGGTGTGGCATCCACATGAAACATCTAAAGTCATTACGTGTGGTTGGGATGGCCTTATTAAACTCTGGGACTAAAGAGGATGCTGCAAAGATCTGAAGATGTCAGTCCTGCCTACATTCTGCTGTCAGGATGCGTAGCCATTTGTAATGCTCCAGTTCTCAGCTAGTTGTCTGTGCGCCCTGGAAGTGGGAAATACTCAGAAGACACAACTGAGAGGAGGTAGTTGTAGATATGACCTCTTGAGGATGAGAAGTTGAGGTCATCGAAGCATGCAGAATCAAGTGCTAGCTTGTCGTGACACTTTCTGTGCAAAATACTCTTGTAAAATAAAACAATTTTAAGAAAATCTATTTTGCTATGGGTTTTGCTGTCAGAGATGTTGGGGGTTGAAGGAGAAAACCAGTCATTATGTAACTGTCTTCCTAAGAAGAAATCTTTGCTGTCTGCTGCAACAGAGCTGTGAAAGATTTGTTTACCTGCTTGTGTGTGATACTCTATTGTCCCCAGAATAATTCTGTCTTTATAGACACAGCCCTACCTGCTAAGATCTGTTAATTCACAATTAGAAATGAAGAATTAATCGAGCTAGAAGCCATCAGGTGACTCATACCCTCTGAAGATTATTCATGAACTCTTGGTTTCTGTCTGTATTTAATGGCATTGTGCTGATCACTGAGTTTCATCTTTACAAGTACCCCTCAAGTTCAAGTTTTTGCTTTGTAATGGTTGTGTCTTAAGTGTTGTCTTCCTTCTTATGCTGTTCCATTCCAACAAGCATGAAGTGAGTGTCTCTTGTTCAGTTTGGAATACACTGTATTATAAACCCCATCAAGTTTTTCACAATGGAATGTATATACGTGTCACACTTTTTCCTCTTTACAGAACTTATTTTTAATAAATCTTTTTATAAAAAGGCTGCTTATCTTCCTTCACTTCATCTGTCTAGCAGTGTCCATATCAAATATTTCTTACCCTTTCCTATTTTAATTTGCAGTAGTACCAGCACTCAGCTGAACTCATTCTTTTGCACTGCACTAAATTAATACAAGCTGGAAGCAAGAGGGAAAAAAAATCCTTTTAACTCCCTCTCCCTACCTGTTTCTGTTTATTTTCCTGTCTCAGGAGCCCTGTCCAGATGAGAAACTCCCCCTGCTGTTTTACGCTGCTGGTAGTGCAAGTAGGGAGATAGGAAAGGTTAGAGCAGGGAGAGAGGAGCCCCTTCCATGTGTCCTGAGGCCCATCCCCTCTGCAGGGAGGGAAGAGGCTGTTCCTGCTGCTCAGCTGGAGCTGCAGGTGGCCGTGAGCCCCTGCCGTGTCACAGAGGGGGAACTGCTGCTGTGGTTCCTTCACAGGGAAGACTTGAGTCCTGAGCTGGGAGTTGAGCTCTGGTGTCTGCTGGGCCCTGGCTGCTGCTTTAGCATCAGGGATGAAATAATGGGAACAGTTTTCCTCCTTTGACCACATTTCCTGATGGATCTGGGTCAGTGTGCCCTGACCACGAACAGCTCCTAAGTGCAGGGAAGTGGGAGGAGAGGAGGAGGCGAGAAGATGCCCGAGCTAATACACATTCCTCTGATGTTTTCTGTCAGAAACCTCTTTCCCAAATGCTTACATCATACTGCAGAAGATGTTTTCGGCTCTGGACATGGTACTGTAGTTTTTTACTCAGTGTCACCCACCAGGCAGAAATAAATACATAGATATGCACACACCAGTGTATATACCAAGTATAAAAATGAGTGTATAAACTTTAGTAATAATACACTGAGCGTTGCCTTGAGGGAACAAAAATGAGAAACGTTGACTCAAATCAATTTTGCTGGAGCTGATGAATTGGGATTAAATGTTTGCCATCAACATCCCCCTAGAAACTTTCAGATAAATTCCTTTGTCCCTCACAGTTGGTCACCGTGTTAATCTTTTCTGGAATTTCTCACATCTGCATTGAAGCCTGCAGGGGAAATTGTTAGGAGGATAATTCCCTCTCCTCAGCTTGCAGACCCCAAAGCTCAGGGTGTGCGTGCGCAAGGAGAGACGGCCGGTGTGCGAGTCTAGACTTGTCTCTCCAGTAGCCACCTGGGAAAAGATTTCTTGCTGGGCTAATTAACTCAAATCACATCCTTCTCTTATCTTCCCAAGTTCATGTTTCAGCAGAAATTGGTCTGTTACAAACGTTGCTCAGAACAAGTCTAGACCGAGACCCCTATGCCGAACTTTGCCTGGGAGGAGACGGAGCCAGGAAAAAGGCAATACTAGGAAAAAAAGGAAGAGCATGTTCTGTGTTTCCCCCAATTTATTCTCCTCTGCAACAAAATGATTCGGGTCAAAGGGAGCTTCGTGGAGAGTCTGGAGGCAAGCGTGTTGTTCTTGTGGGAAGGAATTACATGGCAGGTGGAGTGCAGGGCTGCTCTCACAGTACCAGGGTTGTGTTCCCCTCGATCAATATCTGTAAGTTTCAGAACTGATGTGTCAGGATGCTGACACTTTTATTAATACCAATTGCTCTTCCAGTGGATATTTTACAGATAAGTGAACTATCTCCATCATTTTTGGAGTTCTGCCTGGGAAACTTGATTGTTCCTTTGGCCTCGTGCCATCTTTCTTCTTGGGCATTTTCCTATGTGAGGGGGGGAAGTATCCCACATATCCTCATGCAGCTTGCTGGTAAGAAGGCTGTTTCTTGAAGCAGATGGTCTTGGCATCTGTCTTGCTCAGATTTTATAACTGTCCCCAGTAAGATAGGGCTGCTCAGTCTTTGCCCTCAGTATGGAACAAATATCTATGTTACTGTACCTCCAGAAAAGTCCAAGATTGTCTTGTAAAAAGCCAATTTTTAGCAACAAGCAGGTAGTCAACATAGCATTGAGCACTGTGGTCTTGAAAGGCTGATTTACCAGTGTGCCTTGCAGCTCTGACAGCCCCGTAATCCAATGTGTTTTCCTCCTCTACCACCTGGCCATCACAAAACCCTGCTCCTGTTTGCTAGGAAGACTCCGTATGACAAGCAGCCTGCACGAGGGGGAACACATGGAGAGCAGAGGAGGGAGGGCAGTTTTTCTTGCAAGACTTTAAACAGCTGAATTTATACACCAGAAAAATTAGTTGTCAGAGGGGATTGGCCCTCTGGAGACTGCTTAAGGTCTTGCTCCTGTGGGTTGACGTCACAAGCATACACTTGAAATTTAAGTCCTATCTTGCAGTAAAATGTGTCCTTTTTTGTCAGGCTTGCTGATAAAAAATCCAGGCAGCTACACCACTGCTGTCTTGCAGCACTCAGAGAAAGCTGCTGTGGCAGCGTTACGCTTACAGACCATCCTTGCAGGGTTTAAAGCTTTCAGAAACAAGTTGCAGTGCCTTCCAACAGGACATGGACCTCAAAATTCACCACCTAGGCTGGACGTTTGACCTTGGAGTATTTGTTATCCTGTTGTACTATAGAACATTTAAAATGTGTTAAATGCTGAAGTACTGAGCCTTTCTGCCTCCTCTTAACTGCTGCACTTGGTGCCACTGGGAGATGGCTAAAATGCTATTGCAGATGCATGGGGTTTGGTGTCAGAAGAAGAGGTCCTCAGGCCCTTTGGTTAGTCTGGAAGTCATCGAGACTGACTGAGCCTGCTCGTCCTCTTAATTTGGGACA
Organism: Chloroceryle aenea; assembly: GCA_013399075.1. Lineage (NCBI taxonomy): Eukaryota > Metazoa > Chordata > Aves > Coraciiformes > Cerylidae > Chloroceryle > Chloroceryle aenea. Next base: position 424,724 of record VWZY01005963.1, on the reverse strand, counting down.
GGAAGGCAACACCACAAACCCTCTAGGGTGGTCATTTTAGCAACAGGAACTCTATGGAGCCTCAAGAGCACGGACAGCTACCTGGACATGGTTCTGGGAGCTGCAAATCTTTCCAGTTCTCCCAGCATAACTGCCCCATAGCTGGTGTCATGCTCGAACTCCCCAGCTGTGCTCTTCAATCGTGGAATAAATCTTTGGGTTTGGGGTGGAATTTAAACTCTTGCAAGCCAACATTTCAAAAATACCCCAATGTGCTGTCTTAGAAGATCCAAAACAATTTCACCCCCCTATCTTAACTTGCACCAGGCTCATTTCCCCATGCAGTTGTGGGCCAGTTGTTTATATTTTGCTTCCTCATCCTTATACAATCTTGCTCCATCAGCTCCATGTATACTCTGTAAAACAGAATCCCTTCCAGTATTCCTAGCTCAGGAGACAGAGATGGAAGTCAGACTCTGAATGAGGTCAGTTGTGAGGACAGACATCTACAGATAAAAGCAGCAAAGTCTACTCTCTGGAGTTTTCAACACCACGCTGAGTTTTGTCAGAGCAGCTTCTCTGCAGCAAGCTCCCCTCTTTCTCTGCTCTGGCTTGACCTGTTGGGAGTATCTTGGGGCAAGCTGGGTTTGTTTTTTTTGGTCATTATTGCTCCACTATCGAGGGAAATAACATTACAGAATGATTTCTTCAGATGCTTAATTCTCGTTTTTCTTAGAGCAATTTTCCTTCCCATCATTAAGAAGAAGTTACAAGGCATTTCTGAGCCTCTCCTTCCTGGCAGGTCAGTTCAGGAGGTCAGTGTGGGGTTGTCTGGCAATGTCCCAGCCTCTGCATTGTGGCTGCTCCTGGCTGGGGTCACTGGAGAGATGTGAGTACTCCTGCAGCATGGCTGCTGCTGCTGTGTTCAAAGCCTGACCAGTGGCTTTTCCATCTCCCTGCGAGGCTGGAGACAGCCAGGGTGGTAGCTCCACTCTAGATATTTGACATTGGATGCAAAGGTGGGGTTCACTTTGTTTGGGTTTGATTCAGAAAATGGAATTTCAGATACAGGGTGAGAAATAACAGCAGAGGCACAGGAGCGGTTTAATTCCTTGCCAAAGCTTTCTACTGTGCACACCACTAGCCTTTCTTCTGGAAAACCGCTGGAAGAACAAACAGCTATGGTGGTAATGCACCAAAAGGAGCAAGGACCGGGTACTGGTATTCACCTCTGAGTCATCGTTTCCAGGCAGTGCACAGCAGACTCCTGTCTCCCCTTGTGCAAGGGTTTGCCCATCAGGATAAGGGCCTTAGCAGAGGCTGGCTCTGCAGAGGGCTCCAGGTCTCCTTCTGAACCAGCTGGAGCTCTTTGCCATAGGCATGTCAAACCACACCATGATCAGGGACCTGTGTTTAAGGGCAGCGAGCCATTCGTTGTCACAGGCTGCTCCTTTCGAGTGCTGGGCTTGCTCTGAAAGCCAGGGGGCAAGTATCAATATCTCCCTGCATGGAGGTCAGCTCTGAACTTCCACCAGCACTAAACCAGGTCTCTGCTGACTGCAATTCAATGTCACATTGTGTTAACAAGCAGGAAGAAATCAGGAGTGATTTCCTGCTGAATAACCCTGAGGTTCCTTTCTAGGGCAAGGGAGTGGCTAATGAAGCTCATGAAATCAAAGTTCTGGCATGAACCAGATGGTCTCAGCTCTTAGATAATTCACCCCAGAGAACAAGTGCTGTTTCTTCAGGTGTGCTACCAGGTGATGTCTTCCTGGCATCTGCCAAGGCAGGACATAAGCTCCCTTTAAACTTTGTTTGATCTTTCACGGTCGAGGGGTGCTCATGAAGAACAACCCCTCACCAACAGGATCAGAGCCTGGGGCTAGAAGTGCATGTGGCAAACAGCAGGTTTTGGAGTGCAGCAAGAGGGCAGACCTTTCTTTGGTTGAATTTTGGAACCTCCAAGGGAGCCAGCATGGTATTGATTAAGGAACTAGTTTCCCTGGAGATGTGTGTTGGTGTCCTAACATCCCACTCTGTGCTGCTGGGGGCTCTCTATGGAAAGCCCGTGTATTAACTGTGATAGTTTGGGGGACCCACATCTGTCACTGCTCTCCATCTTCACCAGTTCACAGGCAGCACCTGTAAATGATGATCCCTAAAGGTGTGTGATTGATAAATCACTGCAGGCCTCTCTGAAAGGGAAATCCCCTCATGGCCACAGAACGATCTCTGCAAATAAAATGGCCACTCCACACAGGTCATCTCTGCAAAGATCCATTCTAGAATGAGCTTAAACTTTGCCTGGTGGAGGTGTCCAGCTAATGTAATAATGACCTCACTTCAGGAACGAGACGTGGTCATTGTTAGCTGGGGCTGGCACTGGCTGTGGCCACCATGAATAACCTGAGGTGTGGGCAGGAAGGAGGCTTCTGGACTGGGGTCACTCAGCGCCAGGCTGGTTGCTCTGGAGAGTTGATGGTTGACATCTGGTAGGAGCGTGGGGAATCACAGGNTCCCATGTACCTGGACTGAGGGCCAGGAGCCTTGGGGGAGAGTGGAGCTGGGCAATACCTGTAGCAGTGATGCTGAGCAGATCTGGGGCAGCGGAAGGTGCCAGAAGCACCTGGTAGATGGCATAGTATGGGCACCTAGTTTAGGAAAGTGGACACACTCTTGCAGTGACCTCCTGTGTAAGCCCATTACTGAGCAGATTACTGCAGGGTCAGGCTGGAGATGCACGTTTGCCATCTGCCACCTGACGACAGGGTCCCCTGCCATGATCTGGTCCAGGCACCTCCTGGCAGTAAGAGTTTGAAGGCTGAGGCTGAGTCTCTTCTTCAGCTGCTGTGGAGGCAGGGCCCTGCAGCGGGTCTCTCCCACAGACCAGCCAGAGGGAAGAACAGGCTTGGCTGCATTCTCTGCAGGAGATGCTGGATGGCACCCCGACCAAGCACTCGGGAATATTTCAGCAATGCTGGGACAGGCCAATGGCCCTTTCTACCCACCTGGGCATGGCCACACGGTTACCAGTCTCCAGGTTTAGCTGTAATGGGACAACACTGGTTTTAATGGTGCACTCTGAGCTTAGCCCTTGAGAAGAGGGTAGCTACCATCGTTTCCGTGCAGGCCCGAGCTGGGAAGAGACGTGGAATACAACACTGGCGTGTGCTTACTGCAGGACTCACTGCAGGGAGATCATCTCAACAAGCTCCTCACCTGCTTCGTGGTCTCCCTAACAGCCCATGCTGCTCCTGAGCCAGGCAATGCTTCCCGCAGGGAGCCATCCTACAGGAGCCAGGCAGGCTCAGACATGGGTGCCAAATGCTGGCTTGTGCCCCTCTGCACGTACCCACCCGCTCAGTCATAGCAGTAGGGAACTGAATTCATTGAAGAGTCTCTCCTTTGGGTCAAGGAGCTCAATAAAGGAGAAGGGGTAAGGACACAAAAGCAAGCCCTCAGAAAGGCAGGCTATATAGAACTCAGCTTTAAGGGATGTGAAGTAGAAAGGCACAGACAGTGCACAAAAGAAGAACTGTTCATTTTCTCCCATGGTATCACATAACCACCTCCAGAATGATAAATGGCTTTTATCTCTCCTGTATCTTGAGATAAGTTTTCCTTAAAAATTACCATAGTTATTGGAATCTTTTCGTGCAGAAGATGTATTTGCTGCAGCCTGAATTGTTCCTGACACTACCTGGCAATCCTGAGCAAGAGATTAGCTGGGGGTTTTCTAAACTCTTAAGGAAAGAACCAGCACAGTTCTCCACCTCAGTTCTGTAATTTACATATATAGCACCATTTTTTCTTCAGGGCAATAAATGATGGAAGATGCACACCCCTTTGAAATTTGTATAACCTGTGAGAGATCATGTAATTTGTTTTTTAACCTCTATTTATTGGTTTCTTAAAGAAATGATAATAAGCTACTAGGCTAGTTACTCCAAGAGTAATCAGGAGGAAAAACCTGTGCCACGGCAGAGCCCCCATTTTCATGCTTTATTAAAAAGTCCCAACTCCCAGCTGGGCTTTTGCCACCCCGTGAGTTGAAAAATGGGAGTTGAGCCATTCTGCAGAGCAGGAAGCATGATCATTCCAACAGGCTAGATACTGGTTTAGGAAATCCTGGCAGCCACTCGCATTTTAATGCATCTCCGTGTAGCTCTGCATCATTAAATAACCTCAGTACTTAATGTATCAGGGTTGCAGCAAGCATGGCTGCCACAGAGAGGCATTTCCAACTCATTTTCAGGGGTGATGATCTTTTGGGTTGTGCACTACCTGGCTCAGGAATGGCAATAAGTAGCCTGGCCCTCAAGGAAAATGCTTTGCCCAACATCTTGGACATGGGGAATCCATGGACAAGCCAAGTGACCTCAGCCACTCCTCATAAGCCTTGCCCTCAAGACCCTTCACCATCTTGGTCGCCCTGCTCTGGACACTCTCTGATAGCTTGATATTCTTCTGTTGAGATGCCCAGAAGTGCACACAGAGCTTGAGGTGGGGCTGCATCTTGAGTGCAGTGTAGATACTGGACAATCACCTGCCTCAACCTCAATTGATGCTCTCCAGGACAGGGCTGGCCCTTTTGCCTGCCAGGGCACACCGTTGGCTCATACTCAACTTGCCATCAACCCAACCCCCCTCTTTCCTCAAGGCTGCTGCCCAGCCTCTCTTCTGCCAATAGCTAGAACCAGGATTGCCCTCTCCCAGGTGGAGAATCCAGCACTTGCTCTTGTGAAATTATACCAGAAAACAAAACGTTACTGGGAGGCATTCCCCAGCCTTAAGGCAAGCTGGCAAATATGGCCTGGCCATGTCCGTTTACTAAACTCTTTCAGTTTCCCAAACAAGGTGGCTACAACCAAGCTGTCCTTGGCTTCAGCTGAGACCATGGCTGCACCTAGGAATCTTCTGGGAGAGTGCTTGGTGGCCAAGCCAAAACTGTGCCAGGGATCTCATTAATTAACCAGAGTGCCATTCCTGTGCTTGCTGCCTGCCACTGCTTCCTCTCCTAGCACAGCTGGCCTGGTCTGGGGGAGAGCAGAGCTGGCTCTGGTCAGGGATTTCACCGTTCAGCTCAGTTCCTCTCACTCCCTGCCCTGGCTGCAGGCAGCAGCTGTTTGCACAGGCAGTGGCTGCTGCTGGCAGGGAGAACACCCCATGGGCAGAGTCACTGCCAAGGGTTGGGGTGCAGACCAAGGCCACTGATGGGTCTNGCCAGCTTTGCTCAGCTTGGCTCAGCTCCTCTTTCAGTTCCTTCCTCAGAGCATCCCAGGAAGCCTCTGTCCCTTCTGCCTTCGATCCCAGTCGGTGTGTTCCTGAACCTGGTACCAGAATCCAGCTCCTGAGCACAGCTCCCATCTGCTGCTGGGCCCAGTCTGGGACTCCCCGGTGCCTGCTCCACAGCACCAGTGGTGATGGTGATGGAATTGCCATCAGGGGGTTGGGTTCCATACTGGTTTTGTATAGATTTGTACATATTCCATTGTTATGATTACTATTTTCATTCTCACACAGGCTGTTCCGGTTTCCTTTTCTACTGGCTGAGTCTCTCTCCCTCATTCCCTTTCTCTTCCCCTTTGGGGAGGGAGGGGTGTTAACAGAGAGCAGCTGTTACAGGTCTAAGGGGCTGCCCTGACCCTAAACTGTGACAACATCTGTGACATCATCATTTGGTCAGTCGTTCTGGTCCAGCTACCCCATTCTTCTTCCCTCAGTGAGGCGTTGGATGTGCAGAAGCCCATGTTAAGTCCTCTTAGAATCAAATGGGACTTCAGCACATCCTACTGTAAGTTAGGAAGTAAATGGATTTCTGTCTAAAAGGAAAATAAAGCTGGGGAGGCAGTAAATCAGCGACTCCATACAACTCCAGGCGCTGTCAGCGTGACTGAAGGGCAGGAGACTGAAAACCAGCATGCATTTGGTAGAAAAGAAATGCTTTGACATTTAGCCACAAGTTAAAATTTCAAAGGTGATTAGGAAGACTGATAGAAACCTGAGGGCACAGTGCTGGCTTTCACTGGAGATTAAAACCCACTCCATTTCCACCCCAGTCCTTCACCACTGAAGCGGGGAGTGGGAGGGTTCTGCATCTTCCGAAGCAGACCGAGGTCTGTTGGCCTCTGTGGCCAAAACAGATGCTCACAGCCAGATTTGCTGCAGCAATTCCTAGCCCCAAGATGGGCTCTGTAGGTCCAGGTGGGAGGTGGGTGCTGGGGCCAGGGCAAGCTGCTCCTCAGAGCCCCAGAGCTGGGGTGGTGGGAGGAAGGCTGTCACCCTAGCAGGGGTACCCCCCTTCTGACCTGTTCTAGGAGAAAGGGGGCTGAGCTGAAGGATGAATGGAGCTGAAGAGCTCTTCTGGGAGAACAGTCCTGGCCCAGCCTGGGGCAGCAAGGTCCCTCAGACCACTGGTGAGGCACAGCAGTGGCTCTGGGAGAAAGCTGACTCACCCACCTGGAAGGAAGAGCTCCTACACTTATTCTGCCCACCTCTGTTTGCTGGGATCCTGTGGGCATCTTGGATCCAGTGCACGGTCCTGCTTGGGGAAGCAGGAGATAAGGGAGCTGAGGCAGCAGAGCAGGTGACAAATGAAAGGAGGTGTTAAATCTGTTCTCATTTCATCTCACAGGTCTCCTCTTCCCGATTCCCCTCCTCTTCTGGGAAGGGGTCACTGGGGAATAAAGATTTTGCTATAGTTAAGCCTTGGATATGGGCTAAATGTTTATAGGAGGGCATGAAGGGAGGGAAGGAAATGCCCAAATTACAAGAGCAGGAACAACACGAGAACAGAGAAAGAGGGAGACTTGTTAAAAACACAGCACTGGGCTGAGGCAGACCGAGGGGAGGAACACCAAGCCCAGCAGCAGCTGGAAACCAAAGGCTGTACAGAGAAGACATGGAAGTAATGTCATGTATTTTAATGCAAAGTTTAATGTCAAAAATCTTCTAAAAATAAGAAAAAAACCCAATGTGCTACATATTTTCTACCTCCCCCCACCCCTTGGCTCCTCAGGGAACAGTCAAGGCTGGCTCCTGGGAGTGCACTGACCCCCATGCCAGCCTGCAGAGCCCCAGCACCCCCACAGACTGGGGCACCTGCCCGTGCCACCACCTCTGCCACCACTGGTGCAGACCCAAGGGCTAGCCTCCTTGTGTCAGGGTGGGGTGGCCAGGCCAGGAGGTGGTGAGGAGGTAGCAGGCATCCAGGTGCAGTGCTGGAGAATGCACACAGCAAAATGTTCAGCTAAATCCCCCAACCAACCAAGACCAGGTTTCCCTTGCAGCTCTTTTACATAAGTATCTTGCTAGATGAAAAAATATTTGCTACAGCCACTGCAAGAGTAATTTGAAACAAGATGGTTCTTTGAGCACATGAACCTGTCTTCTGTGGCTGAAGCCCCTGGAGGGTGAGTGCTGGTGGCAGCTTTGCTGGCAGCTGAGTCTCTCTGTCCCACCACCTCCTGTGTCAGAAGCACCAACCTGCTTTCTGCAGCCAGACTGACCTAAGGAGCCAAAGCCAGAGCTCTCAATGGAAGCTGCTCAACAGAACAGGCAGGAATGGAGCTTGCTGGTGATTTCTGCCTCTGACAATTTGGCTGAAATTTGCCAGTGAGTTCGAGAACACCCTGTTCTTGCCCAAAAATTTGTTCCACAGGAAACAAGGCCAAAGTAAAGAAGGTGCAAACCAAAGCCAATTGCTTTACAGAGCAGCAGCACCAACCTTTCCTGTGAAAGGCATCACCTCACGAGACCTCCCCTGCCCAGGGGCCGGGGCAGCTCAGCAAGCAGAGCTTGTTGGGGCAGCCCAGGGTGATGGCATCTCCACCAGCACGCTCAGGCATGGGGCAGCCTGGGACAGCACCCCACTCACACAGCCCCCCGTCCCTGAGACAGTGTACCCACTGGAAAATATATTGCTATACAAATTTGCACCACGTTATCTTCTCCCAGTGTTGTAGGGGTTCTAGTGTTGTCAGTTCTTCTGCCAACAGATAAAAATAAAAGCCAGTCTGTTTTGTTAGCAGTCACCACGTGCATATTTAGTAACCTTAGCCAGTGACACCACAGTCCTCGTCAGTAAGGATGCTACGGGGCCAGATGGCTCACAGTCACACATCATAAATTCCTTCCTGCTATTTCCACCTCGTATTCACCCAGCTCAGTGTGTAACAGCTACTGGCGTTGAAGGCTTCCTTCTTCAGAAACATCTGGGGTTTTGATAAGTCTTTGTAGGTATGGAAAAGCCTGAAGTCCTTCAGCTCCAGTTCTCGGAGCAGGCTGTACCAGTACCGCACCACGGTGCTGTCGTTGCCACTGACCTCAAAGCCAGGCCAGTGGATGTGCACCTCAAAGACCAGCTGTCCTATCTGCTCAACAACATCTTCCAGGATCAGGTTTTCCAAAATTTTCCACTCGGCACTCTCCACATCGGCCTTGAGGACGTCAATCTGCAACAAAACCACCATTACTGTGGGAAAGTGAGAGGCTTTGCAATTATTGGCAGTAACACCTGAGGCCAGGCTCATCCATTTTATGAAATACATAACTCTTCTCACGTGCAATTCCCTTTCTATTAAAAAGAAATAATTTAAACAATCTCAGAGCAGCTTAGGGCTAAAATTTCATGCTTGCCTTTTTCCACTCCTGGTCTGAAGAGCTTGGTACCCTGCTGCAGCTCATCCTACAACCGAAGCATGTTACTGTTCCCTCAGAGATTTTTGTGGAGCTATGGGGAAAAGAAACCCACCTAGCTAAACAAAGAGAGGGAGGCTGTCCTCATTCTCCATCCCAAAGTCCTGTGACAGAACAAAACACAGCAAGCGTGGTTACTTGCTCCACAGCAGTGCAGAGTCCTTGTGTGCCAGATACTACAAGCACCAAGTGCCAGAAAAGGCCAAAGAGAAAGGAAAACTATGAAAACTTTGCCCATCTCCTCATGCTCAAGATGCATTTGAAGTTAAAAACTGAAGACTTTGTTTAGAGTCAAGAACAGTAAAAATGAATTAAAAAAAAATTACCAACCCCCCTTGACTGTCTCTTGCAGCCTACCCCAGTTGTCACGGCACTGCTGGAAAAGGCACCCGCGAGTTAAAGCAGAGAAATCTGGGTGAGTGATGTGAGAGAACTGCCAAAGCCACTACTTGCCTAAGCTGCACCATCCCAGGACACCTTGCTGGTGCCAGGCCATGCCCTGCCCATGCAGGTGCTCTGTGAGCTCCTCTCTGCACAACCTCTGCTTGGCATGGGCCACAGCCAGAAACCACGGGACCGTGGTCCGAGTGGCCACATCCACCTTCCTTAGTTCTCTGGATGGCTGACTGGAGGCACCTGGTCACCTGCTGAGGTGCAGAGTTCTCAGAGCCCCACCAGCCCCCCTCGGGCACTGCGCTCTGGTGCTATGGACAGGCAGAGAGAGGATGGCAAGGATCAGTAGGTCTTAAAAGCTTGACATTTCTGGCCTCCACCTGCAAAATAAGGGTATTGACCACTCAACAGCCTCTGCAGGGTGCAAAGGTTGTGCCTGTGACAGCCTTGTGGATCAAGCTGAAAAGAGAACACTGGATCTTCAGAAGAGGGCTCGGAGAGTGAGACTGACACTGAGGGACAGACCAAACAGTGACAAGCCAAGGCACTGCCTGTCTGCTCATGAAGGCAGCTTTGTGCCTCCTCCACAGCGAGGGAGGCAGGGCCAGCGGAGAATGACCGAGGGATTCTGGAACTGAAGCCCATGCTGTGGCACTGGGGACCAGAGAGGAGGCTGCAGAGTTCAACGCAGCGTTCCTTTGGGTTCAGGGGCAGGCTGAATGGAAATGATGCTGCTGCTCGTGACATTTCAGCTGAGCACTGCTGCACAGTTGAGCTCACTTGCTTTCCTTTATACATTTAAATAGATTACTTATTTTTCAGCTACCAACTCGCAGCTCTACCTGTGATGTGAGTTTGTAGGTAGTTGATTCCACACGGGTGCAATTGCCATGCTGCTGTGCTTCAAAAACCACAGAATTTTAACTGTGGGAGACTTTTGTAACTTTGAAAGGAGATAAATTATTTAAAACTTTGGGGTGTTTTGGGTTTTTTTTTTGGGGGGGGGAGGTGGGTCAGAGGGAGGAGAAATGTTTCTAAGTGTTTGCTTTTGTTTTCCCCTAATCTTGCTTTATGGCAACAGTAAAACATCTTTTTCCCATGGTAATGTTTCCAGTCATCATCCAGGTTTGTTTGTTTTTCTCTTGTGCCACTGACGGCTGCTCTGGCTCCGAGCACTCTGAGCTGTGTTTGCCAAACTGATGCTGAAAGCAGCTGCAAAACAATGTCTCGGTAGAATAAAACAAGTTCCTACAATAACTGCTGAACCACATGCTGAACCAACCAGAAAGAAACACAAGGATAGCAGGGATGTGCTGCATATGCAGGAGGCTCTTTGTTGCCTTTACTTACTTTTCAGTTTATTCAAGCTGAAGCAGGCAGGTTTAGACTGGACACTAGTTAAAAATTCTTCATGGGAAGAGCGGTGGGATGTTGGAACAGGCTGCCCAGGGAGGGGGTTGAGTTGTCATCCCTGGGTGTGTTTAAGCATCACTCAGATGTAGTATTGGGGGATATGGTCTAGGGGGGAACTTGTGGAGTAGGGTGAAAGGTTGGACACGATGATCCCAAGGGGCTTTTCCAACCCAGATGATTCCATGTGTGAGATACTGCCCCGCACTGCTCAGAGACCTGCAGGGTGGAAGGTACCTGTCTCTACCCACCAACTTTCCTCACTGCCATCCAGGCAAGGCACCCATCTCAGCCCAGAGTGTCCATTTTACACAATGGACAGGGTGAAATAAATGGCATCAGACTATCTGAGGGAATAACGAGTGTCCTGCTACCACTGAACACAAGTTTTGGGATGATTAGACCACTCAGGAGCTATCGACCATCAGTGATAAGCGAGGCACTGCAGATAAGAAATGCACTAGCACTTTCAAGATGCCTTGATTCAAAGTGCCAGTGAAAGGATTACTGGGCAAATCTATAAATTCAGAGTTCTAATTCACCTGGGAGCAGAGCTGAAGTCTACTGCTGGGACTAAATCCTGCAGGGCAAAGATCTACAGTGCTTGAAGGTACATGGCAGTTGACAGCCTGCCACTTTCAAGCACTCACAAAGGCCAGTTCCTCTTATCTTCCACAAATCCTCTTATCATCCACAAACTAGGAGACCACAGAAAAGTAAAAAATGTAGATTTCTAAATATTTTCTCAGTACTCCCTTGAAAAAGCAGTGCAGGGTTGTACCAGTTACACTTGGACATACACAAAAAAAGCCTTTCCTAATGCACAAGCCAGCATATAAAAAAAGCTGAAAAAGAATGTGCTTTAGTTAGAGAAGGTCAACACGTTCTGTATGAAGGCTCATTTCTTCTTTTTAGGGTAATGACTTGTTACAACTTCACATCATTTCCTAAAGCAGAAATCAGAGCTCTGTTTGCCTTGATGGCTTTTGAAATACCAGGGTTAAGGGCAATTACAGGCTCGGCGCTGCCCCGTGGGCACCATTTAAAGCTCCCTGTGGAGAAGAGTCAATTGAGAGAGAGTAGCTGGAGGAAGCAATTTAGCTGCATTACTTCCAGCATCAACTCAGCGTGTGGAAGTGGCAGCCAAGGAAAGGCAAAACCAGCAGATGCAGCACAGGTCAGGTAAGGAGGATCCCTCCTGTTCTCCGAGAGCAGATCTGCGGTGTCAAGCGGGAGCAGGGAGAGGAGAGCTGCTCTGGCAGAGCAAGGGCTGCTCCCACGGAACCACCCCGTCCCCCCGAACCACGCTGCTGCCCTGGGGATTTGAGGCTGTGAGAAATAACCCTCTGCTCAGGCTCCCTGACCCCAGGTTACTGTTTGGGCATCAGCAGGACAAACTCTGCTTGCGTCTGCATCAGTTGGCATCCCACCCAAGCACAGCTCTCTACCTTCTGCAGACAGATCTCTAGGAAGAGCTGGTTTTGATGCATGTTTTGCTAGCACACGATTCTGCAGGTAACAAACAGGTTCCTGAGGGTGGGTTTGGTTGGTTTTTTAATTTAGCTTCCCTCTTTTCTCGTCTGCAACCTTTCAGCATGAACCATCCCAGCTCAATCTGAGCGCTCCAGCAGGGAGAGTGGGACTGCTGCAGGCACAGCCTGGGCAACACAGATACTGAGCTCAGGAGGAAAATCAATCCCTACTGCTCCACTTCTTCACACTACCTCCCTTCTTTCCTACTCACCCTGCACCCGTACAGACCATCAGCTTCCAAATGACTCTGGGACAGATGTGTCATTTGAGATTATTTGCTCCCGGGGTGACAGATCGAGAGCATCTCCAAGTTATCTGTGTAAGGCATCAAAGCCAGTGGGTGCAGCTGGGTGCTCACATGGTCTTCGCTGGTTTTTTACAGTAAAGGGCAACTGTTGAAGTCACTCGTACAATCTTCACATCACCAAAACAGAACACTGGCAGTGAGTTCAAACTGCATTCCCCTGCTCTCACCACTGATCAGGCACAGCCTTGCAAGTGACAGAGAAGGCTTTTCCTTCTCCCAGTTCAGTGATGTGCTTCCATGAAAGCATTACACAGCAGGGGTGGGACATCAAGTCATTTTATGTTGACCACTTAAGCTGGAGAAAACTTCAAAATCATATTAAGAATACTTATTTAACTTTCAGTGTAGAAGCAGCTTGCCAGAAGCAGCAATGGCCCCAGCCAAACAACTGTACCCACCCAGAAAGCCCACCCAGTGCATGCAGGAGGCATCAAGCTGAGCTGAGTGCTCAGGAGCACTACATGCACTTGGCCCATGCTGCCCCAGAGCAGACTGCTCCCAACAAGGATCTATGTGGGGACCCCGAGTGACTCCTCCCCACAGCCACAGAGCCCAAGCATGGGGATGACCTGGTACTTTTATTCCCCTCTTCTTCCCTTGGTTTCTGATGCCAAGAAGTCTCCCAGATACTCTCTGCATCCAGAAGTGATTTCTCTCTAAAGATTCATTACAGGAAGACACGCACCCCGGCATCCTCCAGTCCAGCCCAGTTAAGCAATGCCACTTACTCCAGTGGACACAAAATAACCTCTGGATGAACAACTGTTACCTGATTTGGGATATCAGTGTGGCCTGAAATCTTTTCTCTCTAGCTGCATTTGGTCAGGAGGCTGCAGGGTGTTACCTATGACCTTCCTGTCATCACAAACATCTTTTCTGGCCGCAGGATTAGTTCTTGGCATCTTCCCATCTTAACTCACACTGGGCACTGGACCAGTCAGAGATGGCAGCTCACTCATTAATCATTTTCTAGTCATAAAATAATAAATATCTCCCAGCCTGAATTGATTTCCAGCCAGGTTTAGTGGGTTGAGTTAGCACTGTGCTGTAACAACCTTAAAGCTGAGGTATTGTTCTTAACATCTTGTCTAGCTTGCTACCCAGCAAGACAAAGAATCCTGTACAGTGACCCAGAGAACAGGACCTACAAGCCCTTAGCATAACATAAACAATGTTGAGGGAGAAGACCTTCCCCCCTCCTAAAATCCTGAGTATGAAAGATCTGGAGCAGGCAATGGGAACCTTACCACTGGCTGAGGACTCAGGGTGATGCTCTCCCAGAGGCAACAGGGTATAGAGCCACCGTGAGGACTCGAGCCCTCAAACAGTGACCTTCCCACCCGCTCAGAGTGGCAGCAGCTCACAAGCACAAATCCCTGCCCAGAAACACTGTGTCCCTGCTCCCATCTGCCCTCTGTTGCCTTCTTCAGTTTGCAGGGCTCTTCTATTGTACAGAAAACAGCATCCCCTCACCAGGTCCCTCGATTCCATGACTCGATTGCCCAAGTGGGAAAAATCCCACCAGGGAGCTGCAGAAAACCTGACCTTAAATTATTTATCAGCCTGATCATCAGCAAGAGCTCTGCTTGCCAAAGCCCGTGCTGCAAGCAGGTATTTTGAACACTGCATTTATTCCACAACCAGCCAGCGGGCCAGGCTGGAAGCGCAGCCGCTCCTCCCGCAGCCCTGGCTGAGCGAGCACGCATTCAGCCTCCTCATCTCACAGGGGATGTCCTGCTGCCTGCTCCCCCTCCAAAGAGGGGGAAATCCTTTCATTTCTGTTCCTTTGATCTTCTCCAGCAGACTGCTGGATGACTGTGGGAACGGATGTTTACTCAAGAGGATAAATACCCTACGCTGGATGCTCAAGTCTCTTCACTGAAGGGGAACAGGCTGTTTGTGTTGCTCCCAGACAGGGAGAGCCAGCTCCACGCTTACAAAAAGCCACCTTATCCTGGTCTTGCTAAAGGAGAAAGCCAGCAGCAACATGACAACTGCACCAGGAGGGGACGAGGCAGCAGTGCACGCAGTAAGTTTGCTTTAGAAGGCAAACAGCTAAGCAAGAAATGATCTCCAAGCCCTGAGGAGCAAGATGTTTGTGTATGCACATGTGTAAGGGACAGAGAGCTCAGGCTGCTCTGCTGCTTACTGTGCACAACCATTTCAGATTGGCTGCAGAACCTGCTGTTCTTTATTAATGCAGTGCCCCTGGGGGCCCTCAAAATACAGCTCACTGAAGAAAGGGCTCAGAGTCCCGTTTTCAAACCACGGTCACCACACCTTAAAGAACATCTCTTGCAGGATGAGAAGATGCAGCCTCAGTATAACTGAGGAGCTCCAGTTAAAGCTGGTGGAGGAGCTGGTTCCCATCTGCACTAGCCAGTGCAAGAAAGTCCTTTGCGACTGCATCCCTGCATGGGGATCCATTTGTCTCACTCTTATTTCTGGTCTGAACTGCCTCTCTTCTGCATCGCTGTTTGTCTGTCCACTCTGCTGTTTGTCTGTCCACTCTGCTGTTTGTCTGTCCACTCTGCTGTTTGTCTGTCCACTCTGCTGTTTGTCTGTCCACTCTGCTGCTTGTTTGCAACCTTGGCAGGAAGAAAGCTGTGTGTTCCTGAAAACATGAACAAGGAACCCCTTGAACTGCTTACGTGACTGTTAGATTTCATCTGGGATGGGCAGGGAGGAGCAGAAAGGAGAGCAGCTGCTGTGTCTTTGACCTCTGGATTTCAATTTTTGAGAATGGAAGGACACCTTAAACTGCTGTCAGACTGAAAATGAGAGCGGAGAGGATCCAGGCAGAAAGGGTTCAGAGGAGAGATGGACGATTCTAGGGGCTAGAATTGGGGAACAGTGACAGGGGGAGGCATGAGCTACTAGGTAAAAATGTAGGGAGGAAAAAAATTACATTTTTTAGAGAGCTCCTACGTGCTCTGGATAGGGTATTTATCTAAAGAACGTTCTGCTGTCAGTTACGCTCTGGAAATGGTGAGAAAGATGATGGGTAGTGGAGAATGAACAGCTCTGAGCTCATCAGGTGCCCTGCATCTGGTACCTCCTTGTGAAGCATTGCAGGTTCCCCAGGCTCCTGCAGAACTCCAGTTTCAGTGGGAAGCAGGAGCCTGGAGTAACTGGCTTCTTAGAGCAGCAGCAGCAGCATACCACTGATGACTCCACAGTGCCTGCAGCAAGTGCTGGGCTCTTCTGAATGCAACTGCTTGCTGCTGAAAGAGTGGCAATGCTGCTGCTGCTGCTGCTGTTGAGAAGAAGGTGGAATGGCATCTTAGGGCCCTCTGGCAAAGCTAGGGGAAAGCAGATTTTTAATACCTGATTTTTTCCACAGGGTCTTAACAGCTACAACAAAGGCTACAAATAAAAAAAGAAAAAAAAAAAACCAACTAAAAAAATCCTCCTTTCTTTCTAATTTTTAGCAGACAGTAATACGCTTTGAAAGTGCTTTTTTTTCCATTTTATTTTTTTAAAGATGACCTGTGTAAGTTCTGTTTCAACCATTCAGGCTTTGCACTAGTCCTTTTCCTAGAGGAAGAAAAGGCTCCTACCAAGAAAAGGATCATAGCACATTCAGCCGGTGGTATCATTAACAGATCTTTATTCCATGCCTGACAATTGCATACTAAACAGCACCTGCAGGTCTCTCCCTGGAAACACCATTATCCTTAAGAATGTCTCCTGATGGAGAGAATTTCAATGAGACAAAAGGGACCTAGAGAAAAACCATGTAAAGGAATGTGGATGAGGCATTCCCTGCATGCAGCACAGAGAGGGGGAGAGGTGGTGAGCTGTAAATCATTGTCCAAAGATCTTTGCTTCCAGAAACATGAGGTTGTCAAGCCCATTTCTCCTTGCAGACAACATCTTCAGTCAAGTTACCATTAAAATACTTTACTCAAGAATGAAAATACTTTACCAAGAAAATTCAGAGTGATTACCAGCTTGATTTCATTGTTGTTAAAATTAAAACATATATACATCTAGGAAAGAAACACTGTGTGTCAGGAGCTTGTAGCTTACTCAGGGGCAACCATTATAAGGTTACAGAGCACATTTCCAACTCCTGGAAACACCTGCACCAGTTGGATCACTCCTTTTCAGCAAATGGAGTAAAATCACCACCTCACTGACAGCCCCCAGATGAAAGGTTCACTCACACAGCTCAACAGCTCGTGCTCGAACTGCAGCCCCGCTGTAACTCCAAGGAACTTGGTCACATTACACTGAGAATGACTTTGACTCAGAATGTACAAACATAACCTCAAAGGGACAGAATGCACGTGTTACAGGCAGCAAGTCTCACGAGAACTCATCCATCAAATTACAGAGCAAGGAGCAGATGGTTATTGTAGAACAACGCACGCGCCAGCACTCTGGGCTTTTGCTCTGATGGGATGATTTATAACAAAAAAAAAAAAGCTACTTTAAATTTTTTGGCTAGCTTGCCTGATGTTATGATCTCTGGCACTCTCTCTTTCAGCACAACCAGCATGGAAATCAGGTGTGTGAGGCAGATTTGCAGAACTTTGAGGTCCAGAGCTCAGGACTTGCCAAACGGATGCTGAGCACAAAGTTTTGTCCGTGGGCAAGTCACTGAAGATGGGATGTACCTCACTTAGCCTTAGACATCTAAACCTAATCCAGCTGGCCAAGCTCACTTGAGAGACTAAAGAGAGGAACAGGAACTTCAGAAGGGCAGTTTGTGATGTGTAGGTTGCATCATCCAGCCTGGTTTAAACATCTGTCCTTGAATGAGATGAACTGCACCTTAATGGTTTCCCTTGGCTTTATGAGGACACCAGCAGCTATCTCAGATGGAGGATTTTAAGTTAATGGAAGTGACTTCCTCCTTCATCCCCTGGCAGGTCATTTCTTTGGACTAGAAGCTCTTACAGCTGTGGTACATCTGTCTGCTGAAAAAGGGTCCAGTGCTAACACGGGACTTTACTCTGCAGTTACTCCTACTGCAAACAGGTCGGGAGCAGCATTTACACTCTAAAAAAAACCAACCCACAAAAAAACAGTGCTCTGGGACAAAAATCCTTCTGCTGTTCCAAGCAGAAACTGATCAAACAAAGAGACAGTCTGATGCATCCACATAAAAGCAAAGGAGATGACAAGAAGCAGCAGTGCAGACATTTCCAGGGGAGGAAGGGGAATAAAGAGGTCACAGGCTGAGCCTTAGCAGAGGCCCCACTGAGACTTCTGAACACTTCTGACTGCTGATGCCCCAGCTGCAGGAGGGGCAGCAAAACCACTACTGGGATGTTATGGGAAATACAGGATCTCTCCTGCTGGAGGAGGCTTAAAAGAGGCCGGTGTGATACCCCTACCAAAGCAAAGGTTGCTCTTCATGACCACACCTGGATGGTAAATAACAGCTGCAGGAAGAGGGACACTTGAGCCTAAAGACCACTGATTGTGCAAGAAAATCTGCCTGTGGAAATAATGAGGCTAAAAATCAGATGAAGGGTGGTTTTTTTCATTCTAGAGCTGAGGTTCTGGAAAAGCCCCAAGTAAGTATAATAAAGCAAAGACAAAGATAACCCCTTTCAAGGCAGAACTCCAAACATTGAATGAAGGATTTGTATGACACTGCAATTCAAGAGATCTGGTCTCACTTGGTCTTTCTGATGCTAAGCCAAATGTAGCAGAGGGCAGATCTGAGCTTGGGCTTCCCACTCCAGCAAGGTGAAGGGGGCTGTTCCCTGTCAGCAGCAGTAGCAACTGTGACAAGGACTCACCTCCCTGCAAGAGCTCCCAGGCTTCTGAGCTCCTGCCTTCTCATCCCGAGCTCAGGCTTCCACACCAGCACACAAACCAGTCTTCAGCTGGTACTGAAGGCCTTCTGTGAGTTAAGATGGCAACTGAGCTAAGTTTATAAACACTGGTGGCAACCACACAATGGACTTGGGCACAGCAGCCCCTTAGTGAACATAACACACGAACTCCCCATCTCGACTGCCGGCCTGGCTGAGGAACAGATCTGCATAAAGGTCCTGGGGGTCATGGTGCAAAGAAAGCCAACAGCATCCCAGGATGAATTAGCAGGAGCATGGCCCATAGACCAAGGGATATGATTCTCTCTGTTCTCAGCACTTGAGAGTGCACCTAGATAGCACCTCCAGTTTGGATCCCCACAACAAGGACAGTCAAGCAGGGCCACAGCTGGCCCAGAGAAATTGTGCAGTCTCCATTTTGGAGAAGACTTGATGGGTTTTAAGACCAGAGTGGATAAAGCCTTGAACAACATGGTGTGACTTCACATCTGGCCTTGCTTTGGGCAGGGGATTGGACTACATTCATCCTGACTTGAATTATCCACCAGCTCTCTATGAAGGACGATCCCCATCCAACTATTACTCGTCCAGCACTGTAGCTGTTCATCAGCAATTCACCAGAGAGTGCCTGGTCAGCAAAATATGTGTTGGGGGGGAGGGAGGGGAGGGAAGGATAATGAACAAGATCAATTTTTACATCTTTATCCTTTCCCGTAGGCCAATAAAATACTGCTTTTCTCAGAAGGTACACCAGTAAATTTTCAGTTTAGATTTGTATACCAGGAAATAAGACCTTCATAACATCCTCTGGAGATTATTCCAGGGCTTAAAAGATTTCACACTCTAACAGTTCACCAAAATATTCTGACTACATGTTCCCTTTGTCAGTCTTATCCTAGTACAGTACCAGATAAACCCTCTACCTCCAGGCTATTTACACTCCCCAGAGAGCTGAGGACTGGGCCACACAGCCAATTAGAAAGATCAAGTTCATTTAATCTTTCCTGAAATCCACTCTAACACCAAAACCTGTTTGTATTTCTTGCCATACCAAGGGTTTCCCTTTCTGTGGATGAGGTCCCAGGACTGACTGCAGAATACCAGGTGTGCTCTCATATGAGCCCATCCAAGTTCTTTGATTCCCCTGCACACCAGACCCCCAAACTGCATGTTTTCTTTTCAAGGCTACAATGGCAAGAACTCCAGGAGGTCTTGTCTGTCCTCTCTCCATCAGCCTGATCCAAAGCCTCTGACATTAGTGGAAATAGTCTCAATAACTTGGAGGGTCTTGGATCAAGTCCCAGATCTTAAAGAATAAAAGCAAGGAGAAAACGAAGCATTAACTTCAAATGCAGCTGCCTGGAATTCCTGCCTTGAAGTGGGAAGGGAACAACTTTGAGGGTAGGAGAAGGACTTTTAAAATTAAAAAGGGATGAATAGCATGTTTTAACCTAATTGAGACAAAAACCAAACAAACAAAAAAGCAAAAAAAAAAAACTTTGGAAAATACTCTGTGGAACTGTTTTGAATTCACTTATTTATTCGGTCAGGAGAACATTCCACTCACATTCACCAGAAGAATGAAAACTACAACAGAACAGTGCGAGGGGAGTCAGCCCCTTCAGGTATTTCACAAAGAGGAAGCAACAGAAGATTGCAGAGCGTGCAGCAGCTTTATCCTCACCAGGAGACAGCCAGCTCCTGCCTCTGCCAAGGGGCTCTGTGCACTGTTCATAACGCACCAACACACTTAACCAAACCCTATGCCGTGTGTACAGAGGGAGAGGAGAGCCTGATGGCATCTGTTACATGTGTGTTATGTTCCTTGGCTGCTGTCCAGCTGGATGCTTTCACCCAGAAAGTTACAGACTCAGAATCATAGTCACATCCTTCTCATTTACTGAAGGGATTACCATGAGAACCTGAGAACTGACTGTTCTGAGCAGGTCTGGTGTATTAGGAGACTCACACACTTCTGCATCAGGTTATTAATCATTTGTTCTGTGACTAACTCTGCTAAAATGAAAACAATCAAGGTAAGACACGTGTCAAAGAAAAGCCAGCTCTCTCCACAGATGTTTCACTAAAGCATAGCCTAGGATAGCTACACTGTGACTAAGAAGTAGGAAAAAGCTTCTTTTTTTCTACTCTTACCTTCAAAATGGTCCAGTCAGTAGAGCTGAACCAAAAGAAAAAACTGAAGAAAAGCAAGAAGTGAACTGAAAAGGACATCTTGCATTTTCTAATAACAACCCAAACATTGCACTGCTTGCTTTGTGCATCTTACAGAAAAGCCTCCCCTTAGCTCAGGCTGCCTATTTCTTAAAAAACAAAGCCAAGCAGAACTAGCTGCAGGCGATGAAGTCTATTAGCATTTGAATTCAGGCTTGTATATCCTCTGAAGGAAAAAAAAATATCTCTTAAAAGCAACCCAAGGAAGTTCCTCAAACATATTCTGGCAACAGCTATTTGAGACTTGAAGATTTCTCACATATTTTCAGTTCCTTAAAAACAAACTGGAAAATGTTAAAACCCCCACAGATTGCTGCCAATCTGAAAACAGGATGTTTTTGTTGTTGAAGACTGTAATTAGGACCAGTGACCTTGGAAATGTAAACAACCCATCCATTATCTCTTCTCTCCTAATTATTGTTGCAAATATTTTTTTTTCCCCTGTATAAACTTGGCTGATGGAGTGGTTTTGTGTTCATACTGAGGCAAAGAGAACTTCAACAGGACTGAAAATACCAGCATCCAACGTCACCAGCTAGTTGAAGGGAAAAGGAAGGGAGGAGGAAAGTATTTAATATATGGCTAGCAATATAAAATCAAGGTGGCTGCTACCAGCACACAGAAAAAAGGCAAGAAATAAAAGGCACCCCTACAAGGAATGCATTACATGTATTGTTAAAGAAAGACCCATTATTAGAGGATAACCTCAGAAAGTGCCCAAACTCCCGTGGACAGCAAGGAGAAAGTTCTGCAGCTTTCCCTACAGTCAGAAACCTGACCGCCGAGTCCTTACCTTGTGATGTCCAAATTCATTCAATATTGTGCCCAGCTTCTTTGTGTTGCTGTGAAGTTTGTGAGCAGCAATGGCTGGATTGGGATCCCTCCAGTCAATGGACAGGCGATGGTACCACAGGTGCCGACCCTCCTGAACGTGTGCAGACTTGATGCTGGGGTCAAAGCGATGCACCTCGCATCCGCTGTTGGCCATGCTGATCTCAAACTGGTTGTCATCGTTGCCTAGCCTGTGAAACCAAAAAAGATGTAACTGTGAATGCTGCAGGAAGAACTGGTAGTGGGTAAGGCATTCTGAGGACTCTGAATAGTAAAAGAAGGTAAAATCCAACCGATTTGTTCCTGAAGTGTTGTGCTCCTTGGGATACATCCACAGCATTGAGCACAGTCCAACCCTAAGTGTGACAAGATAACCAGAAATAAAAGCTAATGCTCCACAGCAATACCTGCTGAAGATTTGGAATAAGTAGTTAGATTTAATTAAGGAAATTTAAAGGAGCATGTGTTTTGTTCCCCAATGTCACATTCATAATTGACCTTAAAAAACCTTCAGTGAAAGTCTTCATTTATAGAACGAGTGGAGTGGATTGGATTGGATGAACAAACCTCACCCAAGAGTTCAAGCTCACTGCAATATACTGCATATAATCAGAATGAAGGGCTCCTTCCAAGGCAAGGAATAAACCACTTCTAGCCAGGCTGATAATTTTCCCCGAGAGCTTTTCTAAATTCAGAAGTTAACATCATTTATAAGAAAGTAAATGAAACATCTGAACCTTTGTGCTGTCATTATTCCTTTATTTAGGTTTAAATTTATAGATTTTATTTCTGTTGCAGTTTGCTTTTTCTGGATAAGATTACAATGCTTTTAGTCCCCACTGCACAAACTTTTAAAAGCCAAGCCATAGGCAGAAGAGCAAACACATTTAAAATTGATACAATACTGGTTTGTAAAAATCAGGCATATTTCCCACCGTGCCTATAATCCAGTGTTACAAAGATGAGCCATGGTGGCCACCAACAGGGACAAGGCACAAGAACCAAATGCCTCTTTCTCTACGCACAGGAAGACTCAGATAAAAAAGAAAATGTAAAAATAACCCCTTCACGACAGCAGCTGAGTTTTTACACAGACTTAAGAGAAAGATTGCTGCTAATTTGGCAAAGACCTGAAGGTAGAAAAGAAAATGAACAGTCCCATTGTACAGCAGTATTGTCTCAGTCCCTGTCTCTGCAAGATGATGTACTTTACAAGGCTGTGCCATATTCCCAGCTCCTATAGCCCACTGGTCCCCAAAGGGCACACTAAAACAACACAGAAATCTGGTATTTATATTGCAATCACATCTGGACCACAGGCCTTCCCTACTGCATAAACCAGGATGTCCCCTTCATTCCTGCTCCTCCGAGCTGGTTCCAAACGTGGTTCAAGTTTTGCTCTAAACCTTGAAACCTTAATCCAAAGTGTGGTGTTGGATATGGACAGGTGGAGCACTGGGAGGAGAATCGAGGTGTTTAAATTATTGCTTTATATATATATATATAATAACTGAGAATATCCACTGTGGCCCAACAGCACAGCATTTAGCTGTCCTACACAAAGCATTCCAGGGCAGTACTCCTGGATGGACTGTCAGAGCCGCTGACTACACCACACCATGCCACAATTAGTCTTAGAAACAGTCTGAGTCTGAAATAATTCTGACTGTATCACCTAAAACATGATACATTTTAAATTATGCTACACTATAGTACGACATTAAGCCAGTGCTACATGCTTTACACAGATGACACAGCAGTAAACTACAACAAATCCAACTCACGAAGCAATGTTTGGAAGAGCACATGTTTTGGAAGTTACAAACATGGTTATGACACTTGCTGTAATACTGGCTAAGCACAGGGCAACGATGCCTGGATTAGCTCTTCTCCTCAACCATCTTCCACTTCAGGCATCCTGGGAAAGTAGGAGGAGGTGGAGTTTGCACAAACAGCCCAGCATTCTCTTAAGAACAACTCTATTTCACAGCATTCCAGCCCATACAGCCTTGCAGGGGGAAAAGAAAGGAGTTTTCTTTTAATACACTCAGCACATTAGGAAAAAAGTTCAGAAGTTAACCAAGTGAATCGACGTATTTGTTTGCATGTGGCTTTCTTCTGAGGGGACACTGATGAACAATGACCAGTGTAATCCCTTCGGAATGAGAAGCTGGCTAAAAACCAACAACATGTGAATTGTTGGGGACAGTTATGGCATTAGAGCAACGAGCTGACCAGTGACTGACGGCCACATGTGTCCATGACACACTTCTCACCACACCAGCTGGTACAATCCAGAGGGACAGATGCTTTTGGTGTAGACAAACCTCAGGCTGCCTCCAAACTGACTGCTACTCATGTGGACAAGGCAGATTCACAGTGGTGCAAAACAGAGAAAAAAATATATATACAGATGAGGGTGAAGAAGGTGCAGATACATCTCCTGGCACTCTGGCTAACAGCTCAAATTTATGCCTGGAGGGAGATCTAAACAACAACAAATCTTTAGGAGAGAAAATGAGGTCATCTCCAAAAGCACTGGTTTGAAAAATTCCTGGCTCACTTGTGACCACGCTCAGGGAAAAGACAGCATGAAAAAGGTAAGCAAATGAGGTCTGCTAAGAAAGATTTTTGTGTTACTTAAAAAGGGGCCATGATTTTACAAGAAAGGTGTAGAGGTCACAGAAGACTAGAGAGGCCCTTCCCCACCAGCAGGAGAGAGCAGCTGCTGCCTCCAGCAACAGCAAAATAAAACCCACTGAAGACACTGATCTATTTTTACTGCAAAGAAGAAGAGAGCTTGCTTAGCAAGTCGCCAGTTGCATGCAGTCCCCCCCAGCAGAGGTCGAGGTGGGCTCTCAGAAGCAGCAGGAACAGCACCTGCAGGTCCATCTCTCCCAGCCTGCGTGCCAGTGGGAAGGGCGGGCTCGCTGGCACTGCTCCCTGACAGCAGCAGGGCAGGGACGCTGACCCAGGACAGAGCACAGTACAGCAGGGAGCTGCGTCCCTTGGCTGTCCCCAGCTCCCAGGGTTCACAGAGGGTCGCTGTACACAGAGCCTGGCACTTGCAATACAATGCTGGGCTGCAGCTTGCACTGAACGGCCCCCGCATCATCCCGGAGCCCAGTGAATGCGCAGAAGCTGCTTTGTCTTCTCCAGCACAGCTCCAGTGGACACTTGTAGCTGATCCAGCCTGCTAACTACAGGTACTCCAGCTCCCACAGGGACCACAGGAAAGAGCTATAAAAACATGCATGTTAAGGGCCAGCTTTCCCATTCTGTGTTCCCCCTCCTCTTCTTCTTCAAAGGAACACAACTGAGCTCTGCAGCTCGGGGAAAAAAGAAGCAACCCCTGCTGGGACCCTAAAGCCCCCACACTTCAAGACCCACCTGAAAGGGCCTTTATACAGTACTGCAGCAAGACTCTTTAAAGCTCAACTCTTCAGTTTCTGAAATCCTGTTCATTTATACTATCCCAGCTTGAGTGCCTGCCTGTGGTGTTTGTAACGGACTTAGCTTAATCTAAGCAGATTTAGCACTAATAACTAGAGCTCACTAATGCATATTGCAATTATGTACCATACTGGGAAATCCCATCCCCTAAGCAAAAACATTGCTGCTTCCCAGGAGTGGAAGCAGTTAATACTAATCTAAAAAAATCTCCAGACATTTCAGACACTTCTTGCTCCCATTCACAAGGAAGCTACAGCATTCAAGAAGGCCAAGCCTAAGTGGCACGTTTTGTTGCCTGCTTAATGATATATGGATTTAATTCAGGATTCCCAGCAACAGGCAAACTGAACTTTCACATCTGTCCTCTGTCCATCCTCTCCACAGAGAATGCTCTTCATTGGAAGCAGCTGCTCCCTCTTTGCTCTTTATGAAGTGTGTGAGATAACAGAAATATTTTAAGGGGATTTTTGTCTTGCTCAGAACAAAATTGCTTCTCTGCCTGTCATAAACTAAAGGAAGTGAGTCTGACAGAAGAATTATGCAACAACGAGCTCCAAAGGCTGAAGAAGTAAACTGGAGGATGGAAGACTGCTCCTCCTCAACTTCAAATATTTCCCTTGTATTTTTTAGCTGTTTCATGTGGTGCATCATGGCTGGGGATTTGCAACACATGTGCTACCTGACTGATGGGAGAACCACCAACAACAATCCCCACGAAGCCCTACCCTTCCACCAGTGCTGAGAATCTGTCCTTCAGGCTCCCTGTGCCATACCTGGAATAGCACATACACAGCTCTGGAATACATGCTCTAGCTCAGATTGATACAAAACCACCAGCTATTTATCTTTGTGCTGGTCAGCTTTGTGCCAAATCTGCACTTCCTAGCACAGATTAAATCAGCTCTGTGTTGGGCACAGAAGTACCATTCTCAGCCCACACTTGGTCCATAGCAAAAGGGAAGAGGGACATTAATAACATGATTTTGTAACTTGACGAGTAAGGTCCAGATTAATTCCACTGAACTTTTGAGTCCTCTGCCAAGACATCTGAAGTCAGCAGCCACATTTCTCCTGACTTCCTCTGTAGTCAAAGGAAAGCTTTACCTAGCTCTAGAATGTTACTTGGCTCGTTGATTCTCCACCTGAATGTGCCTGCTGCTTCTTACTGACTCCTAGAAGCCACCTCAGGCAATGAGCCAGTCCAACAGTCAAGCAGGTAAAGTCTGGACCTGAGCATGGGATAACAGGGCATGTGTTCTAACTTTCACAGGAATCTGAAAAACTGAGAAAAAAAAAAAAACAAACTTCTATTTTGCACTAAACCAGGGTAAGTATAATTTGAAATACAAAGAATATGCAAAAATGTCACGGTAGTCAAGAGGAATTTGCTCTCCCTATAATGTGATTTGTCTCTAAAGGGCATGTTACTGTTTTTCTGCCACAGAGCAATGCAGCTGAACAAAACCTGAGAGCCCCTCACACTCTGAGGATTGTGGTTTTCTACAGCTCAGTATAAGCTTGATCCAAATATAAGTCCCCACAACTAATAGAAAACACTCGCTTCGACTGCAGTGCACTCTGCACCCACTTGACATTAACTGCTGGTGTTCATTGCCAGGTGCTGGTCCCTGAGAAATGCCACCCAGACACAGGTCCTTGCTACCCACCACTTGTAAACCCACAGCAGCAAAAATCACAGAAATAATCTGAGCTGGCTTGAGAGAGATGAAGCCTTTCACTGAGTGTCTAACCTAAAGCTGGCCCCAGGACAGCAAAGACAGTTTAATTAGGGAGCAGCCCGCTGGGGATCTGTGTGAAAGAAGCTCCAGATCATTCTCCTAACTCAACGGTGTGCTGATGGATAATGCAAAAGGCCAGTGGCCGGGCATACTTTGAGGACTGACCTCCTTCATCCTTCTGGGAAGCAGAGTGTTTTATTAGGAGGCTGCGTTTGTGGTTTTACTACCTGTGAAAACACCTGTTCTGTGAACAGTGAAAACTTCAATCTCAGTCGCTGTAAACATCATGAACACTACAAATATTTTAAAATAAAGCCACAACTGCCTTTATTGTCATCACTTTGGTACATGTCACCCCTGAAGTGCTGAGCAAACACACTCTCCTATCAAAAGGCACTATTTTGTCCCAGGGGTAATTAATGAAGTTTTATAAGTAATGCTGCTGGCAATTATGCAAGTCATTTCTGCTCCAGGAAGATGCTGTAGGCTTCTCGGTTTATCTCATTAATTTCCATCTTCCTCTCTGTGAGCTACCACTGAGTACTCACCATTTAGCAATTTGCTTTCATCCTGGTAGTAGAAAAGCAAAGGAAAACAAACACCCTGACGGAGAACGGTTGTTCCCTAAAAACAGTTTACAGAAGCACATCAACAAGTAACAAAAACCACCCCAAGAACATCTGTGTTTTAAAAGACCTATTTTGTTGCAGTTTGTGTTGCATTTATAGGGCTTTTGGAAGCTGGGTGTCACGAAGCAGTTTGCTGTCTCTCCAAGAGGGCACTTACCCAAGGGAATACAGGCGGCATTGCTTGCTTCTGATTCGATGAATGAGGCTAAACCTCTCATCAAGGCAGATCGACCAGGGCTTCTTTGTGGTTTCAGAGTACCCTCTCAGGCTGTTCAGGCTCATGTGTTCACATGAAATCTGTTGAAATCAAAGGATGCTTCATTTTAAGACATGACTTTTAATTTGTTTTTAATTTGCCTTCTGGGGAAAAGAGCGGAAAGGAGGAAAATGTTAATTGGTTTCATTTCAATCTGATTGTCAATCTGATACACAGCTATGGAGATTTGATGATTTTTTTTTTCCTTGTTTGTCTGTTCTGCTTGGTGAAATTTAAGGCTTACATAATCCCCCAGAGAGGAATGCAGTTTGAAAAGCAAATAATTAAGCATTAGTACTAGACCCCAAAATCAATTTCCCGAGAACAAGTTATTTCCGCATTAAAATGTTTCATTTTTTTTTTCCTTTTCAGACCTTGAAGTGGATTCTGCATCCTGAATAGTGTTTAAAATCACGTCATGATTCAAGACTGTAATCACAAGTTACAGTGCCACTGCAGTGTATGCTGTATAGCCCACCTAGAGTGTCCTGCACCTCAGTTCCAGAAGGGATTTAATCATTACCCCAACACATCCTCTCTCCAACAACAGAGAGATTTAAGCAAGTGCTTAACTACACAGAGGAATCATAGCATGTGTGGTTGCTTATGACATGCTGGCTTAGACATCTAGAGGCTAAAGCCAGGATAAAAACACTGCAGAAGGAGAAGAGAGAGACACCCTGCAGGGAGGCATGATGTTCCTCCAGATCTACTCTGGAAAAGGCAGGCATGGAGCTGGGGGGTGCTGCAGCCTTTCCAGTATTTGGGAGCCAGGGCTCAGAGGATAACGGAAAACCAGTGCAGCTTTCAGCTGTCACCGTAGCAATGGTAAGGAGGTAATGGGAACCAGAAGTGAGCACCAAAGCTGCTGCCATTTCTGCTCAAGAGAGGCTGTGGTGCACTCCACCAGCATCCATTTACACCTGGCTGATGAAGGGATTCTCAAGCCACGTGCAGGTTTGACATTGAATTCAGGGGTTGCAGGGCACTGGCTGTTAACATGCAGATAGGAAAGCAAAGACTGAGAAGAGTTGCAGGAACACGCTTCAGCCATCGTGACCAAAAGCTGTGCTTTGGGCCTGGTACCAACCCTGGCTGCAGGGGTGGGAACTGGCACTGACAGAAAACCAACACTAAAAAAGGTAGAAAGAACAGCAGTGGAGATAAAATCAGGTTAAACATCAGTTCTGAACTGACTATTCTCATTTTGTTCCTTCCTTTCCTTACAGCAGGCTGCCCCGGCTCAGCTCTTAGTTTCAGTCATGCTAAAAAGCCCAGGTCTGGCCCCACCTAGAACCACAGAAATGGAAAAAGTTTACGTAAGGCTGAGAGTGAAAACCAGAACACAGCCTTTGCTGTGGTAGGCACACTCCACCATGTGCCTTATAATACGTAAATAAAACTTTCACTCTTTAAGAAGCTTAAGCTCTAAAAGATCATTATCTGGAGCATTACATCCAAAGAGCTGCATGCTACATCACCACCTCCCTGCGCCTGCTCAGCTCTCGATTCCCATGGAAAATTCATAAAAGCTATAGAGCATCTCTTCAGGCTGCTCTCAGAATTCACTAAGTTTTAAGCAATGACTTGCATTGCACCCCACCACCCATTTCCCTTCAGTCACAAAACAACAGAGCAATAAATGGCATTGCAATAACAAGCACTAATTTTAAGGCACAGAAGAATAATGTGCTCTCTCTGGAGAAGACAGATTCTGCAGTGCTGCCACGTAATTGACTGATGGTATTACGAGCAACACTCAGAATTTGGAGCACTTTTAATAGCTCTTGCTACTTAATAGGTCTTTAAAATAAACCCTAAACTCTGTCTGCCTTTAGCACCATCACCAGTCTGTTAAATGATTTACAGACCCTGTTACCCTGAGCTCACATCCTACTTGCTACTATAATACAAATAACAGCACATGTAAGATGGTTCTCCTGAGCACCAGATACCAGCACTGCAAAAGCTTCCTCTGGCCACAGCTCGGCCCTGCTGCCTGGCATCTTCCCCCTGCAGCAGTTTGAGCTGTTCTACACTCATGGCAGGGAGCTGAACTCAGGCACAGTAATTAGCAGACACTTGCTCAGCAAATAAGGAAAATGAGATCCCATGCTCATCTATGTAAGCAGGATCCCATTTCCAGAAGTGCTCACACCAGCCACGGTGTTACCCTGTCAGTTATTAATCCTGTAACATCTGCCAGGTCAGGAACAAGAATGTCTCTTATTTTTTTGTTTTCACTTAGACTTGTCCACCCAACCAGGGTCAGTTACTCAGGGAACGAAACTTCTCGATTAGTGTGTCAGAAGCAATAAACTCTCTGCTAATTGATGTCCTTGTAGGCTTTGACCCAACTAGTGGAGTTTAGCAGCATCTGCCACTGTTTATTAAGTCACCAAGATGATGTTCTCAGCTGAATATGCCTGCTGCAGCCTAAACTTCAGTACACCAAAACAGGCAGCTCTACCTACAGACATCTCTTGCTGTCTCCACATGCCCCGTCTCACCTCCTGCCCTCTCAGTGCTGGTCTGAGTGGAGGCAGAGATGCCATCTTCTTCAGCATTTAGCCAGAGGTACCCACAAGCTGGAGTATAAGTGAATGCCCTGCTACCCTCCCAGTTACCACACCATCAGTGCAGCAGCCTATTTTTAGCCATGTTTCAAATGGATCTTCTACCTCAGCCTCAAAAGCATTCCATTAACAAAGAATCTAGTACAGGAATGACATCTCGTGACATTAGCACCTGAGTGCTCTGCATTTTGCTGTGTCTGAAAGAGAGGGAGAGAGAGAGAAGAGCAGCAGAGGAACCACACCTGGCATTTCATTCATACTGTACTCCTCTCAGGACATGAACCCATACGGAAATAAAGCAAGGAAATAATGCATTCTTTCTACCCTCTGTTTTGACATTTCCATTCACATTGATCATCACTGCTAAGTTAAGCAACTTTAGAAACAAAGCAACTTCAAAACCAGTTTGCTGTGAGGTTAACTCCTTACCAGAGAGGGACTGGTCTGTGCCAGGCAAACTGTTATCTAAACAGAGACTGAAATGAAAAACCTACCTGAGAAGTGCTAATGTACTTCAGGAACCTCGAGGCCTCGTAGCTGAGGGAAGGAGTTGGACTTGCCCATGGTTGTAGCTGAATGTGCCATCTTACAGTCTGCAAAGCAAAGCGGGACAGAAAAAAAAGAACAGGATTTGTTTCTCCGTACCAGCATAAAATGCAAGAGCTAATAAATTAAGGAGATTTAATTTCAAATAAAAAATGGTTCCTTAATGCCTTGTCTACATGTGAAAGCAATTTCAAAATACAGTAGGGTTTGAAGTACAGTGAAAGAGCATCTAGCTATGACTTAGCACAGTCAGCTCTGAAAGCAGATGTCGGTGATTCAGAAAGCAAGGGCTCTTCATACAGAATACATGTGTCAACAGCTATTCTGCAACACCCAAGTAAGCTGAAAACAGTTAAATGATTTTAATTTTATATTGTGTATCTCTACTCCTATGTCCACTGAAACAAGAACTTGGATTGAGAACACTGATCACCAAAGGAAACCTCTGCCAACAATCTCTTTCCTACTTTAAAATCTAGATTTATAGAAAAGCAAGCTTTTTGCAGTCTTTGGCAAAAAAAAGTCCTCTCCCAGGCTTGCCTGATGAGCTACCTCAGAATTGTTTTCCTGAAACAATGTCAGCGTGGTTGCCTGTAGCCACTCCTCGTTTTCATAACCCCGGGAAGGAGCTTTGGTGGATGCTTTCTGCACTCCCTGTGGGGCCCCTCAGCTCTGAACCTCAGGGATCCTGTCAGCTTTTCCAGCAACACTTCCCACATAGACAGAGTGGGACAAAAGAGGTCTTTCAGACACGTGCTGGCAGAGCAATGGGGCTCCACGCTCCCATCTGTGCCACCTTCTCTAAATTCCGTCCGCCTTTGTCACCCTGGGAAGTTTCAGTGTGTTATCTCTTGCCCTCATGTAGATAAAAATACAACCACGGTGTTAGCTGTACTAAATTCAGATTGATTCCTCATGGCTTTGCATCTTCAGGAGCCAGAAGTTATTTTTATGGCTGAGCAGGTAGTATCAAGCTTGCCTTCATCATCCCCAATTAACTGAGCTTCCATAACGAACAGGACAGGGTTTTCTTTTTTCCCCATAGGTCCGTGTTGACATTCACTAAAATACCAAACAGAAACTCATTCGGTATTCCCACAGGACCTTATTTCAAGGTAAGCCTTGGAAAAGGTAGAGGAAATAGCAATTAACTGGAGAGGATGGAGGCAGATCAGAGAGGCTGAGCCCTGCCACAAAGGCCAACCCCACCACTGGGCTGGCCGGTGGGAGCCGGAGAGCCAGTGCAGTGACAGTGGGTATCCTCTGATGCCAGAGAGCAACGCAGGAAAGAAAGAGAAGGTGATATCAGAAAGATGATTAAAAGGCACCACCAGACCAGATGGTGTTTATCAGCCTTGAGCTGATACCACGAATTGATTTTTGTAGCTTCACTAAACATAGTCTGGAATGAACGTGAGCCAGGAGATCTGCACGAGGTTTATTATCCCTTTAGGGTTTGCTCTCGTTTTTTTGTCTTTGTACTGTAAAGAAATGCCAAGAAAGGACATTTGAGATTTTTTTCTTTTCCCAGAAGGAGACAAAAGTAACATTTGCCACCCTGCAACTCTCTGCCTGAAGCAGACACAGGCTCCTAGACCCTGCACAGCACAAGGCTGGAAGCAAGTAACAGCTCTGCGGCAACACAACCATCCGCCTGACCTGCTGTCTGCAGAAGGCAGCCTGTGAACAGCTAACAGCAGCAGGATAGGTGCACACCAGGGAGGGAAATGCCTGAAATCTTTCAGAAGGAGTCACAGTTCACATGGCTGAGTAACGTTTGCAATGATAGGAATGCTGCCATTTCAACAGGCTTGAAAGCTGAAATGGAAATGAAGACTGACAATCATTTACAGGCCCCCGCCAAAAAACCCAACTAGACAGCTAAACATCTGTGCCCAGTTACTCTGCAATCTGTGTGAGAAGTAGCTCATTAAGTAGGGGAATTGTGGGGTGGCCATTATGGCACCATTCAGCAAGAATTCCCTCTGCACAGCGTTGATGGGCAAGAGAGAGGAAAAAAAAAATCCCCATAATTAACCACGGGAATGAGGTTCTTTTGCAGCAGAGTGCAGTATCAAAGAGCCACTGTGGCTTTCTCTTGGGTTCAAGATGACAAACTGCCTTTCCACTGTCTCCAAAATATATCAATAAACACACAACTGTGAAGATAAAACCCCAGTGACTTAATGCAGTTTCACTTAAAATAATTAAGAAAAAAAAAAAAAAATCAACCTTCTATACAGTTCTTTAAATTTAGGAGTGCTACACAAATGCTACTTTTGAGACAGAGCTCGGGTTTGCCAGCAATGCATTTGAACAGCTTATCAAACTTCACCTTTGGTCCCTGGCTAAGCAGCAACCCATTTCCATTCACTAATTAATATGTGGAATATATTAGAGAGGTCTGCTCCTAACACCTACTAAACACCCCTATAAGTGGCAGCACTGCAATAAAACTCACAGAGCATGAACGGGGGTGAAAATTCACTACCTCTCTTGGACTAGGTGCACCCTCCCACAGGTCACTCACTGGCTTGGTGATGCAGTATGGGCATGCTGAGGACTCACCAAATATCCTCCTGAAGGAGCCATAACCTACGTATCCGTGTTTATAGCTTTTATCAGGTTATTTTTCAGCCCATTCCACAGTGTTTGCTCAAATAAACTCTGCAGATTAAATGCACCCGGTCCCTGGGAGCCAACCACTTTGTGAAAATCGTGTTTATTCCTGATAAGCACATGCTCCTTATCTCGAGGAGCTTTTTTCCCTCTAGACTTTGCATTTTTATTTTTCCCAAAGCAAACGTGACCGGCACAGCAGCAGCATCAGGATTTGGATTTTCTCCTCTGTCCCACAGAAACCTCCCCGGTTAATAGTGGAGAGCTGGTCCCTGTGGCTGCTGTACAGAACAGGCTGAGCAGCAGCTGCTTTCACAGGGGCTTTCTCCAGCGAGTACAGAAGAGGAGCAGAGGAAATATTATTACATCCATATTACACAGCTTTGGATATGAAATCCAGAAAGACCTCCCCAGGATCACCCAGAAAACCAGTTCAGACATCCTGCATCTCTGTCTGTTGTCACCGGTGCAATACCTTCCGATGGTAGGGACACATGTGACAAGACACTGTCACAGTGCTTCCCAAATGCCAGTGTATCCTGGTTCCACAACATTAAGAGATTAAAGCACCTAGGAAGTTACAGTACCACTGCAATAATACCCCACTGAACATGTTAAAGTATCCCTATATTTACATGATTTCACTTACAGACAACTTACCTGAACCGTAAGAAATAAATCAGTAAGAAAACTGGCACTGGTCAGACATCAGCTTTAGCTACATTAGAAGTATAACAGGTATCTAGAAGGTGCTATCTAAATTTTGATCTAGTGATAACCATAGAGCAAAGGAAATCTTAAGACAATGCCACTGATTTCTTAGGAAAACCAGGAAACTGGTTATTTCTCCAGGTCCTTCAGACTTAAGGACAAAGACTGATGTTTCCATCGGAGCAGTATGACAGTAATCCACTGGGACTTAGAAGTGGTCTCCAGAGCATTCTAGATTTTTCTCCCTCATCAGCCATCTAAGATAGTCTATCTGATAACCCCTCAACAATCTGTAGCATCTATATGACATCATTTGTCCTAAAAATCTGAAAGCATGATTTAAAGTTTCAATCAACGTGTGCAAAGGGCTCACAAACTAGCAGATGTAAAACTGGAGGTTTGCAAAATTTCTGGCTTTCCTAGCATAAACTTGAACACAGAACTATAAATCATTCAACTATTTCCAGATCAATTCCAGTTCCAGCCCAACCCCTCCTTCCCTTTCTGTTTAGATTTGAAAGGAAATTACTAAGTTTTCCATACTTCCATCTTTTTCAACTCATTTTTTTCACCTCTTCTTTAACAGCCCATTAAAATAAACAACAGTAGCCATGTTTGTAAACTACAATTTGGGAATCCCATTGCCCTGCCAAGCAGTCTGTTGCTTCCAGCAAAGAAACAAAAGACTTGTCAATACATATGCAGATGTCTTAACCAAAGGAGAATAAAAAATCCTCTGATTAAACTGTGCAACAATGACTTTTTTACATTTGAGGCAGGACCAAATATCAGCAGAAAGCACTTGAGGCAATAAACTTAATAGGAAAAAAAAAAAAGTAGCATTTGCTAGCCATAGAAACAAGTGACATACACATCTTCATCCCCAGATGTTCTGGCTGTACTCTGCCTATCACCACACTCACCCCTTTTGGAAGGGTACAGCAGAACTGAGCTTGCTCATGGGAGAACTTTGCAGGGGGTTTATCAGTTTAATATGCAATGGGGGGGATCTAAATAGCAAAGTTTCAGTCATCTACAAGGCAAACATAAATTTACTGGATTGCACTCCTGATGGCTAGCCTTTAGGAGAGTAGATTGACACTAGACATGACTGACAGGGCTTAGCCATCATTTTATTTGGGCTTCCAGTGGCCCCACGCATACTATTTTGTGGGTCTGGGTTTTTCCCCCATTTCCAAAGCACCTTAAACAGTGACAGCAGTGTGTTGCAGACCACCCCTGTACTGACTTTGCCTCACAAGGGGCGTGCAAC
Organism: Chloroceryle aenea; assembly: GCA_013399075.1. Lineage (NCBI taxonomy): Eukaryota > Metazoa > Chordata > Aves > Coraciiformes > Cerylidae > Chloroceryle > Chloroceryle aenea. The sequence goes on along the minus strand of VWZY01005963.1, from coordinate 389,748 downwards.
AAGTGCAAAGACTCCTGAGATGAGTGGGAGGGCTGCTGAGGAGGCAGCCAGACCTGGCATGCTGCTCCTCTCCCTGATGACACAGAGCAGCTCCAGTGGCAAATGGTTGCTGGTGAATGGCCCTGTTTAGTTCCAGAGTAGATCAGCTGGTTGACTCCACGGGAGAGCCAGGAGTGGAGAAACATTCCTGCTGTGAGGACAACCAGGGACCAAGCTCCCACAGCAGGCTGGGAGCTACACTATTTGACAGGACAGATAAGGCAGGCTCTTTAAGGGAATGATTCATCTCACTATAATGCTGAGGATGTCTAAAATAAGTAACATGAGTCATGCACTGGAAACATCCATTTCTCTCCATGCCCTGCAAAGAAAGCCTGGAGGATGGGCTCGGATGCACCTACACTGCAGACATTCAACATCACAGGAGAAGAACCCCAGACCAGAATATTACACATGCCATGCTGCAGAATACCTCATATTTTAGAAGGCTGAGCCCACTCAAGCTTCAAGCGATGCTTAATTGTATGTTATTCTTCAGCAGCATTGAGTAACTCCAAATGTTTTATGTTTGGAGCAGCAATATGCAGCTCAAGTGGCAAACTCCTCCTCAAAGCAGAGGTGTCATTAGGAAAGAACAAATATGTCTTGGCCTTGGCAAAGACCTCCTCAAGAAAGGTCAGTTCATAGCTTCCCCTTTAGCTGAATGCAATCAGCATCATTCAGAGGGCTCACAAGAGGTGCCCTCATAAACCCAGGCTACACTGCCTTGTTAATTTAGAAGTAGCAGGGACACACATGGGCTCAGTAAGCTGAAATTTAACATACAGGCTTACAAAGTGACTGTGACTCATATTTAAAGCTCTGAGTGAATTCATTTCTAACATGGCTGGTTTTATAGGTATTCCACCCTTACATGTCTAAACTGTTTCCTGCCCTTATTTTTTTCTTGCACAGTACTATTTCCTATTTTTCTTTACAGTCTGGCTTTCTAAAACATATGAGGTTTTCACTTAAGAAACTACATTGCAGAAATTGCTCCATCCAGTCCTGCTCTGCATGTGTGTGCCTGTACTGAGAGAAAAGCAGTGGGTTCCCTCTCAGATACCAGGCATTGGGATTATCACAGGGAAGTGCAGCCCACATCCAGTTCTGCAGCCACCTAAACTGAGAATTTCCACGCACAAAATTCATAATGAACTGGGAAAAAAAAACAAAACAAAGCAAAATTAATACAGGAAATCTATTTCCCCATTTTTTACTTTTCTGTGTCTGGATAAAGTGGAGGCACCTCTGACAGACAAGCACACAGCCACCTTCTTGCCACCACAGGATGGCTCCATCCTCTGTATTGGTCAGGTTGGTGCAGAGGCACAAGCAGGTCGGGTAGGGAGTCCCCCCCTCAGACCAACTCCAGTGCTGTAAAACCACAGCGTGTTTTATAGACCCACAGAATGGGTTGGGTTAGAAGCACCCCTTAAAGATCACCAAGTCCAACACTCCTGCCATGGGCAGGGACACCTTCCACTGGATCAGGCTGCTCGAAGTAAACAGTACTGGTCCCAGTATGGATCCTTGAGGGATCATTACTGGTTTCCACCCGGGTGTTTGTGTCATTGAGCAGACCTCTTTGGACACAGCTATCCAGACAATTCCTTAGCCATCTAACAACCATTTTAGAGGTAAGAAAGTGTGGCAGACCATGTCAAAGGCCCTACAGAAGTCCATCCATAGCTCTTCCCTTGTTCACTGATGCAGTCACTCCACTGGAGCATGCCCATAGATTAATCAGGCACAACTTGCCCTTGGTGCAGCTACGCTGGCTGTCCCTGATCACCTCCCTGTCTTGGGTACATTTTCATACATCTTCCAGGAGGATCTGCTCCATGATAAGATATGACTGTGAAATATGAGGCTGAGGAACAAAAGCTTTGCACCAAGATAAGCGAGTGAAGTATCACAAACTCTCAGGCTCTCCTGTGCAGCAGGGCCACTTACCAAACTAAACTCTGCCTTTAGAAACCTGTCCTGTGACAAAAGCATTTCCTGCATTAAGTGGGTGTCTTCAGTTTGAGTCTTGACATGACTTGTCTATGAAGAATTTTAATAATTAGAGGTGTTTCTATGTCTGGACATGCGTGTTTTGCTTTCTTGAACTTCTAGGATATACTTAATTCTCCTCTAGCTCCACACTCTATGTGGATAACCTTCTCCAAGCCTCTGCAGTGCATCACATGTTTGTCTGCCTAGGAGCAGGATGTGACTGCTGTGAGAGCCAACTTACACAGCTCTGAGCATCACCCAGAGGGCATCACTTGAGAGAAGTTTATCAGCACTTGCTTCTCAAGGCTGCAGTTTGCACCTTAAGTAAAACACTTACACTTAGCAGGGGGGGGAAAGGAAAAAAGCAACACTTCTTGAATGCAAAGCTTTACATTGAAATGAAGAAAGCAATTTTCTGACTTCAGTTCTCATTAGGAACCAAAAGAGTCTTTACCCTTGTAAAGCAAATCAGTCTGAACACGCATACATAACAACCCTTGGAAAGGCAGCAGTCACCAAGCCTTTCACCTCTGCCCTCCTTTTGTTAGTATTCATGTTTATTTTCTGCTCCTTTTGCTTCTGATTTCCCAGCTGAGGGTATGAAATGGAGCCACACGCACACAAGTTACAGCTCTCCCGCTCACGGGAGAACTGCTGGCCTCACCTGCAGGCAAACCACACCAGCAACCTCGACACAAAACACCAACACCTCTGGTGCCTTGTGAGCTTCAGCATTTCACACACAAAGCCCACACTCAAGCTGGCTCCAACTCTACATTTACTTTTACATCATCTCCCCCAAACAAGAGTCTCATAAGAAAAGCACAGAGAGAAAAAAATAATAAAAAAAGATGCTTGGCACTGACTTGAAGTGACAGAATTTGTATCACTTTAAGAGAAAATATGGCTTTGGAAAAAGAGTGCCTTCCAAAATGAATGGGAGACCACCAGATCCGTAGTGGAATTTAGGTGACTAACACTCCATTGAATTCAAACTGAAATCCCGACTTCCATGGGAAATGGGCATTGGGAACCAGCTTCCTGGGTTTAAATCAGCTCCTGTGGTCACCTTCCTGTAAATTCACCAGTAGCCCTGGGCTTCAGCAACTGAAGTACATCACCCTGGGTGCAGGTTTGTGACTTACAGGAAGCATGTGTTCCGGAACACTTGCCGAAATATTAATGTGTAGGTACTTAGGGATTGGGAAAGCACTGCATCTCATTTATCATTTCCAGAATCACAGAACCAACAAGGTTGGAAAAACCTCCAAGGTGATCCAGTCCAACCATCCACCTAACCCCTCGCTACCTCTGAGCAATAAATACCTTGCAACCAAAGGAGCTGGAAGCTGCAGAGGTAGGAAAGGGCAGCGTTGCACCAGGGAACCCCTCCTCAGATCCTCAAAGGCCACCAAAGACTGACAGCTCTGCCACTGGAAATCCCAGCACCATCCGGGAGAAATATGTGTTTATTAAAAGAGAGATTGATTTTACTCTGCTAAGAGAGGCATGGCTTTAAAAAACAATCATGTGGGATCTCTTTGCTATGGTAATAAAATAAAATAAATAAACCATGCAGCAGCATTCCAACACTATCCAGAGGCTGACAGCATGATAATTTATATTTGATGGAGATAAAACCAGGAGCCAAAACAGATAGAAATTTATGGAAGCAAATTCTCAAAACTGATTAAGCTGTGTAATACTCAATCAGATGAATTCTTTCCTGCCTGCCTTTGCCAACACTTAAGGATAACAGCAAGAAACAGATACAGCAACTACTGGTCATTGCTTCTCAAATTCAGACTTTAGCTAAACAGAGTCGAGACCTCAGTTTTAATTTGCATTCATAATCACTTCAAATGAAATGCTCTGGTTGAGAAAAACATGTCATAATATAATAGAGGAAAAAAAGCTATTTCCCTCTAGGTTGTCATCATTGCAATATTCAAACCACGGTGTACAACCAGCACTCATCTAGCCAGATAAACCAAGTTAACTTTGTGAAAAGTCCAACATTCTAACTGTGATTTACAGACAGGGATGCTCCTGGAATCCTGTCTATCCACTGACTTCAGCAGGCTCTGCCTGAGGCTAAGAACTGAGGAAAAAAAAGGTGCTTTAAAATAAAACTTGATGACTTCACCCAAATAAGAGCATTTCACACTCATGCAGCTTTCTCTTCCATCCAAGTGTAGTGCAAATGTCTGAACAGAAATGGCCCACCACACCTTCCAGCCTAAAGGGAGATCTGAAGCATCAGAAAACCCCTTTCCCTTCATCTGCCCCTCCTGGGCAAAGACCAGGAGGACCTTCTGTGCCCAGGGAGCAGATGAGGGCAGTATCTGTCACTGGGCATCTAGAATACCATAAAGGAAGCAAATGTTAATTTTTGTCCTGGGGTGAACTGAAAGGCTGAGTGACTTCTAGTGGTATTTAGATTTCATAGTGTAAAACCCAAGGTGACACAGAAAATATTCACAGTAGGTCCCAACCCACCCATCCCTCCAACCCACCATCAGTTTACTTGATCATACTGGATGGTCAGGGCAGACTTAAAAAGCCAAACTTTGTTTTTTTCCTCTTCAACTCCTCATCTGATACAAGTTCTTGTTTTCAGTGTGATTATGGATTACTGCCCTTGGTCTAGAGCTCTGTCTTCCAAGCAAAATAAAAGTGTGTTGGGCAATTATTTCCGAATGTCTAGAAAGGGAATAAGAGCTGGCTTATGAGATGCTAGGATTTAAAGTACAAGACAACATGTTTATTTTCCAGTTTATAAAGAAGAAAATCAAGCTCATTTCAAAGCACACAATTTCACAATATTTTTTGTTTGAGACAAGTACAGATCCTAGTATCATAAGCCCTTGGATAATGGGCTTGGGCAAATTCCCACCATTTGCTTTCGTTAAGGTCATTTTCCAGTGGTTCATTACTTTTTCTGAGCATTATACAGAATATAGCCCCAAAGTGCTCCATGGTTTGACCCTGAACTCCTGACACACCCAGAATTCCCGCAGATTTCATAATGGATAATTGCAAGATCAAATCATTCATCAAGACATTTAACTAAGAAGAAACAGCAGCAGCAGCCAATTGACACATAATTGCTCCTTGTTTAATCTTCTCCAAAGAGTGAGGGGAAGGGAACAACCTGCCACTGCTTTGCTCTATTCAGGATGAAACAAAGTTCACTTCTTTGGAAGTTTCAGTGCTTCAGGCCAACCACGAGGAAAGCCCAGAAAGAGAGATGACATCAGTATTAACAGATTTTATTTTTCCTTCGGGGTTTTTCAGGCAGCTCCTACCCGGTAGCATTCACCTCTGGGATAAATCCCAACCCTCCACTAATGCTGTCAACGCTGCAGGAAGCAGGAAGGATTTCAAACTGATTCTTATCATTTTTAGGCTTCTAAGTGGCAAGTATTATTTAACATTACATGCCGTATCAATAGACATTACCAGCTCTTCCCCCTAGCATTTCAAACACTGTCTCTTTGTAAAATATGAAAGAGGATGCTAAATAAAGCAGGCTGACTTTGAAGCTCCCAGTCAATTATTTGATGTTGCTGCTAGAGGAGGAATGAGAAAGAAGGCTGGGGACAAATGTAGTAAGGGGAGGGGGGGACAGAGAGGGAGATTAAAGCAGTGACAGTGACTCTGTGATGCTATCATTCACTGCTTCTAATACAGTTTTCAGCTCCACACATTTCCCAGCCAGGTCCAGCCCCTGGCACATCACCAATATTTGCTTTCATTAGGTTAATTTTCCTCAGAAGACCAAGCTGTCGCACACAAACAAAACTTAAAAAATAGCAACTTATTACCTCAACAAAACCAACAGCAAGAACACAGAGCATCCACCAGTTTAGCAATAGACACAAGCAGGCTCACTGGCTCTTTATAAGTCTTTCCTTACCAAGTTCTCAAGGCCCACGTTTGTCTTCCACACCCCAAGAAGCATACAGAAAAGACTTCAGTGAGAAGCAAGATTCCTGTGTATGTGGTAACAGCTGCTGGAACTATTACAATTATCCTTGCACAAAGACATAAGGAAAGGTTTGTTTATTGTATTTATACGTGTGTCAGGGAGGACATAAATTACAGGGCTAGATTTTAAATGTTGCAGGAGGAAAAAAGAAAAAAGAAATAGCAAAACAATTCCCAAGGGGTTCCCCAGAGCCAGACCCAAGACCTGTGCTCTTTGAGAGGTCAGCAGTCACCCAAGGACACCCCGTGCACCCATTCCCTGACAGTCAGTCCATGAGCACCTCACAGGCAGCACCCTTCTTGATGGCACCTGAGCCTGATGGCACATTTAAAAGCAAGACTACTGAAGGCTGGACAGTAGATGAGCCAGGCAAAAACACATCACTGATGAACCAAACTCTTAAACTTAGAGCTGCATAACCAGCTGGGAATGCTTCTGCCATCTCCTGCTTTAATTGACCCAGTTGTTGCCATAAGAGTGAGTTCAAAATCATGGCTTTCATCTACCTGTTAGCCAAGGCATCAATCAATCTGCACACGTGGTTTCTATTACCCTTAGAGATTTGCTGATTCAAAATAGGACACTGTGTCACCCTGACACTTTTTTGTACAGAAACACAAACATGGAAGTGAGTAACGTACGTTACAGATTCCAGGTTATACAAGCTATACCACAATTAAAAGAAAAATTAAATCAAACTTCTTTCTTTTTCCTCTTTTACTTGTTTCACTGAACTGAACGTCATTTAATCTTAGACTTACACATCACAGAAGGGCTGTGGACAACGTTTCATGACACACAACAGTATATTGGTGTGTATCTGCTAGCTACAGAACTACTCGAGTTGCTTGAATGACTCTCATCCACTGGCACACAGCTCTGGAGAGCTAAACAGCCATCCAAGACAAACACAGCTCCAAGTTAATATTAGAACAAGAGATAAGAGGAGGCTGCTGTGGATGTCATCAAAGATTACCACTGGTTCACACGGACTTTCTCACCTAAGTGTTAAGTCTTATCTAAGCTGTGCCATGAGTGACAGCCCTCACAGTCAGGCTGCAGGAGGAGGAGAGCATGGTCTACCACAGCCAAACCAAATTGCTTGTGTGAAGACTGGAGGTCCCTCACTAACACAGTCTAAACCTCCAAATTCTGCACCACTTTTCTAAGAGAGGTGATGCACTTGTCATGTTTTCTGTACGAGTCTGCAAGGCAGCTCTTAGAGGGTTTTGTTCTTCACTGAATTTCAGTACCGTGTCCCCTGTCACGGGCCACTGGAGTTTTCCTCCGAGTTCTCACTAAAGATATACCAGCTGCACCTCAGTCTGAGCCATGCCTGCAGTTCAGCAGAAGTGGCATGAGAGAGATGTCTGGCATGCTAGCACCTAACCCTGTGGCCTGAAAGTGGGCACGCAGCCCTGGATCAGTAAATGCTGATGCGAATTGACTGAACCACCTGGGATGAAAACCTTGCAAGTGATGAAGTTAAATATTTGTCTCCTAAGAAGGCAGCTAAAGGTCAGAGATGTGAAGGAAAAATCCCCAAGGCTTTTTGGGATAATTTTACTTGTCCTAGATCTCTCTTTCTGGCCTCTCCTCAAAGGAGGAAGTTTTAGAAAGGAATGAAGCAAGCTTGGCCACCTTGAGAACTCCTTGAGCAAGGAAAGCTGTGCGTGTCCCCACTCCCATTACTTCTAGAATAAAACATGAAACGTGACCAAAGATCATCCCCAGTACTGACTCCACTCATTGTCTTCAAAGCTCTCAAACCTTCCAACTCTCCAACACCAGGCGACACAGCCCAGTACCCCAACACAGTGAACTGTGGAGGGGTGAAGAGGTGAGTTTATTGAACTGGTGCCCTGTAGTGGGACACAGAGGACGCGACCAGAGCTGCTCAGCCCACTGAGGAGGGGGTCACTTCCTCGCACAGCAGTCCCATTCAACACTTTGAGATGAAGACAACAGGGCTGTATCAGTATGGGGTCTTTTTCTGCACCTGCTACCACAGCCATAAGGAATTCATGTTTTGTACAAGGCCTGTGGACCATCCAACCTGCTAACAGCCATCATCTGCAGAAAAAAATCACCACCTCAGTCCCTGGGTTATGTTCTTAAATAGGAAAGCTTACATACCCTGAAAAATACTTTTTATGAGCCACAGCTATTTAGCAAAAAAAATCATTCCCCTGTCTTTATACACTGAAAGAAAGCTTTGAGTAGGTATTTGAAAGAAATGTAATTATAGCCAGTAATATACATCTCAAAAAGATGTAATGACTTTCTGAAGGGTCCCCAGCTGCTTCTCAAAAATTCATGAAGGAAGAACCTATTTTAGGTAATAAAAAGTGTGTAAGAAGGTTATTCTGAGTAATCATTTACCTCACAAGCTCAAAGTGACATCACTGTCAGAAAAAAACATAAAACATTGCCATCTCCTCTTGACCATCTACCATTTCAGCTGCAGTTAAAATCCAGTGAAAGCCCAGTATTGCCCTTGCTTGGCAACTGGGGAGAAGGAGTCCCATGCTCAGGTACCTTCCAGTGCCTCAGCTGCCCGTGCACACCAAGCTGGATGCTGCTCCCCAGATTTGGTTGTCTGCTGTTGAAAAGAGCTATCAATAAAAGTTTATTCTTCCCTTCCAAACACAATAAACTCACTCAGACCATGCTATTAGCCTGAATATTTGAACAAAACCCAACCAAGGCTCCCACAGCCATTCCCGAGGTACTAATGACCTGAAGCTATAAGCTCCTACCTTGAGCTAATCTTACAAGCTAAGCAACTTTGGGTTGGTTTCTATTTATCAAGAGACCTCTAAGTGCTGGAGGGAAAAAAAGTTGTCAAGTATCATTTCTCCCTCTGGAGTCCACTAAGTCATCACAGGACAATTATAGTGGGGTCTGGTCTCTCTAGTGAGATATTAAGCAAGTGCTTATAGTCTTTAAAGACCCCATTACCTACTTTTATTACATTGCTGTTAGATCATTGTGAAGGCCAAGTTCCAGTTTGGCTAATCACACTGTACCTGCCACACTGCCTCTCTAATTGCAGAGCAGGTAAATGTAGACAGAGGCACCTCAGGACTTTGACTGACTCTGCCTCCCTGCCCTGAAGCACAGCTAAGGATCCCTAGACCTTCCCAAAGTTCACAGTTTTCTAGGGAATCTTTCCACCTCTTACCCAATTGCTGAGTTAAAAGATTTTCCAAATAACTCGCCTGGAAAATAAGCCAGTTACTTCTTGTCCTACTTGCAGTGGACCTAGGGAACAATCAGTCATTATGCCCTTTGACAAAAAATATTTGGTTTAGTTTGAAGAGTCTTGGCACATTCCTCTCAAAACCTACTTCTCTCTGTCCAAACCTAGTACCAGTTCTTCACTGCATGGCTTCCAAAGCCCCACCCTGTTAAAATTTGCTGCGTGTTAAAACATTGCACCAGGAGCACCTAACAACTAAATTGTTAAAGAAGTTAAGTCCCCAAACTGACCAGCTGTTACACCATGGGATATGGAAAGACGGATGGATACATTTCACTTCAGAATAACCAAGTTTTCTCTAAGAATTTTGTCTCCTGCTGATCAAAAGGCAGAGTAACTTCCTATTTAAATAGTACCCAAAGTATACTAGCCAATTTTTAAAGCTGTTAAGTCAGGTTGAAAACAGTATACACAAAAATAAGCAATGAATACATCTAACTACATTTTTTTACCAGATTTGTAGAACAGAGAAAGGACTCTTTGCATAAGCCTTACATATCAACAACATAAAAATAAGTAGCAGTTATTCCACATAACTTCAAAGATACTGCTCCAAAAGGATGTGCAGGCTTCAATTACATTGAAGATAAGACTCTTGTCAGTCATTACTGCAGAGAAGCAGTTGTCTCTCAGAAATAATTCCTATCTAAAGACAAACAAAAGCTGCAATCCAACAAGCAAAAACAAAAGATAAATTGTCTGTATTTATTAAGAACCAAAATACAAATGTATACAAGTGGAAGGAACACCTATAAAAATATAACCTGACAGCATTTTTCTGGTTTAGGCAACGATGCTTCATGTTCCAAAATCTGTTATAATCCCAGGCAAAATACAACCAGGCCCAGCAGCAAAATCAAACTCCTAGGTTTTAACCACCGAAGGCAAATATTTGTATATCCCTAGACAGGAGATGAAAGAGCATCCAAAGCAACATCAGGTTAACCTCAGCAGTGTACCACCTTCCCAGCTTGAGACAGCCACAACAACAACAAAGTGATGTCCAGCTGATACTGTGATTTTCAACGTAAATTTAGTAATTTGCTTGTCTCCTGGCAGGCAGGCTTTCAGCAGATGCACTTGTGGCAGCCTCAAGCAGTTCTCCAAGCCAGCCTTCCAGGAGTCCCCCTCTGCACAGCCCAGCTACACCCACACAAAGAGAAGACCCCAAACCTCGGTTTTTAGGTGAGACAGTCACAGCACTTGCTGCATCAGCATGCAGAACTTAAGAACTTGGAACACCTGCCTCAGACCAACATTGACCTTTTTTCTTTCATGCATAACATATAGATTTTTTTTTCCCCTCCTCTATAGAAATAAATCTGCCCAGAAAGCAAAGGACTCAACCAGACTCTCAGATAGGGCTTCTCCCCATTTCAGAGCACAAGAGCCAGCATATCCTCGTCACTGCAATCAATTATAAACTTCCACTTGCTTTACATTTGCAGCACGACATATAACTCTCCCCATTCTTCAGATGACCATCGTATGCTCTCAGTGACAAATTTTGTTTATTATTTGTCACCAAGAGCAGCAGCATCTGCTCTTTGGTAGGCTCCACAGGGAGCAAAACAGCTGGGAGCAACACAGCTCCCAAAAGCCCCAGAACAGGCAGCTTTGGCAGCTCCCAGAGCTGTCACATAGCTAAATTACATTATTCCCTGCTGGTTTCAGTTAGCATTTTTCACACGTTCATCTTAAGGCACAAGCAGACACTTGTAACCTTGATGGCCAAATCCTCCCGCTTGCCTCCCAGTCACTCTCTGCTGAGGGACACTCGCCAGAATCAGGAAAAGTGCACGACTGCATGGGTGGTTCCCTGAAGATGCCAGGGCCATTTAAGGAGGAGTCTCCATCTTTCCCATCCTGTCTGGGTCTTTTATTTTTCCCCCTTTTGGTGCTGTCGGTTGTTTGGCTGCAGTTGTGCTTGGGAAATAAATAACACAACTCTGCTCCTGGAAACTTTAAAACTCATTCAAAGTAGGCATCCAACAATTTCCTTGTGTGTTTTTGCATATTATTTTTTTTTAATACAGTCACAAAGTAGGATATTCAACTTGATCTGTGGAAACACTCTGCTCATCGGTTTTCTGCATTAATTCAGTGAGGTAAGTGTGAGCAGAGTTATAACCAAGCAGCACTAGGAAAATAGAGCAGCATTTGGCCTCACTGATTTCTCATTACTGCCATCCTGCTGCCTCACGTATTACAACATACTCCACCACAATCAGCAACAGAGAAAAGAAAAAACCCACACCTGAAACCCACAGAGCAGCTGAGGGAAGCCACGGATCACCAGTGTAAGCAGCCTTTTTAGATAAGAAAACCCATCTTGTCTTAAAACAGCCTGAAGTGAAATGCAATCTGATGAAAAATATTGGTGGAGTCATAGGATGGTTTGGGTTAGAAGGGACCTTAAAGATCATCTAGTTCCAACTACTCTGACATGGGGAGGGACACCTCCCATTAGATGTGGTTCCTCAAAGCACCACCCAAGCAGACTGAGCACTGCCAAGGATGGGGCATCTAGAACTTCTCTGTGCAACCCATTCCAGAGTCTCACTGCCCTCACAGTAAAAGAGCTTCTTTACATTGCACCTCAACCTACCTTCTTCCCATTTAAAGCCATTACACCCTTTTTATTTAACAACTTTATTTCAAAACCAGTCATTCCCAGAATTTCCCACTGTCGCCAAAGCCTTATCTTCCCTCTAAGTAGATTTTCCTTAGCCTGAAGCAACATGCTTAAATCAAATCGCCGAACACGAAAGACACGTGCTGGTCTCACATTAACCTCACAACTCCACCCTGTATTATATATGCTAATTATTTTTCACTTGACTTAATTAGTGGGATTCAAATGAGACCTCAGCAGCAACATGCCCATTGCCACAAACCACAGCAGTGATGTTCCACACGCTTCACCTGGAGAGGCACCAGAAACACACTGTGGGCCTTCCAGAGCCTCAAGCAAGGTGCTGCCAGTTCTCCAGCACAACAAGCAGCCTCTCCTGACACTACTTCTCCACTAGGATTTCTTCATAACTCATTAAATATATTAGGATACTCTGCATTTTTGCATCCTGGTTTTTGATGCCATGCTTAGCATGTTTTGAAGGAAATATCTGACTCCATGTGATTACATTTTTTCCCCTGTGAATGCTGAAATTATTCCATCACTACAATCACTGGGAAGTTGGGCTTTAGGAGAATAACAGTTAACATGGCATTGGCAACAAAAATCACAACAACTAACACTGTGAACTGTAGATGCCTCGACATGGTACCAATATCACAGCACGTCAGGACACCACGTCTCCACTGGGCTTAAGAAATAAGTGAGAATGTTGTTCCCAGCATTGCCACAGTGGTGAAGGAAGTAAGGGATTATCCTCTTTCTCCTTCTAAACCTTCCAGGAAAACAAGGGAGAAAACAGCAGCTTATTTTTCCATCACAGCTCCCCACAGAAGATGAAACAGATCTAAATTTCAAACTATACAGGAGTTCATTGTCCTCTTTAAAATAAAATAAAAAAATAATTACTGAGGGGGGCACACAGGCAAAGAAATCAGATTTGCAGATGAAACCCCATCACAGAACAGCTGCCGAGATGGTGGTTTGGATGTTGTTAGCAAGACAACTCTTCACCAAGAGAGTCTAAGCAAACCCAGATAAAGCCTCAGTTTAAGGACAGGAGAAGGTTTAGGCATTCCACAGATAATGGGTTTTACTCTCGTCAAGGCAAATATCACAGATACTTAATTACTCTGACCGAGAAGCCAGCCCCATCTAGCAAAATCCCATTTGTTACTCTTCACAGTCACTCCGGCTTCTTTAACTGTCTACACATCTCCCCACAGACCATTACGACTGCAACCCGGCAGCAGGACCTCAAAATACGTGACAATCTCCTCTTTCCTGGCCATCAAAAGCTGGCTCTTCTTGCCCTGAAAGGAAACTGCACCAAATAAACACTTCCATCTGTAAGTGATGCCCGAGAAGAGCGGCATTTGCCCAAACCAAAGGTGGTATGGAGCTCGTTGTAGAAGGCAGCACCTCCCTACTGGTCACACATACAGCCAACTGGAGGGGTAAGTTAGTACACTCCTCAGTCTTGGTGTAGTCCAGATGTTAACGATGGTCATCATGTCTCCAAAAGGCTTTACAATCATTACCACATCTCAACCTAATTACAGGTCTATTTACCAACGCATTCTCTAACTCAATTCTCATGCAGACTCTGTGTCAGAAACATTTTCTAATAGCCTTCAGTGGATGAAATACCATTTGGATGCCAAGAATGCCAAGGGCCAAGGGCTTTTCCCAAGCTTGCTTCTTTTGGAGGTGCTTCAGCCTGCTAAGCAAGCTTGGTGACTCTGGGTCAAAGCTGCCTCTCCAGACCAAGGTCTGACCTTGTTCAGCCCTCGCACCAGCACACCCCACCCTTCCCGCAGCTACGCAGCATCGCTCGAAAGCTCTCCTGACCACACACGACCTTCCTAGGAAGCCACCCCCCTCCCACCTCACCAACACCCCCCCGTCATGTCTTCTCAGGTACGAGCGACACCGCAGCCACGGTACGAAGCCCCCGCTGCGAAGCGGGGCTCCTACACTCGCACGTCCTCCAGCCCAGCCCCGACAGGGGCGGCCCTGGGACCCAAGGAGCCCGGTCCCTCTCAGCTCCGCCTCNCCGGGAGTTGGTGCCCGGGCAGGACCGTGGGGCTGGCCGCGGTCCTTGCCGTGTGGCGTGGCACATGTGGGTGTCTGACCTGCACCCACCCAGGCCCACGCTGCCCTCAAAGGCTGAGCATAACAGGCGGCATCTGTTAAAAAAGCTCCCCTCCCTACCTATCGCAGCAGCCCGTGTTCTGGTCTGGAAGTGTACTACTTGTTAATTATGTGTATTAGCCCACGTTATACACTCTAACGTCGCGAGCTAGTGAAATTTTCCTGAAGACTTGGGTATTGTTCATGCTTAAGTAAAAGACAGCCCAGCCCTGGGAGTAAAGACTGTGCTTCTTTGATTATTAGAGCTGTTCATGGAGCATAAAGGACATCCCTAGACAGCTAACAGCAGCATCCTGGCCCCTTCCACACGTCTTTCAAACCCTCCCAGTGGAGTTACAGGTAACGCCATCAAAGCTGACTCCAGGCACATCTGGATCAATAGACAAGCAGCAAGAATGCTGCAAAAATAGAGTTGCTTTGCAAAGTTTTGCTCTCATTACTAATCAGTAGTGTGGGTTCTAATGATGAGTGAAATTGTATCAGGCATGAGGTTCTGAAGGCTGTGAGAACCCTGCCTGAATCCACAGTTAGAGTGCCCCAGTTTGGCTGGCACACCTCATGTGCATGAATAACTTTTAAGTCTACACTTTGTGTCCCAGCCTCTCTCCTGGGTTAGCACATGGCAGCTGCAAATTTTCATGACATAGCCTTGGTCCCAGCCGTGAAAGAAAGGTTTTGGGTGAGCTGAGCAGGGCTTAGGGGCAGTGCAGAGGACAGGTCGCCTGCTCACCTCTGCATGAGCACACAGGGCCTTTTGTCTTGCAACGGGGACACGCGATGTAGAAATATAAAGTGCACGGGTTGGCTTTGGTCTTAAGCCGCAATACTAAACCATTGCTGAGCCATAAGCAGGCTAGTGGTGTTGGGTGGGATTTTCTTGAAGTGGGAATCTCCAGTGGGGTGACATGCTGGTGCCAGGAGGCAAGCTCTGTGGGATCAGGGAGGAGGGTGGATGGCAGCCAGTTTGCGGCAAGTGCAGCTCAGTGAGAAATAAATCAGTTCCCAGGTGGAATGTGCAGGACATGGACGCGCAGCTATTCCCCATTTCTTTGCTGAGTCAGGGAGAGAGATTGTGAGTCTCATCCCCTTTGTGCTGGGCTGGGCTGTGCAGCACTTCCAGCATCCCTGCTGGCAAGGGTGAGGCTTTCTGCGCTGAGCCCCTTGTCCCTCTTTCCCCTGCCCTCTCCCTGGCAGCAGCCTGCTCTACTCCTCTCTGACCTCTCCTGCTTGATCACAGCCTGGGGCAGAGCCGAAGCTGGCTGCTGTTGGGGAAGCAGGTCAGAGAGGAGCACTGGGAGAAGCAGAGCCCGCCAGCAGCGAGCAACTGGACCTGCTGGCAGTGGGACAGTGAGAGGCAGACAGGGTGATAAGGGAGCAAGCAGTGACTGGTCTGCAGAAAGGGGATTTCAAGCACAGCTCCAAGCACAGAAGCACTGGCAGGACAGGTGCATGCTCCCTGGCATTTACACATTGCTGTTTGTTTCTTTTTTTCAGGTACACTATTCTTCTAAATTAGGTGAAAGCAGTTCTGTGGTTGCTTTAAACCTCCCCAAATGCAGGTTCCTCATGGAAGGGGGTAGGTGACAGTCCTACCTGACATTCCTATAGCAGGAGGGGGTCTCCTTTGTCCTAAACAAAGGCAAACCAGGGCAATGACCCAGATATAAAGTAACTAAAAAAAACACCAACCTCTATTTGGAGCTGTTTTTTAATACACTTGACACCCTTTTTGGGTACTATCCTGTCTTTTGGTCAGTCTACAGCCAAGGTGCAGCAGTCTGTGGGGTGGTTTATGCCTCTGGGGAAAGGCAGTGCAGATCAGAGCACTACCCCCTGCCCTCTCTCTCCCTTGGGAAGAGCAGAGTCTGGAGATTGCCACAGGGAAGCGAGTTGGCTCTGGCAGCTGGCTCGCCTGACAATCACACGCTTTTCTTCTGTTTCCACCCCCCTCAGGTAGCTCACAAGTGGACCACACAAGCCCTGGTGCTAGTGCAAGGAAAGAAGACATTTCTGAGGTCAAAAGGAGATTGTGACCACAACACCCACAACTGACATTGGCTTAAGAGATGGGCACCTGCCTCTATCTGTGAGCATTGCCTGGAGTTCAGCAGCAGAAGGTTTCTTGGGGCTTCCTGTGCATCACTTTGCTCCTCCACATGAAATGGCATCATTCACCTGGAGGACAGAAGTAATGCTGCTGCTTAAAGAACAGAAGTTTAGAGATACACTGAGTATGCTGAACCCAGGGATAAATGTGACAAGACACAAGGCTTGCAGTACTGCTAGTCAAAATCATTATATCGCAAAATCCTTAGCACCGAGGTTGTTTTAAACTGTCAGCATCTGGTTAATAAATAATTGAGTGTGAAGGAATTATTAAAATAAAAGCTTGTAAGGTTATGGAGAAAATAAAGGTCAAGACTCAGAAAGTATAAAAGTGCCCAAATACACTTTCAAGTCCTCTCTTGAAGTTAAATCCTTGAGAAATCAAAGCGTTCCTAACAGCTTGAACAATGCATATTCAAATAAAAGAGGTCTGACTGAGTAGAATAAAAAACACAAGGTCTTTCTTGGTTTCAGCATTGCAGGTTCATTTGTTGTTCTTCCCTCATTGTATAGTTTCAACAGAAAGCTCACACACTTTAATCCAGCCACTCTTCTTGTCATTGCTGAGCTGTAACTGTAAATGCTGACCTTGTAGGAGAGCTTCCCTTTCTTAGAGAGCTGATCGGCCCCAAGCTGCGAACATCCCAGGAGTGCTCCTGTTAAAGAACAGTTCACAAATTTAACTCGGTGATTTCATTTTGCATTTGTGTTTTAACAAACGATTGAATTTCTCATGCTTCCTCTCCATGTCTTTTGACTGTAAGCCTGCCTGTTTAAAACATAACAGAGGGTTTCTATAGATAGAGAAGAAAAGGAACAGTGGTAGAGAAGGATCTCAGGAACAATGAGAAATCTGATCTTGATTAGCATGAGAATCAATGGGAATTAAGATAGCACCTTAAACAGTCTCACCTCTCCATTTCAGCAAGTGAATGATAAACTAATCACACGCAAAGACACCTATATTTGAGCAATGCCTGTTAAGAAAAAAAGCAAATAAAATCACAGTGTAATGCATGCAACTCCAGTTCAACTGGAGGCTGGGCCTTTTGGAGCTGATTGCTGGGAAATGCAGCTTCTGCAGTTTCACACCTGCGGCAAAACCTGCTCACTCTTTGAGTGGGGCAGCAAATAGCTTCCCCTCCCCGCTGTCCCCAAAGCAAGATGGATAGTGTTAGAGCAGCATACATCATGCCAGATCCAACAAAGCACAAAATACTGCTGTGTTACACAAAGAGTAACTTCTACTGAAAGCAGTGAGCATTATGCCCTGATAACCAGAATCAGACGTTGGTCCTCCTGTATCTGATTTTATGTAGGTGCCCCAGATTTCTACAGCTCCCTTAATTTCTCCAGGAATAGTCTTTAGAAATGTAAAATTCCTCCTGCATTTACAAATGTGTCTGTGGTTGTGAGCGCAGTGCTAAACCTCTGGAAGGAAAAAGTTTCATATCAATGGAAGTTCATTGCTTTGGTGCTGCCTTTGCTGCTTATAAATTACATCTTTCCTGGCATTTTGTTGGTGGCAAAATCTCTCATGTGCAGCAGATATTTGATGTTGATTTCTCTTAGAGACAGTTTCAGTTCAAACATCTTGCTTACCACCATCCATCTTCTGCCTCTCCCCACTGTCCAGCCTTCTATTTATCTTCTGGCTAGTCAAAATGCCTGCTCAGATCTCTGTGCAAAATTAAACCCCAGGCAGGAAAAACACCACTGGGACTTCCCTGGATTCTCCAGGGGCTCTTAATGGGAGTCAAACATTCCTCCTATAAAAGGAGTAAAGGACTAAAAATGTTCTTTTTGACTCTGCTTAACATCCCCACTGGATTTGGTATGAGTCACTTGCCAAAAATCTACAGGGCAGAGCAAAGGAAGCCTTTTTTTATCCTTCTCCTCCCTCCTGCAGTCCTGGCTAATGCTTTGAAAACAAGTGACACTGGTCCGTGCACATGAAAACAGAGAGGTGTTGTGTGGAAACTCCCAAGGTCATTTTAGAAGTGGCTGCCTGAAGAGAAGCACCGTGTCCTCTTCCCCACAGCCCCCCTCTGGCTCTGCAGGGCTCAGAGCTCTAGTCCCAGCCTGCTTTATTACCTTGCACACTTACATGCCAAAGCTCTGCCACGGCCCTGAGAAACATGGGGTGAAGTGTTTATAGCTCCTCGGGTAATTTCTCAATGATGGCTTCAGTGCAAGCCCAGTCTCAATTCTGTTCCTTAAAACTGCAGCTGGAAATCCTGGAAGTATTTCTCTATGCCAGCAGCTATGGGAGGGAGGTGCAGCCCTTACTCCTTCCCCTACCTTAAATCCCACTGAAAACGCAGAGAATCAGCCTCTCTTTCGGTTATCTTTGTTGCCTTACCTCCAGCACTGGGTGCAGCTCTGGGCCCCTCACTGTCAGAGGAGAGCGATGAGGCTGGGGAAGGGACTGGAGGGGAAGTCTGGTGAGGAGAGGCTGAGGAACTGGGGCTGTTCAGCTGGAGAAGAGGAGGCTCAGGGGGGCCCTCACCCCTCTCTACAGCGCCCTGAAGGGAAGCTGTGGTCAGGCGGGGGCCGGGCTCTGCTCCCAGGCAGCCGGTGCCAGGAGGAGAGGGCAGGGCCTGAAGCTGCCCAGGGGAGGCTCAGGCTGGATCTGAGGAAGCTCCTCCTCACGGACAGGGGGATCAGACACTGGGATGGACTGCCCAGGGAGGTGGTGGAGTCGCCATCCCTGGGGGTGTTTAAGGAATGATTGGATGTGTTGCTGAGTGCCATGGCCTAGCTGATGCCATGGTGTTGGGTCACAGGCTGGACTTGATGATCTCGGAGGTCTATTCCAGCCTCAGTAATTATGTGATTCTGTGATCTTTTAGATGTTAGCAATGAAGTAAATTGGCCGCTTTGGTCTATTACCCACTTAACCGCTGCTGAGAAATACGTGTCTGAACAGATGTCAGGGCTAAAGCTCATCTGTGTGGATCATTAAAACCACTTCTCAGCTCACCACTGGTAGGTTGGAAATAACAGCTAAAAAAAATATGTTCACGCAGTCTCCCATTAGCTCTTCTCAAGCTCGTGGGCTGTTTAGGCAGCTTAGCACAAGATTGATCTTGCTGTTCCGCAGCTCAGCGCCAGGCACTGGCAGAAGCTGTTCCCTCCAGCTACGAGAGATTCAAACACCACAGCCTAGCCATGTGCTTTGAATTTGATGAAAGAGATAGTTGATAATTTATGGCCTGGAGAGGGGATTACAGACCAAGATTTACCTCTGAGTCATGCTCTTGTGCATTTGCACCCATACGTACCTGTGCACACACAGTCGCCGCTGGAATGAGGAGAGGAATGAGACAGCCTTTCAGTAGAAGATGCTCTGCAGCTCTTTGCTATCTCTTTATTTATTTAACCCCAATCTTTGTGGGATCTACAAATGCAACTGCTGCCTCCAGCAGCTGTATTTCTGAAGAGGAACAACAGTGATTTTATTGTCTGCCTTTTACTAAATTGTCTAATCATCCTGAACAAGCAATAAAAAAAACATGCTGCTTTTTTTTTTCAAAGCAAGGTCTGGCAATTTTATTGAACAGATACTGATATAAAAATTGAAAGCATATATCACTGTTTAAAAAAAAAAAGGCATTCCAGCTTACAGAAATTAAGCAGCGATAGCTCATGTGCAGTTGAGGTTCTATGGCACAAGGATTTCTGCAGTGTTAGTTTGTTGTCTGTATTTCCCCTGTATCTATACTGTAATCCCAGACAGATGTCCAGCTTTGCTTAAAAATTACCCTGAATTTCCACCACAAACTCCTAATTTCTATATGTTTTAAAGAGTGCCTGGGTGTTACTCCAGGCTTAGATTTGTTTTTTGGATCCAATCAATTTTACTGCCATTTTTACACTTCTGAGCTTGAGGATTAATATATTTCATTAAAAAATGTAATACAGCCAAGGAATAAATCTGTAATGCTCAGAACTCTACAAAATACCACAGCTGGACTAGTAATTATGGTTTTAAGCAGTTATATAAGTCCTTTTGTTACATGTTTTTAATGGCTTTACATACTACAGTACAAATACCAAAGGATTTAGACAAGGGACAGCAATGGCACTGGAGTAACCGAGCAGATGTCACAATTTGATCATGGGGAGTGACTTTAATCTGCGAGCACTTGGGGAAAAGGGCTCTCCAAGGGGGGAAGCAAGAGTGCCAGGGCTGCTAGGAAGAAAAAAAAAGAGTTTCACAAACAAATTAAGACCCATAATTAATGTGCTGTGCACTTTTCTAGTCTGTCTTGCAATGTTGTTTGATACACTGGCATATGTTTGAACAGTTTATCCCTCATTAAAGGTAATAAAATAAAAGCTGGGAGTGGCTGGCAGCATCCTTGATGGACCTGATGGGCAAAAAGCAGCTTTTCTAGGCTAAGAAGGGATGCAAAAATGTCCTGGACCAGTATGCAGGCCAATTTAATAATCTTCATCCATCTTTAATCCAGGTCTTACCCATGTGTCTGAAAAATGTCCCATTTTTGTAGGACTCTAAATTCAGTATCACTGTCTTCACCTGTAACAAAAAGGTTGCTTTTCTGAGCATGTGGTCAGCCAACCCTCTCCTCCAACTGGTTGCACTTTAAATGTCTTAAAATCCTAAGGAGGAGGAGAGAAATGGCCTTGCCCTCAGCAGAAAAGATGCCACGACTCCCCTGCAGCTGAGCAGCCTGTCTGGGACCAGATGGTGAGGATAAAACTCTGCTCTTCCCACAGGCTCTTTTCAAGGCAGTTTGCCCTCAATGCCATGTGAAGCAGCATCAATGATGAGGAGATACAGGTACCTATACAAAGTGGAATAACCTCCGTAGCCGAGAGTTTGTTATATAGATTTGGTGTTACCTCAGGGGCCATCCTTTTAGTACAGGTTTTCCCATAGTTGTGATTGTGGCCATGGCCCAGTTCCTACCTGGTTTGCAGGAGGAGATCCCTTTTCCAGAATGCAGTGAGTTTCTTCAGGATCAAGGTAATTTCTTGGTACTCTGTTGTCATGGTTTAGTGTCAGTGCAGCCCCTTAGACCTATAACAGATGCTCTCTGTTAACCCCCCTCCCTCCCCAAAAGGGAAGAGAAAGGGAATGGGGGAGAGATACTCAGCCAGTAGGAAGGAAAACCAGAACAGCTTGAGTGAGAATGAAAATAGTAATCATAACAATGGAATATGTAGAAATCTATACAAAACCAGTATGGAACCCAACCCCCTGATGGCAATTCCATCACCGTCACCACTGGTGCTGTGGAGCAGGCACCGGGGAGTCCCAGACTGGGCCCAGCAGCAGATGGGAGCTGTGCTCAGGAGCTGGATTCTGGTACTGGGTTCAGGAACACACAGATCAGGAGGCAGAATAGATAGAGTCCTCCTAGGATACTCTGAGGAATAAGTGAGCAAGAAGCTCAAAGACCCAAGCCAAGAGAGCTTGACCCTCCAGATCCCTCAGCTTTATACCAGATATGATGTCTGTGGGCTGGAGTCCCTTGTTGGTCAGTTTGGGGTCCCCTGGCCTGTCCCCTCCTCCCTGCAGGTGCCACCTTTCACTTTCTGCACCCCCAGCGTGGTGCAGCAGACCCATCAGTGGCCTTGGTCTGCACCCCAACCCTTGGCAGTGACTCTGCCCATGGGGTGTTCTCCCTGCCAGCAGCAGCCACTGCCTGTGCAAACAGCTGCTGCCTGCAGCCAGGGCAGGGAGTGAGAGGAACTGAGCTGAACAGTGAAATCCCTGACCAGAGCCAGCTCTGCTCTCACCCAAACCAGGACATCTGTCAAGAGGTAAAGTACACGCTCTTGAAAGCATCCACCTGCATGGTGCCTGCTACTGTTCTGCTGGCAAGGCTGAAGGCAAAGCCAGTGGCTACAGAGGAGAGCCTGCCCTGCCTGTCTCCCTGCCATCCCATCAGCACAGCAGAGGTGGCACAGACACAGAGGATGGTCTCAGAGGACACTTACCTCCCCAGCGAGGCAAAACAGAAGCAACTACTCTGAGCTGTAGCTGGATCAATGGCCGAAGAAAGGTGAGCACAGGAACCTCCTGACTGGAGCCCAGGGCACCAGTGAAGGCAAAGAAAGGCACCAGCATTGAGACCTCCACAGCAGTGGCTGGAAGAGGCAAATTTTTCCCACTCACTTCTTGGTCCTCACTCAGGCTTAATGTGAAGGAAAGAAGATGATCACTGATAACAACAATGGGAGCCTTTAGGAATCAAGAGCTTTTTGCTCAGTCTGTGGGCTGAAGTGCTCAGTCTTACACTGCAAACATAAATGGTAGCAAGATTGCTCTCAGAAACCCAGACAAGAACATTTTAGTGCATAATTATGGATGAGATGCAAAAGGATGAAAAAAGAGGGAAAACATCTGTTCACATAGAGCTTATTGCCACTCTACTTAAGAGGCCCATTAAATGCCAGAAAAAGCTATTTATCCTTCTGTTTGAGGCAATTATCCTGCTGCAAATCTCTGTGGCAATTTGTCCCATGATTATTTCTGGAGTACTGACACTGTGCAGATACACTCACCACATGGAAAAAAGGCACATACCTTGCCCACTGAGGCTTACAGAGGGATTTTCAGAAGTGCAGTAGCCAGTGCTCCTCAGGGTTTTTAACTTAAGCTTTACCTCTGCAGAGAAGCGAGTTGTTCCATGGAGTCTTTAGCTGGACTTCAGGTGCCTCAGCCCCTTTCTTTCAAAAATCAGAAGGAGCTTTTTCATTCAAAGAACACCTAAAAGTGGGAATGTTCTTCTTGTCGCCACTTTCTCAGCAATATGGGATGTGAGCAGCTCAAAGGATACCACCTGTCCCACCAACCAGGAGACCACTCAGCTCACCAGGCTGCAAGGTGCACCGAGGAAGAGAGGCTTCATCTCCTTGAAGCCAAATCCTGCACTCATTTTGCGAGGAGGAAAGCAAGGGTGAGGCTCCCTCCACAGCTCTAGAGCATTCTCTGATGGAAGGGTTGTTTTCCAGACCTCCGCTTTAGCCAAAATGCCAGCTGGAGGTGCACATGGAGGTGCTTCAGAAACACCAGTAGCTGGCTCGGTTGCTTAATTCTTCAGTGACCCAGGAAAGAAACAGTCCCCCCCTACCCTGTTTGGCTCATAAATGTAAGCAAAGGCTAATGGAAGGCTCGGATATCAGCTGGATGACTGAGGCTTTGCAACAGTTAAATAAAAAGGCAGGATAGGTGGCAGTGACAGGAGCACAGCCAGCTCTGCTCATGGTGCCCATGGCACATGCCTCCTGCAATGTGACAAATACATTGTCCCCACGGTAGGTGATGGACATAAACAGGAACAGAGGGGGACAGTGGTCTCCTTGAGCTGGCTGCCGTCAGTGGTGTGAGACAGCCTCAAAGGAGGGAAAACAAAACACAGTTCGCTTGAAACTATTTTTTTATATTTGAATATACCATTTTTATGAAGTTGTTCACTTGCAGAAAAGTTTTTCTGCTTTCTTTCCTCCCCAGCCATTACCTTTCCTCATAAAGCTGAGTTTTGACCCATGTCCACTTTTCCTTCTCCAAAATCCGTAACTTTGACATCTTCACTGAGAAAAACAGACATGTAGGGGGGAAATTCCCGGAAAGAGAACAGACCTTTTTGGATCAGCCTTAAATCAGTGATAGTTTCTAACACCTAAGCACCCAGGGTGGGCTTGCCAGGAGCCTGGCCGGGCAGCAGGCTCATGGGCCAGGCTGCAGCCCTGCAGGGATCTCCCCCTGGGATGTTTAGCCCAGGCACAGCTTGCAGAGCTGGGGGCACCAAGTCCAAGCATGAGGAACCAAGGACACTTGGCTACCCAAGAGAGTGGTTCCCACCCCAGCCATTTGGTGGAGGAAAAACTCTGGGACATGCTGCTATAGCAACAGCTTTGTCCAGGATTATAATCCCTTTTTTTCATTAACAGCTTCTGGTGTGCTGCTACCTTCACATTTCTGTTTATTCAATGTACTTAAAAATTTTTAAGCTTTCCCCATGACATTTTCCAACCCTAACTGATTAGTGATTATGTCTTAAACCCTACTGCAGCCCTCGAGTTCTCCAAACCTTATAGGAGTGTGGAAGCCCGACAGGCACCCACGTTTCCCCTGAGTTCAGCATCACTGTGTTTGATCTTTGAAGTGCGTGGGTTTCCTTCAGTAACTGCTTGATCCAACATCTCCCTCTGGTGGAAAATGGAATAAAGCAGGATAAAGTAAGGCCTCGTACAACATACACATTGATTTAAGATAGATGGGAAAAGAATACAGATCTCAGCCCAGGCCATGATTTTCTCTCTAATTGCTACATTGAGTCCCAATGAATCTGAATGTGTCACAATGAAGTTTATCTCAAATAGTATTAGATTGGAAAAGAATGATAATGAATGGCAAATGACAATTTTCCTGTGGGTTTGGGTTTTTTTTTCAGAAATGTGGTAAATTTGTTTATTTGTCTATATGGAGACAATACATCTTTATGGCTTTGTTTCTGCAAAGAAAATCAACACCATTCCCCGTTGCAGTAAACTATTATTTTGTGCTCAAACTCTAAAATCCATCACAGAGCCCATCTGCTGTCTGAAATCACAAGGATTGATATCAATGTCTCCAAATATATTTGCTCCCTTTCTATGCCATAATTATGCCTTTGAAGTTCCCCGTGAGCGTGACAGATCGGTTGCCATCTGCCAGGGGTGCCTGTTCAACGTAGATCAGAAAGTGCAGATGAGAAGGAAATACTCAAGTGTGGCCTGATAGAGGCTCTTGGGTGAGAAGCAAAAACTCGGGGGTGGATGATGAGATATTTCCCGGGACTTACACCTGAGGCTGGGCAGCTGAAGCAAGAAAGGACTCATCTCAGTGGACTGCAGCTGCCTAAAAGCCAAGTGGTCAGAGCCAGCCTGCAGGCATCAAAATGCTGTGACCGCCCTTTGTGGGCAGCTATATAGCTGGCATAAGGCAGTGTCACTATGTATCTGTGGATATATTTCAGGATATTTAAATGCTCCACACCTAGGGAGAAAAACAAGGGAGGGATGTGAAATGATTCCCCAAATATTAGGACATATTCTTGGCAAGTTGAAAGATTCTGGAACAAAAAGTTGAGGCTCCTGAGTAGGATGCTAAGAGTTTGTGTGGCACAACCTTAGCAGGGAATAAAGTCTCCATCAGAAAGATTAGGATTTAAATAGATTTTCAAACTAGAGACAGGGGGGAGTGAGCAGGCAGAGAGGAGTTCATGATGGCATGTCCTTAAAGGTGTCATTTTGACCACTTTATAACTAAGAGTAGGAAGGAAGCAGCAACTGGACAAAGAATCCCCTTTTATCAGGGCAGAGGAGCTGGAGCAGTCAAGCCAGGACGTATGCTTGTTGCTATAAGCCTGAAAATAAGATATGGATCTAAAATGCTTGATTTTTATATAAGGGTACTGAAATATCAGAGACATTCCAGAAGAAATAGAATTATTGACTCACTGTAATAGCATGATAAAAATTACACGGGAAAGAACCGAAATAGATCCTGTCCAAATGAAGAAAAGCACAAGACCTCTGATGACAGACTAAACAAGATTTTGAGGAAATAACTTGCTAATAGACAAAAAGCTTCCTCTACCCCAGCAGAAGCAGGGAGGCTTCCAGAGGGTTCTGCAGGTGACCAGGGCATGCAGTCAGCAGATGATCGGGGTGGCAAAGGAGTTAGAGACAAAACAAGCTCTAATACAGCAGCTAAACAGATTATTTGTGTCTGTGTTCCGTGCGGAAAAGCTTAGGGAAATTCCCACAGCAGAGCCATTTATTAAGGGGATAATGCAGAGAAGCTGGTTCAGATGGAATGGCCATTACATGAGGTTTTAGAACAAAGAGATGCAAGGGATAGTAACAAATTGATGAGCAGCAGATGTGGGTTTTTAAGGAATGCTAATGGGAAATTGTTGCAGTATTAGGGCTGGTGTATAACCTTTTACTTAAAACAACCCAGTTAAAAAGAGGATGGCACATGACATTGTTTTCTTCAAAGTGCTGCGAAGGATTTCTAGAGAAATCCAAAGCACTAAATCTGATGTTTGTAGTAGACAAACAGTAACAGCCATGGCAATAGCATAGTTGCACGGACATATCGGGACTAGGAAGGAAGAATCAGCAGAGCTCTGCAGTGAGGAGCTATGAAGCTGTGCTTCACCACCCTCTTATGGCCTCAGAGGGAACAGAGGAGCTGCAGACTGGAGCAATCTGCTCGGTATGATCTGCCAGCTTCTGGGAAGCCTTTATTATCATCTGTCACCAAGGGCTCGGGAAGAAGCTAATCTGGCACGGGATAAAAGGGGAGAGCCTCTCGTGAGTCAGCTAACACATGTAGGATTGAGGGACAAGGTAAGGAAAAATTACCTGCTTTTCACAGTGAAGTCACTGATGACATCGTAGAGGGGTCTCTGGCAGGGCCAGCGCTAATCCACACAACCCACCAGTCCAGCAGTAAATGGTGAAGTGGCTCGGTCTTCTGGTGGCACCAGCTTATTCAAGGCAGTAGAATGCAAACTGCCTGCAAGGAGCTGCAAAATCCATCTCATGATCCTGGGCACAGTAATGGCAGGTGAAATTTGTTGTGGATAACAGCACAGAAGACACATGGGTGAGCTGGGAGGAAGGCTACCCAGCCTTCTCAACCAGCTAATAATCATCCAGGACAGATAACTGGAAATTAGGTAGTTCTATTCAAATGTCAGTTAAAACCTTGTTAGTGACTATAAAGCAATTTAAGACAGGATATTATTAGGAAGATAAGAGAGATGTCATCAATTAAATACAAGGTTCATCCTCTTATTGCCAGTACTGTGTGCAGTTCTGGTCTTGAAAAAGGATGTTAGCTCAAGAAAAGGTATAGAGATGGCCCACGAGGAAGACCAAAGCTACAGGTTGACTTTATGTGGGTAGCAGCTGCATGAACCAAGATTCTTCGGGGTGAAAGAGTCCGAGATGGAGCGTGGTGCAGCTTTATAAATTCAAGAGGAGTCATGGAGAATAACTAGTCACCACTTCTTGCAAGATTGAATGATGTGTCCAGGTTCAAGACAAAGCTGAAGGCAAGGAGCATTGACCCTGGGCAGAGAGGTGTCTCCCTTTACAGACCCTGTTGTCACAGTGTGTCAGGGATTACAAAAGTACCATACATGGTTTCAGAAGCAAGTCAACAACTGTGTGGAAGATAAATCATCTGTGGGCCATGAAACACTAAACTACTCCTCAGCTGAGGAAGCCACTGGGCCAGGAACAGCTAGAAGTGGCCCTCTCTGCTGCTGACCATGGCCCAAGCTGGTCGGATGGGCCTTGCACCTGAACCTAGTTTGAGATTTTTATCAACCAGGCAACTTTTAGAAGCAAGTTAGAAGAAGCCCCACCACCCTGCAGAGCAGAAGTGCACAACCAAAGCTCTGGTTTCTCATGGCTCTACAAACACCCCATTAGCATTAGCAGTGCTTCTTGCTCCAAGATAAACTACACTGTTTTGTTATTTTTTTAAGATTAAAATCAAGATTAAGAAAAAATAGCCCATTCTCATGGTCTTTTTCCATCCATTTTTATGCTCTCTGTTAGCTGAGAACAAAGCTGTGGTTTGACAAGCCCTGTGCCAACACTGCTGCCAAAAGCAGCGTCTCTTGGAGGGGGTGGAGAATGCAAACAGCCCTCAGAGCTGAGGAGAAGAGGGCAAAGCTGCTGAAGGCAGGGCTGGCCTGGGCTGATTCCAGGTGCTTATTGACTTACAGTTTAGCTTGGTGATGTTTCTTCTGACAGCTATCGCTTGGGAAGGATAACTGTTCTCATTCCCCTGATAACATCAGGAGTTGGGAGCCATGTGGCCTTTCCTGGCCCTCTCAGGCCATCCCAAATGAAGGAAAGCTCCTTGTTTATGCAAGGAAACACAACAGAAGTGACCTTTGCTCCATTATTAGAACTTCATTTATCAGTTCATTTTAATCACGTGAGTTCTTGGAAGGATTTTTATTTGTGTTGTAAACATAAGGACTAAAAAGTGGATGCTAATGGGTTTGAATGAGCCATTTAGGATCTGTTGAGTAGTTTAATCACCAACATTCAGACCTGTACTTCGACAGTAAGTTCCAGTTTTGGGGAGTCACTATCTTCAGCCACGTCAAAGGCTGATGTTGAGATCCTTGCTGGTTTGTCACCAATTTATTCCTATCAGATGTTGCAAGGAAAGCAGCAGACAGATGCCAGACAGAAAAAAAGATGCTTGGACTCCCAAGCCCACCCTGAAAAATCCTCTTCTGTAGAACATGGGCCATGGTAATGCTGCTGTTGGGGGGAAAAAACATTTGTGTCCGAGAGGAAAATCTGAGAGGCTTGAAGAGAAAAGATTTGCAAACAAGTGTGAGAAAAGATGCACAAAACTGTAGCTCACATGGGGAAACTTCCTCTTGCAGAAACATGGCATTAAGCTCTCTGAGGTGTCATACGAGCAAATGCAGTGATCAGTGTCACAGACCTGCTCTTAAAATGACTGTGCCTGACAGTAACCTAACACTGCTTTCTCTAAGAGCTGACCTGGAGCACGATACTGCAGCACTGCCCGGGGTTTTCTTTTTCCTGTAAATCACATGGAAAATGGTAAAGCTTGTTAGCAAGATGGCAGCAGCGATGGCAATAGTAGATTAGGTTTGGTAAAAGAGGAGAGAATTAGTTTTAACTGAATCTGAACCTAGTGCATCTGATATCCTTGAGGTGCAGATGAAGAAATAGTAAATTTATGTTATTTTTCTTAGATTACAGCAATCTGATTCCTGTTATATGAAGAACATTTCCATATCATGCCTTCTCCTTAACATGAGGCTAGGAGAAATGCCCAAGGCGGAAACAATGCCAGGTGGAGGAGAAGGACAGCTGGACTGATACCTGGATCAACCCACCATGCCTTCCCAAGGTGGCAGCTGGAAACCAGGTGAGCTACCACAGCAGAAGCTGTTGTCTTAGGTTTCTTCTATCCAGTAATGGAATAAAAGTCCAAAGTTGCTACTACAAGATGCAACACTAGCCTGGCGTAAATGGAAAAGAAGCCTCTGGGGTTCAAAGCTTTGCCCTCGATGAGGAGGCCTGCAGGGCAGCAATACAATCTCTCACTAGGCGAGCAGCCTCTTTGGCTGTGCCTCTGTGCATTGAAAATCCACCAGCCCCGTGCCCATAGTTGTGGACCACCAAAAGCTTAACTCCTCCTTGGCTCAAGACCTCTCTCTGCACTCTCACGCACTGCCTAGATGGTCTCAGGCCCACCTTCACTGTGATATCCTGAGCTACCTGCAGCGAAGGCTCAAGGGAGCAGCATCTGTCAAAGATGTCTTTGGTAGTGCCAGGGTCAGGGGAGAGACTCCAGTTTTCCATTTCCCTGGTTCCACCTAGGGTTACCCTGTGTATCCCGGGGTAGATGTAAGTTGAGCCGTCTCCATCCCGGATGAAGTTTTTCACCCAAGGAGCATGAACCTTGAGCACTTGTCCCCTGACTGGGAAGAGCTTCTCATCCCCCACCAGCTGGTGGGCTCCAATGCCCGTGCAGTTGACGACAATGTTATATTCACTCTGCAGCTCCCACAAGTCTGCAACTTTTCTGGTGTGCATCTGGACGCCAGCTGCTTTCAACCTGCAAAAAAACTCCAGAAGTCAGGCAGAAAAGAAATCCCTAAACCCTCATGCAGTTATTATGCACATCAGGTAAAGGAGCTAGACTGCCTTTAACACACCGGTCACAACCAAACAACGGGTAGGACAAAAACCAGAGGAAATGCCATGGGCTTTTTGTTTGGGATTTGGCTGATTTGGTCTGATCCAAGTTATTTTTTAGCTGGTTTGGGCTGCAAATAGAGAGAAAGTTGATCAATATTAGAGAAGCGTCTGGCATAAGACCCTATGCAGACAGTCAGGGCCTCAGGGTCTCATGGATTCATTTCTGTAACCGTACCAAGCTGTAGCAGCTCAGGCAAGCTGAAAAATATCAGATGTATTCCCTAATTTACTTTTGCTAGCAACAGCACTATTGTACTACACTCATTTTCATCTGCCTGTTCCACACTGTCACGTTCATTCCCAGCTCATCGCCCTGATACCAGGAGTCACTTAGTCATCTAGTGCCATGTGTGAAGCCCTGGGGTACCCAAGACATCTCTGCAGGCTGCCAAGGGACACCCTCAGGAGACCCATACCCTAGAGCAGCAGCCAGGAGCCTGCTCTTTAGCATGAGTAAGTCAGAAGACAGGTTGGTATCTAAGGGGGAAATCCTGTCCTTTGCAATACTCTGGGCAGCTGGCAAAGTGATCACCCCCACTGTAAAAAGGCAGTGATTTCCCTCAAAGCATCCAGTGAGCCGAGGATCCAGGGCAGAGTTGGTGCTATGAGGACTGGGGTTTGGGTGCAGCAGGACACTTAGGCTGGCTGGGAAGAAGTGGGGAGGTCTTGTGCTGCAGCTCTGGGTGGGCAAATTGCTGGGAGAGATCCTAAGCAGTGTAATTGGGACTCTGCCATCATGCCATAAGAGATACAGCAATTAAAAAAAAAAAAGGCTGAAATCTCCTGAAGTCAGGCAAGTAAGAAGGAAAAAAATTCTGAAGTCCATTTCTGGACCAGCAAGGTCGGTACAAAACCAATTTTCCTTGTGGATTGCCAAGAGAATGGTCTATAAATACTGCTCAGGTCACTAGGGATTTGAGAATTAGTTACATGTTTAATATGCTCTCATTTCTCATCACCAGAGAGAAGAGAAGGAAGAGGAGCTTGATCATCTTATTAGACTACATCCTTTGAGAAATAAGAAAGCTAAAGCAGGAATAAGGAGAAAGCAGAAATCATGTGGCACATACTAAATGGGTTGTACAACTTAGCTGTGCTTCAGCAGCAATTTCCAATTCATTTAGGCAATGAAACATGACAGAGCATGTGTACTGAGGAGACAGCACAGAGCTAACATGGCACTGGTGCCACTGGAGTACTCCCAGTCTGGCTGGCTGCTGGAACAAGAAATGTATTTTTCATGTTTTGCAGTGAGATGAAAGGCACCCAAGCAACCAGCTGAGCTGGCAATTTGTACCATGGAGTCAGTACACGTCTTTACTTAACCTCAAATCATCTCACAGCCTATTGCTTTCCCTCAAGCAGAGACAGCTATTTGCTCTCTTTAGGGGCACTTAAATGGATTAAATGCATATCCCAGGGGTCAGAACTTTTTTAGATCTGCATCCTGACTCTCCTACAGTATATCCATGTATTTTGGGAAACTTGGTAACTGGCAGATTTTCTAACATTCACATCGGGCTAGGCATGAACTCTGATGCCACGACTCCTCGGAGTGAAGGCATCACCCATCTTATGCAGGAAAACATTTCCAAAAGGCTTGTTACAAGATATTTCTTGTGCTTCTTTCCAAGGAAGAGCTTGCTGCATTTTCCCTGGTGAAAAAGATCCCTTTTCCAGTTTATTCAAACCTAAGGCTCCCAAGGAGTCCCCAGCTCTCTCCCAGTCCCTCTGCCTGGGTTTCTCCCTGGGTGCACAAAACCAACCTTTTCTCCAGCCACAGCAGGTAGGGTGGACAGTCACATTTCAGTGTTGTAAAGGCCTGACCAAACCGGTGCTGAGGAAACTTCTGGAGTTCTGCTTCAGACATCAGTCGAAATCCCAGGACAACATCTGACCAGAAAGGCAGCTCTTCCTTGGGAGTGTTCTTGAAGACCTGCCACCTAAAAGGACACAGAGAAAAGGCTGCAAAACTTAACTGCTATTGCTCTGCCATGTTATGTGTCACAGCACTCTTAGCACACACCCAGAGACTCAGGAACCTGTTCCTGCTCCTCAGTGCAGCTCTGAAAGGGTAAGAGCAATGGGGAAACATTGCTGCCCACCCTGGCAAACAGGCAGAGGGCTGAGTTTGAGGGTGACACACTGGAATAAATAAAGTGGAGAGAGTTTTTTCATCTATATTGTATGTAATTCCAGCTCTAGAAGTACAAAATCCCCTCACAGAGTGTCCTCACCACAGCTGTGGCCACCCTGGCTGGACCTTCATGTGGGGCCACTAGCACACATGGTCACTTTTTTTTGGGTACCCATAAAGCTACAGAGCTCCAACCTCAACATTCCCCCAGGGCAAATTTCTGTGTACACGATAGGCAGCATAAAACACCCCCAACACGTACACCCCAACTGCATCCCTACACCTAGTTGCTGAAGCTGGAAGATCCTGCAGTGCCATCCCTATGGAGAACATCCCTGCTTCAAACAATAGGTGAAGGACAGTATGTGAAATACCAGTTGTTAAAGGACATTTGGGGCTGGCCAATCTTGGATGGTTTCTCTGTGCACACCTACACATGAGTTTTGCTTTAAGATACATCATGGCAGAGCAGCTTCAGTGCAGCTTCTTGGGAATGTGGTCGTAAGGGCTACTCCATAAAGGGAGTAGCCTGAAAATCCAGCAAGAAAAACATCTCTGCCTGCTCCAGCACACACTACAAACATACCAAAGGCTGCCCTGGGGGGCCATTCTTACCCAGAGATCAGATGAACGCCAGCCTCTGATGCCTCAGCTGAGTTGCTGATGGCAAAAAGGTCGGTGAAGGTCTCTTTGAACCACTGCTTCTGCACATGGATCGGTGTGCCTGCATGTGAACAAAATCCAACATGCAAAGAGCAATAATGCAAAGAAGTGAAGCGTGCAAGCCAGTGTCGAGGAGCTAAGACAGACAGGGAACACGGGTCATGGCACTTTTCTTCCTGAACCTCTGTGCATCTCTGCACACCCAGGCCTGCAGCTGCAGGAGGTGCCACGGGCCATGGCATGCAGGGTTGCACGCACCTGGGTAGGTGTGAGGGATGAGGATCCCAGCTGCGATGTCACTCGTTGTGTTGGGGCTGAACTGGTCTGAGAGGACTGTCAGGGAGCAGCTGGGACAAGTCTCCACGATGCACAGCGCGGTGGACAGGCCGATGACTCCGGCACCAATCACTGCGACCTTGGGTGCTGCCATCTCCAGGATGCAGAGTCAGTCAGAGGAGAGAGGTACCCACCTGCGTTTGCAAAGAACATATCCCCTGTCACCAGTGTCCCTGCTGGATGCCCTCATCAGGCATCCAGCCTTAACACACATCTTTGTTTCCCTGCTGTGCAGGGCTCCCCCCCGACCCTGAAGATTAGGTTACTTGTTTAGCTCCATCTTGGAAAATGTGAATTTTAGCTATTAAACAAAATACACAATTTCACTCTTCAGAGTGGCTGTTTGCACTCCCACATTGTTTGAGCCACAATGCCTTGGTGGTAAAAGTACTGGAAGAGAAGTTACCTGTACCCTGGTGCATTTTGTGACTCTAGCGACCTGAGCTCTCCAACCTGTCCTTGGCTCCTCTACCTGCCAGCGTGACCCACTGCCTTGGACAGATTCATGGGCATCGAGGCTGCCCCAGCAGCACGTGGCGGTCCCCAGCCACCAGCAAGCCTCACAGCCCCCAGAGCCTCTATATTTGCCCTCTCTGCCTTGCTTTATTACCTGCTTTATGTCCTGGAACAGCTCCATTCCACTCCTCAGCATCTTCAGCTGCTGATTGCTACTCCAGGAGGTGCAAGGTCTTTGTTTTCCCTTGTCCTGGCCAAGTTTAGGAGCGTGGCACCTGCCCTGGTGAGTGGCACTCAGCTCCTGGCTGCCCATCCCAGCAAGGTGCCAGCCTTGGTGCCTGGCCACGGCCAGCCTGCACAAAGCACAACTGAACTGTGCAACTTGGTGCACCCTGTAAAATGCTTGAAGCCAGGAACTGAACAGGACCAGAAGAGACTGGTCTTTGTCAGAGGTGGTAAATCCTTCAGCAGTTTTGAGCTGGGGTACACCTGCTGGCTCAGGCACTCCTTTGAGGGGATACTGCCAAAAACTGAGCAGGGATGTAGGGGGATAATCTTCTTTGCCTATAGCTCTTACATTTTTCCCTGAGTATCTATGAATATTTACTCTTGGTGAGGATGCTGAGTAATATGGACCTTTGGTCTTGCTCCCTTAACAGCCTTGTTTTCTCCTACAGGACTCGCTCTTCCTTGACTGCAGAAATCCAGCCTCACCAATTGCTTTCCAAGAACCTTTTCTGGAAGGCAGTGCCTGCAGTCATCGAGGACAGGCCCATTTAGCATCGCCTTGTGGCTTTTGAAACCTTTAAGTTTAGGCAAGACAGACTGTGTGGGATTATGATAGGTCAGGTTTACTGATGAGATTACTTGCTTAGAACACACAGCTTCACACTTACCCCCGAGGTTTTATTATTTAAAATTTGATGTCTCTGCTATGTAGGAAGGGAGAGAGTTGCCCATCATTCCATTCCTTCAGCTAAGGGTTGTTCCAACCCCCCTTCTTCCTCTCAGGGAAACACTTAATGTTTCTTCCTGTTAATTATTACATCTTCTTTCTCAAGCTGACTCTAAAATTGCCCACACAGCAGGGAAAGAGGATGCACTGCAGGGGGAAAAGATCAACCCTGAACCAGAACCACCAGCCTGCACTGCTGCCACTCACAAACCCAACCTGAAAAAGCTGCTGATCCGAATGGGAGCTGCACCTCTCAGCTCTAACATTGCACCAGGCTCCCTCAGCCACCTGCACCAGGAATGGCTGTGGAGGGTCAGAGTGTGGACAGCGTATGCTTCCTAACATAGCCTCTGGAATATGTGGAACTTGTAGTTATTAAAAAATAAATCACAGGAAAAAAAACCCTAACAATAAATTAGGGGAGCTTAATAATGCTAAAATTACTTTTGTGAGGCTGTCCCTCACTGCTCTCGTTCGTTGAAGCCTTTGGACCCTGATGGAGATTGAATTTGCTGACTGACCTCTGCACTTCTGGGGAGGAAAGGAGAGCAGTGGCTCAGGGCAGGTTCAGGTTTCACGAGTCTTCCCCGTTTGGATGGGATTTTCACAGATAAGCTGGTTCCAAATCAACTGATACCAATGGGCAGTGAGGGTGGGTAGGGGCTTCTGGCAGTCCTGGAGCCTGGAGGAACTACTGGTAAGGCCATGATGAGCACCCATCCAACATGTTTTTCCAGCAGGTACTGCTGCAGTCCAGGAACACATCAAGCCTCAGTGTGACAATGTACCAAAAATCAACCCGGCCAAAGCAGAGGCTNATAATGTGTACCACACACAGAGGAACACATACACCCACTGCCAGCTGCAGCCCAGTCCCTCCAGGCTGCCCCTCAGGCTGCGATGGCCCCTGGGAATCCCTCAGCTGGAAGAGCTGCCCCAATGCTATAGCTCTGGCATCTGCATTACAGGCACAGACCCTTGCTCTGCCCTTTTCCCCCTCTGGCCCAGCTCCATGTGTGCTTCCCCAGCAGGCTGGCTGCTCTTAGCTGGTGTCACAACCCGGCTGACCTACCAACCTGAGCGNAGCAGCCCAACCTGCCTCAGCTGGGAGCCCTGCACCTTGCTGGGAGGGCTCAGGAGGAGAAACTATTTTTAGCTGATGTGACAGGCCACCTTAATGCCACTGGGGGTGACACTTCTCACCTCCTCAGACTGGCTTCTGCTGAGGCTTTTGCAAAAATCAGCATTTAAAAGGCAAATCAGTTGCAGTCACTGTTGGAGACGGAGGGGGAAGGCTGTCAGGTATGGTTTAGCCCTCTGTCCTTTCTTAGGGTCAGAAGAACAGGACAGAGGCCAGACAGAGCCACCCTGAGTCGTAATTCTTCAGCAAAGAGGACACTGGCTGCCTGACATGAGCTTTGTGCCCCAGCTACCTTCCTGCACCTCCTAGGCCAGAAGGAATTATTTTTTAAAATATCTCAGTGTTTTGTGACGTGACTCAATCTTCCACCTCCCACAGCTGAGAAGACAATGTCAGCCTCCCATGATGCAAGGAGGTCCTTATTCTTTTTTGCTTCACATATCTGTGTGTCACCACTGAGTGCCACCAACCTTCTAATTAACATCCTAGCACTGGATAACAGGATCACTATGGATAAATACACTTAATGTGTACCACACACAGAGGAACACGTACACCCACTGCCAGCTGCAGCCCGGTCCCTCCAG
>VWZY01005963.1:277406-351784 GCA_013399075.1 Chloroceryle aenea | reverse complement strand
TGCCCTTTTCCCCCTCTGGCCCAGCTCCATGTGTGTGCTTCCCCAGCAGGCTGGCTGCTCTTAGCTGGTGTCACAACCCGGCTGACCTACCAACCTGAGCGTGTTTACACACCCCAATGAACAGTTCAAAAAGCCCAGCTGAACTGTCGACCAGAAAATATATCAACAGGAAGGAAGTAAAGAAAACCAAAACCTGTTCTATTTGAAGTCCTGTAGGGTTTTAAGAGGAACTCTCAGCGTATCTAAGTGCTGAAACACTGGTTTGGAGCACCTGAAGTCTGGCAAAGGCTGCAGCCTTTCTGACCTGCCAGAGGGGCTCCTCATCTATCAGGGCTGCCGTGCCCACCATCCCCATCCATGCCCGACACAGAGCGCTTTCTCCCTTCTTTTTTTTGCAGATCACTCTTGTTTTTTCCTTTCCCCAGTTTACGAGCACCCTTGGTGTGGCTTCCCTTTGCCTGACCTGCAATGCAAAGAGGGGTTTTGCCAGACTCTCTGCTAAAGGTATTTACAGACACTCACGATGCTAAAGCCATTCCTGGTGGGTCCTGAGAAGGATGCCCTGATTGTGGCCTTTTTGACTTTCATTTGGGCTATTCTGTGAGCGGTACATTTGGGAGCTGACACAGGGGGAAGGTGAGGATGCTCTCCCTTCACCAAACAAGGGTCTCTGGAGGATCCCTGGGATCCCTTCAGCCTTTCTGCACATACAGCACCACTGCCAGAAAGCAGATTCTCTGAGCCACCATCACAGGAGACCCAGGAGGAGGGAGACCTCAGCTCCTCTTTCAGGCAGGTGTTCACATCTGCATGCATGGGAACATCTCCTAAAGGACGGCTGCTTATACCCACCCTGTGGGCTACCACCAACAGCCAGCTCCACCAGTAGCCCCTGTGCGATGAGCGACCTCTGCTCTTCTCCAAACCTGGACACATCTGCCATTCTCGCTCCCCACGGGGCGATGGCTGTTGAGGCCGCTGCACCCCTGTGCGGAGAGGGAGGGGGGTGCGGGGGGAAGCCGCGNTGAGACCTCACCTGGAGTATTGCGTCCAGTTCTGGGCTCCCCAGCTCAGGAGAGACAGGGATCTGCTGGAGAGAGTCCAGTGGAGAGATATCAGGATGATTAAGGGACTTCAAATCTCCTCTATAAGAAAAGGCCGAGAGAACTGGGGCTGTTTAGTCTTGGGAAGGCTGAGAGGGGATCTTCTCTCTGTCTATAAATACCTGAGGGGTGGTTGCCAAGTGGAAGGAGCCAGGCTCTTTTCTGTGGCGCCCTGGTCACAAGCTGAAACACAGCAAATTCCACCTCAACATGAGGAAAAACTTCTTCACTGGGAGAGTGACAGGGCCTGGAGCAGGCTGCCCAGAGAGGCTGTGGAGTCTCCTGCTCTGGAGACTTTCAAGACTCACCTGGATCTGTTCCTGTGTGGGCTGCTCTGGGTGACCCTGCTCTGGCAGGGGGATTGGATGCGATGATCTCCAGAGGTCCCTTCCAACCCCTAACAAGCTACAATTCTAACTCTTTTCCTCTTGGAAATCCCCAGCGCTCTCTGGAGGAGACTCAAGAGGCCCCACTGTCCTGCACAGAATATATTGTCCCCTCTCTTACAAGGAATTAAGTATGTCCTGAATGTTTCTGAAGCTGCCTTAGGATCACCACCGTGTTTGAACAATCGTGACAGGAGTCAGGATGATGTCTGGATGTGTGAGGATGGCAGGAACACGTGTCCCTGGGCCTGCTTGTCTCAGTCCTCACAGGTCGGTGAAGAAGGAGTCCCTGCTAAACCACAAACACCTGACAAGCACAACCAAGCAGGACCATCCAAATTAACCCTTTTCAGCAGAAAAGCACAAGTCTGTCAAACCAAGCCTGTCTGCAGGATCTTTAGGATCTGAAATGGTATTCCAGGGTTTCTTGGCTCCAGGGCATATGCCACTGGCAGGACATTTTTGGCTAATATTTAACAGCCTGGGCATTCAGCCCTGAATAGTTTCAGCAGCACAGTGTTTGCAGACCATTCCCCTCCACCCCGTCGATCAGCATTTGCCTGGATGGTCCAAGCAGGTGCTTTTCTTCGCAGGCATTTCAGTGCAGGCCAGCAGCCATACGATGAGCATCTGTACATACAAAAGCACAGCACTTGACCAGCTGCTCTTGCCTCCCCATCTGTGTGCTTACATGGCTAAACTGAAACCATGATACATTACCCATACGTAATCACTGACCTTTTTGGATGCATCATTTTTAGTTTGTTTTTTTTTCCTTCAAAAGTGAAAGGAACAAGGAGTAATTCTGTCAGAATTACAGTATAGCTTGATTTTCTGAGTGTTCTGGAACAGGTATTGAGTAAGACAGAAAAGGAGGCAGAGGAAGGGAGAATTGCTTGTTTAGAAATGAAACTTGATCATCTTGGTGGGTTGATTTGTAGTATCCTACACCATTGCAGGTATCTGCAGTAGCTTTGGAGATTTTTCATATATGGAAATCTCCAAATACAAGCAGAGGTCAGAGTGCCAGCTAAGATTAGAATTGCCTGCTACTTCTCCTTCTGAAACTGTACTTCTTGTTGCTTGTAACTTCTCCAAATTTGAATGATCTGGATGGAAATTTTCCACGCTGGATGCCCGTGCAATGCCGAATGTTTTGGGCTATTCCCAGTGTGTCTTTTCCCAGGAATGAGACTCAGGAACCGTAAGCTGTTTTGGGATACCAGCTCGTGCAGTATGTCATTGAGAAACAATTACTCTTCCATGGGCTAAAGTGTTTTGGAAGGGTGAACCACCAGCAGTGGCATCCCAGCACACCCCCAGCCCCGCTCGAGCAGTGTTCCCCTTTGCTTTGTGTACTCTCCTCAAGAGAGAATGCAATTGTTTTGATAGAGCAGTCATATATTTCCCCATTTGAGGTATACATTTTAGGCTTGATTTCTCTCAGCTTGATTGAAGTCAGTGGTCCTGAAATCAGTATTATCAGGGATGATTCATATTTCTCAACTTTAGCAAACAACAATTTGAACTGTTCACTCTGGTTACTTTCAGGGAGGAACCTAAATCATCTGGCAACCACATATAAAGCCATTAAACATGAATGATGAAGCCAAGTGATGGGTGTAACTTGATCAAAATCCATAATATTAATAAAACCTGCATGTAAATTGAGTAAATTGCATTAATTAGAGATTTAAGGGAGGTAGAAAATAAATAGGCTTGTGAGAAGGGCTAAGGGGACAAATCACAAAGAGTAGGGCTATAAAGTGGTGTCATTCTCAGTTTCACTGCACCGTCTGCCCCTTCCAATTCCTGCATAAGGAAGTTACAGTTGGTTTCCACATCCACTGAACACCAAGCAGTTCCAGGCTGGATTGCTTTGTCATTCCTGTAGTCACCTACTCTCCTTCCTGATCAACTCATAGCCATTCTACAACATTCTCAGCTATTTTTGTGACTGCTGCCCCAGCCAGCTTATACAAATAAAGGCAAAAAAGTATCATGTTCTACTTGAAACTGAAACACTAAACAGGTCACATTTTTAATAGACATTTTGTCCTAGTGAGCACCTAACGCACATCCCAAACCTTGCTTTAAACCTGCAGACACAAACAGGGAAAAGACACACACCTGATTCTTACCAGCCTAAACCATGGACCTCCATGGAACGTCGAAGCACCAGCCCAACTCCTGCAATGGAGCATGCACCAAACTGAGAGTTGGTGATAGGAGCTCATTACATTTCATAAAGGTATAAAGATTAAATAACGTGTGTTTGACTTTATTCTTCAACATAACTGCAGATAATAAATGTACATTAAAAAAAAAACTTACAAAAGAAAACCACAAAAACCCCCAATCCCCAAAACATCGGTATGTATGGTATTAAATCCACATATTCTGGGCAAACAAACTCCTTCCTAGGAGGACACACTTCCCCCGTGTTACCAAAATGCACATTCCAGCTGGTACAGAATCTTGTACAAAATTATTAGGATACCAGTCTGTAACGCTTCAACCTTTCTTCACGAGACAGGGAACGATGCAGGCACTGCTTAACCCACTGCATTTATTACAATTTTTCCTGACAGAATGAACTTGGGTTTTGTCAATAGTCATCATTTTTCTTTAAGATGCTTGTGAAGGGTATAGGATAAATCCAGACTCTCCTTTTTAACCCCCGTGGTCAGGCATCCAGGGTACCACCCAAAGCATTCGATGCACTGCACGTGGTTTGAATAGTTGGGCTTTTTTTCTACATAGTTGTATTAACTACAGATATCTGCACAAGGAAATTGAATTGTACAAAATACATCTTTTCTTCTAGTTTTAAAATACAGATTCAAGATACTAAACACATTTACTTTCTACCTTTCCTTAGTTATCATTAAACTAATGATAATTGCTCTCAGTCCTATATTTATCCCAGAAAGGATGTACTTAGTGAACCGCACGACTGTAATAAAATCTGAGATCAAATTTAGGACAGAAATGTTTGTCACTGTGCAATAGTGACAAGCAATTAAGATAGATAAGAATTCTCATCTAGTATCTCATAAAAATCATTCTGTAACTCCAGAGCACAATAAATTTGCACAAAGATAAAGATGACACGTAAAAACATAAAAGAATTTAAGAACTCAGATAAGAAACTATGAAAATGAATTATTTTTATGAGCAACGAGAGGAAAACATGCCCCCACAGGAACAGAAGCATTCGTTCTCTAACTCAGTGCAAGAGGACTGAGATAATCTCTGAATATTTAAGAGAAAGAAACCATCTCACCCTGCCTGTGCTATATTTGTAAGGTATGACTGGTGTTAAACAGATTTTTGTCCGTATGGAAAAAACCCAAGTAAACAGAAATGCTAGAGACATACAGACACATGCTATTTCCTTTCCTACAGTAATATGCTCCCTCAGGTTAAAGAATAGGATATCCCAAGGCATCCTCTAAGCTACTCATGCATAAAATCACAGAAGGTGTACCTGTAGATGAAGGTATGTTTTATTTCAAGGGAAAAATGTAACATCATTAGTTCAGGGAAATTCAGGTCTCATTTGAATCAAAGACCAAATTCTAACTGACTTCAGTGACAGAAGGAAATGGCTTTTAGGGTTAAAAGCCATCAAGCTACACTGTGGTTTAGAATCATCATTAAGATTTAGCCTGTGAGCATTGCTCAGTATCAGGTTTTGCTTTTTTTCTTTACCTATTACAGATGGCTGGCTCCTGAATCCCTCAAGTCAAGGGAACACGGAACATCCATTGACTGCTCTTAGCAGGGTAACTCTCAGATCAGTTATTTGGCAGATAAAAAAGTAGAAAAAATAATTTTAATTGTTCTTCAGTACCCTGTTAGAAATAGACTGTAGTGTCCCCAGCACTCAAGACTAAGAAGTTTAACACAGGACGTTTTACTAATAAAAGAGAGAGCACTGGTGTGAAAGAACCCCAAAAGAATACAATTACTTTGAGCTCTGTTGGAGGGGAGAGAGGTTGTAAGGTCAGGCAGTACTGGTTTAATTCCTGGTTAGGTGTACTGCGTAATGTTTTCTGGCTTAGCATGGTTAAACTCTGGTTTAAGGCAAGGCATGCAGGCTTTGGCAGGAGATCTTGTAGATAAGAAAAGCTGCTCTGCTGTGGGAGGTGGGGAGGATCTGACAGCAGTGGAAGAATACTGGGTCCGCTCTTCAGCCCAGCAAAAAGCCACAGCATATGAGTAATCTTATCTTCAGTCATCAAAGCCTGGATTCAAGTCATTCGCTGAGTAATGATGCGATTACTCACGCGGGCAGGGTTCAGCACATGCTTTTGCTGAACTGCTCTGTCTGGACAGAAGCCACAGTATTC
Organism: Chloroceryle aenea; assembly: GCA_013399075.1. NCBI lineage: Eukaryota > Metazoa > Chordata > Aves > Coraciiformes > Cerylidae > Chloroceryle > Chloroceryle aenea. The sequence continues at coordinate 345,940 of VWZY01005963.1, read as the reverse complement.
TCAGCCCTTCTTTTTGGAGGCTTTCTCTGCAAGTGCTGGAACAGCCACAGAACTGAAGGGAGCGTAGAGATTTCTTTCTGCTTACCGTGTAATTATCACAGCGAAATTCCCTGAATTTAAGCTTATTGATTTTTGCTTGCTTTGAAGCATGTTAGTACTCGCATAGGATATGATTTTGTCCTAATACCAAGACTAAAATGCTACTTGACACTCTATGACAGTGCGGTGAAGAGAAAAATTATCTTTTATAAGGGGATATAAACCATTTTTCTGGTTTCAGAGCTTATTTAAACTAATATGACTGGGCAGATATAATTGAAAAATGTGACCACTAAGCTCTATAGCAAATTTATCCACAGGAATATAGAGATCTTAGTTTGGGGTGTATGGAAGAGAAATAAACAAGGAAGACTTATTTTGTGGAGACTGTATCAGCCAGCTGACAGGACAAGGGGCAATGGGCACAGGCTGGAACACAAGAGGTTCCACCTAAATGGGAGGACAAACTTTACTGTGAAGGTGACGGAGCACTGGAGCAGAGAGGTTGTGGAGCCTCCTTCTCTGGAGAGATTCAAACCCCACCTGGATGTGATCCTGGGCAACGTGCTCTCGGCAAACCTGCTTTGGTGGGGGGTTGGACTAGGTGGTCTCGAGAGATCCCTTCCAACTCCAATGATTCTGTGCTGCTCCCCTCAAACCGAGGGTGGTCAAGTGAAGACACAGACCCTCAGGCAGGGAAGAGACCCCCAGGTGTGGAGGCAAACTGAAAAAGGGGAGGTGGGAGAGAAAGCCATAAAGTAGTGGCCAGAATGACTCATTCCTATCTACCAGTTTTCTGTGGTCCCTGGTCATAAGGCAGAATCAGTGCAGCAGCCACTAAGTGTTGATGCACACATGAGGGGTAGCAACAGTGGGACATTTACACACACTGAGTAAAACTACTACGCTGGTAACTCTTCTATTGATTTAAAAATTATATTTTTCTAACCAATTTGGTGTGGTTTCAGGAAAAAAAAGAGCTAAAATCCTGTGTATAAACCATATGTATTAAACAGTCATTAATTACTAAGTCCCCCTCTGTGCAGAGTGGCTGAGTAAGCCCCATACGCTGTTTATTGTTCTCCACTGAGGACTGAGGTGGCCTTGATGGAGAACCAGGCAATGTTGCTGGGGTAGCTCTTAAAAGTTCTGAAGAATCTGTTGCTAGATCTGAGCTGAAACAAGTGAGAAAGGCAGCACTGAACTAATGATCTGGAATGAATATGACTTTCAAAGGCATCAGGCATTTGAGTTTTACCCAAACTAAAGAGAACTTACTAAGACAGCAGTAAATCCAGTGAACGTTTTTTTCTAAACCATTAATAAAAATACATTTGTCATTCAACAGAATGAATACACAAACTATTTGCACATTTTGCAAACTTAGTATTCTTTTTTTTTCAGTCAAAAGCCGTTCCACAGAATATTTTCCTTTGTTAGCATTGGCACCTTTTCTAGTAGTTCACTTGAAAAAAAAAAAAAAGAAAAGAATAAATTAGTTGACCTTTAAAATTATTGATATGACTTGATGCAAAGTTAAGGCTTCTGTCTTGAGTTTACCGTGTTCTGAAGCCTCTTAACTGTCAGCTGCAGCAGGATGAGAGTGGACAGGGCTCCTGGTGGTGGGTTTACAAATCTAACTGCAGAAATGTGAAGCAAAGAACCAGCATATGTTTTACAGATGTGTAATCAGGTAGCTTCCAACATTTAAAGTAATCATTCCAACCGGTCACAGCAAGTCACAGAGGTTTTTCTGAAGGCTGCTTAAGTTTGACAAGGGATCTAGGAATCCTACCAAGTTTTTCTGCAGTACCTCAGTCCCATGGAATACGTTTTATACACTTGCTCTGTTGAAGAGGCAAGACTGGATACGAAGTCAAAGGCACAGATATTATAGAACAGTCACATTGCTTGAATACAAAGATCTTATAAATTAGATAATGATTAAAACTGGGAATAGCCATTTTACTGTTGCTTTATTTCTCAGGGCTGACTGTTTCTTGACCAAACATCTCTATCTTTTCTAATGCTGCACCACTGTGTGCTGGAGGAGTCTTTTCTGAACATCTTTTCTTGTTTCTTCCCATTTCTGTAGCTTCCACCAAGGTATTAGTCAATGGTTTTCCCAGTGTTTCTGGAAGCATTATTGTTAATATTCCACTCAGAAGAGCCATGATTCCAACAAGCAACTAGAAGAAATAAACAGTAGCTGTAAAGGTAGAAAAGGCTTTCAAATCCTGCAGATCTTTGATCTTGCTTAAAAGTACATTGAAAATATAGCACCAGGAACTCTAATGTAAAGCAAAGACCATAAGTCTTAAATGTTGACTGCCACCTGTAATGTCAGTTCACATTCCAGCTCCTGAACCTATTTCCCCTGTACCTGTGTGCCTGTTACTCCTGCACGCAGCCAGATCAGAACTTCTCAGTACGGCTTCATTGGCCTGGAGCCACAAAAGTGCACGTCCCTGCTGAGGAGAGCTCTTCAGCAGATAATGAGCTAGTTCTCAACAGGAATACTTTGCTAAACTCAGTTTCAAAGAGCTATTAGGTCTGCAGGAATCTACTGAGATTTGCAGTGGGATCACATCTTGGATTTGTCCCATGGTGTACAGTTCTGTAATGACAGCTGACTTCAGCACGAGTGCTGAAGGATCAGGATAGTGTGGGGTAGTTACAGAAGCACGCACATGCTCCAGGAGAATCCTTCTTTCCCCCCTCCTTTCTGTGTCTTGTTCAATGAGAACAATTCACACTTTCCTCCTTTGAAGTACAGAACAGCATTAAAACCCTGACATTCTTCCAACACGGAGTTATAAATGACTCAACTCTCTTGATAGAAATGCTTCCCTGCAGCAAGTACATCATGCCTGGCCCCAGTGTTTTTCCACTTTATGACTGTGCACTTTGATACTGTATTATCCTTATCGTGCTCTATGCTGGTTCTCAGGTCTGTCCTGTTTGTTTAATTCTTTCCAAGAGTGAGAGAGAACATTTGGAAAAACCCTGGTAAGCTCTCTTACGCAGCCCCTTAGGCTGTCAGGAGTTCCTGTTGAGGATATTGAGGGCTGTAAAGGATATTGAAGCTTATGGATGCCCATCCATTTGGAGTTTATGAGAACAAGGTCACTGCTAATGCCCAACAGAAAAGGGTTACTGCAACACTGTGCTTTGAGCACGTGTGTCACGTCTGGTTTGGTTATCTCTTAGATGCTTTGCATTCTTCTCATGTTTGCCTTCCTCATGAACCTCTTAATCCTCTGAGAGCTCTCACTAGCTATTCTGTGAGCGTACACACCACCATCTTTCCTGCCTTTTTTTTTTTCAGTGTGAAAGCTCCTGCATGCCAACTCATTCAGTGTGTTTCCCTTCTCCCTGACCCAGCAAAGTATTCCAGTATTTCCTACCAAAGACAGAACATGAAACCATTAAGTCACAGCACAGTAAAGAAAGGACTTCTCAGATGTCATCCACCTTTTCTGGGGCAGTAACCACACTTACCACTATTCACAGGACTACCTGCTTAAATCTGTTGCTTTTTCAGGGTCCTAATTTGAAATCTGACTTTCTGCTTAGTCCAACTCTCAAAGTGTTCCAAACACTTCAGTACAGCCAACAGCTTCTAACAGCTACCAGAAAACAGATTTACAACCAGTTTTCCTATGTCCTCCTCCTTACCTGGAGCAACAATTTTAATTTCACGGTGGTCTAAGACCAGGACTTAATATATTTAGTCTAAAACAAAAGATAATTTGAACTAAATATCCCTACAAAATAATAATTTACTTCTGAGAACACGTTATTATTCCAGTCTGCTATTTTTATTCATATCCACATCCGACAGATCTGAAGCAATCTAAAATATCTCATTGTAAAAATTCCTACTTCAACATTTTTTCCTGAAAAATCTAATACTATTAAACACGGAATTTGCATTAATGTAACTTTACTGACCTCAGTGGAAATGTTTGGTGGTTTTTTAATTTATAATTTATGGTTTATCCGAGAGAAAAATCAAGACTGTTAAAGAGCTACAGGAACATAATTCTTAACAGCTCAGAAACAGAAATAGTTTATACATGGCAAAGTTTACTAGAAAGTTGTCACGTGAAAAACATACTTGGCAAATTATTCAAGATTTATAGGCACCCAAATGAGATGCTTGCATTACTCACAGGTGGCATAACTGTACGTGAGGCAGACTGTCAAACAAAGAGCTGTAGTAACTGCTTGACAGTGTGTGGTGTATACAACAGATCAACTTGATGTAGATCTGTTTACTTACAAATGTAATCCACTACATTTCGTTTCCATTCGAAACCATTTACCTGACCAGAGACTTGGCATGCTGTGCTCCAACTCAAGACAAGTTTAATAAACTGACAGATGTTTTGTAATAGCAGCTAGTCATGAAAACATATTCACTGTGAACTATGACACAACTCTGCAATTACTCTGGACCAGTTTTGTACACTGCGAGTTGTTGCTGAAATAATTCCTCTGTTTATGCTGCCATTTGTACTGCTCTCCAGCAGGTTTCAGCATTCCCCATCTGTGGTTTAACTGCAGCACTTCTGTGCAGATAAAGCTTATCTCAGCCAGTAGAGGCAAAACACTGACAAGAGAAAAAGAATGTTGTCCCAAGGCCACTCTGTTGTGCAGATGTTTCTTCATCTTTTCTGGGGTGATAACTTGGTTTGTATGGGGCCATTATTAAGAAAGAAAACATTTTTTAGGAGCTTGAGGGAATAAATTAATTTGTGGTCTCCTTCATCCTCTTAATTTTCATCCAAAACAACTGCAAGTAATTAAGTAATGAAACGAGTTCCCAAGAATTCTCTGAAACCAATCTCTAGCATCTATATTTGAATATTTTATAATCAAAAGGACACAATGCCACTTTTTCAGGAAATTCCAATGTGGTAGACACAATTAGAGTTAAGAATCTGTGTTAAAGACACACATACACACCACATTTTCACCTTCTGACATTTATAATCTACATATAAGATTGGTGTGCTGGTCACAGCGAATTCTAAGAGTTCTTTGAAAGAACTCAGACTATTTGAAAATAATTCATAAACTCTTCTCTACTTAATATAAAGTTTGTAATTCCTTCTGGTTTTACATATATGGATATAAATCATCCTTGAGGAGGAAAAAGGGATTTAATAGTTGCAGGATTTCTAAGCAGCAAATGCTTCATAACAGAAATGATGAAGAAATGTTACTCATCAGTGAGAGGGAAATGCATAAAATATTTTGCCCAAAATTGTTCTGAAGCTACATAATGCAGACAAAACGCCCAACTCCATGAAGGAATGGTCCCACCACTGTTTTCTTGGGTTAAAAGAAGACAAAACCTAATGGTAGCATGACCTGGAGTTACTGACGAATAGGATGTGCTTAATGAATCCAAGGTTCTGTTGCTTGTCAATAGCACCATGAACCTCATCGATGTACCATTTGCTTCTCTTTCTCTATCTCATGAATGATTTTGTTCAGTTCTTTTAAATGAAAGACAAAAAAAGGGAGTTTTGGGAGAGCTGCAAAGACCAAGCATAGAATCATAGAATGGTAGGGCTTGGAAGGGGCCTCTCTTAAGACATTCTTGATGTTTTGGAAGGCTATTTCAGATATGCAATGTCCCAGGAAATACAAAAAAAGAAAATATTAAGGAATAATATAAGAAAAACCAGCCACCCAAGTGAATACATACACCTTCTCAAAACCAGAAACATTCACCATCGAAAGATACTTACAAGTGGCATGAAAATCCAAACACTTCGCAGATAGACACAGAACGGAGCAACCACGCTTCCTACGCGGCACATCATGCTTCCACTTCCAACAGCAAGGGATCTACACATAAAGCAAAGGCTTTGATATGAATTCTGGCAGATAAAGGAATCAATTAGAAATGCACAGAGATGTAAAACATCTGTAGGATGTGTCTTTAAGTAGTTATGCTAGGATATATATATACTAGGGCTATACTTAACATTTACACCAATGTAAATCTATATTGTTGTGAAATTCAGCTGCTTCTGTAATTAAGATTAATGTAATCATCAATCAGCATACACCACAGGATGAACAACCAGGACTTTTAAGAAAGGCATAAATAATGTTTAAGAAAGTATTGAGTATTCTTCTAGTTCCCCAAAGGAACCAATCAATACACATGGAATGAAATATAAATAAAAAATTATGGTATCGACCAGCTCGACATGGTATAGACAACTCCGAAGCAGCTGAGGAGCATGACAAACAAAAGGAAATAACAGTAAAGCAACAAAAAAAAGGGCAGAAGTTCTTACCTTACAATTGTTGGGTACAGTTCTGCTGTGTAGAGATAGATCAGGCCAAACGCCACGCCTATTGAGAATTTTCCAGCCATATTTGCTAAGATAATTAATATGTTGAAATCCTATTGAAAGAGAGCACAAATAAATAAATCACCAGCGAATAACACTCTTCCAAACTTCATTTAAATCCTTCAAAAGCTGTGACCCTTCTTTAGACAATAAGCAATACTTCTTGCTTGCTTTTTTATGAAACAGATTTGGTAACTAACTGGTGTCCATATCACTTTTTACCAATCCTGGTTCACTGAAACCCTGGGAACATTCCACACGTGACTCCAGCAATGAGAGTGAAGCCTGTACTGAAAATACAGCAATCTATCTTAGACTAGCAGCTACAATTTAAAAACACCCTTTAATCAACTACATAATTTAGAAAGTGCAGCTACATCTACAGACTTAAGAGCCTTTAAAATCAATGTCTACTATAGGAACACTTTCAACAATACGTGACTAACCTGAGGTATGAACATAATTAAAACACAGATCAGTGCACTTAAAATAAGGAACGGAATGAGTGTGTTTCTCCTTCCCAGTTTGTCCATCGCAATGCAAGCAATGACATAGCAAGGCAACTCCACAGCACCTGTCAGTATGAAATTATTTGGTTTTAAGTCATGATTACACATACTCATGTTTTAACTCTAGGTTCCTCTTTATGAGGATTAATTTAGGCTAATAAATCTGTGAAATTCTGAAACAACCCATGTGTTGGGCTACTTCATTTGGTTACAGAAATGGCAACAGAAGGCAGAAAGCATGGCCTAAAATCTGGTAGAGGAGGATGGAGAAGGACAAGGAAAACATGTTTCACAGTGCAGAGCAGCTCTAGTTCTCTTTCGGGTGGAAAACTGCAGAAAACAGCAAGACCATGGTTCTGCTTTTCCTCTACTGGCACTTGTGTCTGAAAGCTCTCCATCTGCTGCTCAGCTGCTCCAGGTACTTTCACACCAACAGCTTAAGCGTGCCAACACGAAATATTGCTAGTGTTGCAACAACACACCTCTCAGGATTTGCCAGCTTTCACCTGGACGCAGAACTAAAGCCACAGGCACCTCCCCACCTTCAGCCCCCAGTCACCTCAACAAAAAAGCAAAGCCTCTCCCGGGCCAGTTTTCTGAGTCAGCTCCAGAAATACAGAGTGCAGTTCCAGCTTTCTCTCTTCTCCATAAGAAAAGGGCAGCTGCTTACAATATCCCACTCTTATGCAGATCATCTCTTCCTAATGTCTCTTGCCAGAGACAGTTTGAAAGGAACTGGAGTTTGGCTAGGACTGTTCACAAACCCTGTGTAGACATGATTTGCCCCTAGACAAACGATATTGAGCCTAAGCCAGACTGGACGTGTTTTAAACCAGCTTGCTCATGAAGAATGCTGTGTCCAATGTAAAACCAAGGAAGAACACAAGATATAGCCCTGAACAAAATGCTGCATTCCTTTACTAAGCACGTATAGTATGTCAATACACCTGCAATTGTGGGGAAAAATCACTTTGGGCTTGTGTTGGTAAAAGCAACACGATTAGTCAGTGTGTGTTAGCCTGTTAAAGTATTTCTGGAAGAGGTGGATGTGGTGATTTCTGCAGTGTACCCCACTGCAATGGTTTAGCTCTCTGTGCAATGCTAGCATCCACTCCTCAACACGTCACTCTACCAATACACCAGAACATGAGGCACCACAAACGGAATTCACGAGAGCCCCAGCCCTTCTGGGTGCTTGTGAACACGAACAGTCACATTCACCTCCCTGAGAGTACTCAGCTGCATAAAGCAAAGAGCATGGTTTAATTCTTTGCTGTTTCAGAGCTGCGTGCCTTATCTAGAGTCTTCTGAAGCCCATGGAATATTTCCACTGAGCTTAACAAGCTTTGGATCAGGCCTTGAATGCACTGAGCCACCTTAATAAACAACTCACATACCAGAGGAAGACTACAGTCAGGCCAACAAAATTAAAAGAATACTACAACTAAATTAAAAAGATACTTTTGAGAAAACTAAAATTAACTTTGCTTCTGAAAATTATTATTTTCTACATAGACAGAATGGACATATCAGGACTGTAAGTGATTAAAGGAATAATTTTTTTCCTTGTTTCCCTAGTTTGTGCCTGTACCAAAGACATGTGAATTCTGTGTTGCTGGTTTGCTTCCCTTCACGTCCGCGTGGCTCTGCTATATGCTTGCAGGGCAAAGAGAAGACAAACAGAATATGGTTTTACAGTCACAAAGACAGATGGAGAAGAATGCTGTACACCACCAAATTTTAATCACTTTCCTTTCCAGAAACAGTGAATGACACTCCTGTGTTAGCCAACTTAATGAAAAGCTAGCAAGAAACTTCTTTAACGAGGTTCATAATTGAACAAAAAAAGTTAGAAAATCAGCTGTCAAATTATAGACATTTTTAAATGCTATGTTCTAGTTCTGTCATGAACAGAATAAGGGACAAAAATACTTACCTATGAGAAAGAGATTTAAATATTCATTGCCTCCTAGACTGACAGAACTGAGGGAGAAGACGTAGTACCCCAAGCTTCCAGTGAACCAGATCAGCCAGACTGTGATGGTCCTCGTTGCAATGCGCCAGTTACAAAACAGGTCCAAGAGGTTGTGCTTCTTTGCTGAGGATGTGTCATTGTCACCCGGTCTGCCACTGGCTAGATCACCTTGTTGGACCGAGCATAGTTCAGAAACTTTGCAGGGAGTGCTTACTTTATTCCATCTTGCCATTATATTAATTACTTTTTGTGCATCTTCGTATCTTTCCTCTGACAGGAGCCAAAAAGGTGTTTCTGGAAGCATCCAGCAGCACAATACAAAGGGAAGAGTTGCTATGGTGAGAAATATCTGATAGACCCACCAGGTCCGAACCAAAAATCCCACGAGTGCCACGATCATAATTCCCACAGCAAAAAAAGCATGGACATGCATAGAAGCCCAGGTTCGTGCTTTAATACCAACAAATTCAGTCACATAAACAAAAGCCACAACCAGATAGCCACTGGAAACCTGTGAGGGTGGGAGACAGAAAAAAAACAGAGAGTGAGGTTCCTATCAACTCTCCTTGCACAACAGCAGTAAGAACAGCTAACAGTACTCCACAGCTGAGCATCTTTAACTGCCACTGCACTGGCATGTCCCACACCAACAGGGAAAAAAAAGGAAATCCTGACAACAAATCAGCTGAGAAAAAGTTCACTCAAACCTTCAGACTGCTTGGACACTGGATCTAAAAATGTGAAGTCATCTGGGAAGCTTCTCTGTAGTGGGGGAGAGCCAGCAAGAGACATCTGAAAAGGAGCCTAGTCTGCTGACGTCACTAAGCCCTTCTCCAAAAATCAGGTCCCTTAATGACATCACAAACTGGATGCTTGGGAAAATTAGGTTCCCTGAAATAATTGCCACTTTTGAAAATCTTCACCTTGGCTTTTAAGTAAACTATTAAAACTCTGTATGTCAGGGAACTGCAAATGTACTGAGAATTTCTATCCACACCCTTAAATCACATTTTGACAATGTTGGAAGAGAATCTTCTACACAGTTACAGGTTCTCATATGGTATCTAGCAAATGCAATCACTGGATGTTTTGCATGACAGTATTTCTTCATTGATTATATGTTATTGAATACATATATATTTCAAGTTCTCTAGCAACTCTTAACTCAAAACATTTCAAAACCCAGCTAGAAATTCCAGACTAGAAAATATTACAGTATGTTGATTTGATTAATCATTTTTTTGGTTAAAAATATTCCAGTTAATAATCTCTCATTTGAATCCCACTGAATCTCCTAGGAAAGCTGCACTGATCTCTGTGACACAGGGCTAGAGCTCTAGACCTCCATCCCACAAACCAGTTCTAGTGGGCAGCTAAAACTTAAGAGCATTATTCTGGTGAGAGCTTTTTGCTTTTCTAAACTACCACAGCCCCTAGCATTAACAGCCAAGGAAGGCAGTAGAGCAACTTCTGTTATCTCTCTGTTCAAGGCTGAAATGCCCACGAAGTTTTTCCAGCTAGGAAAACCTCCTGAGCTCTAGTCAGACAAAGGGAGCTCCAGGTGCAAGGTCCTGTCTTGACTAAAGCACTATCATAAGGAATGAAATTAATGAGGGCATTATTTAAAATCTCTTTATGTTTTTTTCTTTCATTCTAATTTCTTTATGTGTTATATAGTGAAAGACTACAAGTATTGATGTAAAATAGTAATTGAAAATTGCTTACTATGTATAAATACTCAGTACATCTTAGATATTGGTTATCTATCATACACAAACACATATACTGGAATACTCTTAAGTACAGCATAAACATCTAGGTGTTAAACATACCTAAGTGCTTAGCATTCCAGATGTCCCTTAAAAGACAACTAGATGAGAAAATGTGCATCTCTCATCCATCACTCAAAATGGTAGAAATAAAAATAATACTTTTGTTATTTTAAGAAAAATAGACTCTCTTTCTAACAATAAGGAGAAATGCAATGGCAGCTGCAGTGCAGAATCCAGAGTTTGCTGCTCACACTTGGTATTTAATTAGCAGTCCAGCAGAGGTTGGGATGGAGGAAGTGCCAAACACTGGTTCGTACAGACGCTTTCTATTAATTCAAAGAGGAAAAGTGGGCCAAGAACATTCAGACTCTCCCTGCTCTGCTGGAATAAGTGCAACAGAGGGGGCTTTAGAATAATGAAGTAGGGGAGAAAATCATAAGAAAAGGGGAGGTTTTCCTGAGAAGGGGGAGGAAATGACACATTAAAGAGCCAGGGTGAACATCCTTTCTTACCATAGCAAGGAGAAAGCGCAGAATCACGAAACTGTAGTAGTCAAATGTGAAGGCCACTGCGATGCCAAATACAAACTGAGCAGCACTTGTGAACCATATAACACGTCGTCTTCCCAGCCTGCAAATCACAGCAGTCATAAAGTTACCAATAACCACATTCTGTTAAAATACACCAGCAACTCCAGAGAGCCTATCTGGAAGTGAGTCTCAAAATACTGTACTGAATATTTTCACTCACCAAAGAAACTCAGGTTTTGTTACCTGTATTAATTTTTCAGTAACTCCAGCCTCCAAGATAAAGGAAACTCCTATAGATGGAACTTCCATTCCACAGCTCTCAGCTGGAAGCAATGTGCAGAAATGGGCATTCCAGTGCTAACCTCCAGTTTCATATTTAACTTCTACATAACAAATCTGCAGATTTACTCTGGTTTATTTATGAGAAGAGTAGGTAACACCCTCTTTTTCAGATTTATTCAGTAATAAGTAGTTAAGTTCTAGAAAAAGTTAGCTGTGATAATACATGTCATCTCTTGCAAAAGCAACAACAAATCTGGGTAGTAATAAAAGGCTTCTGTAACACACAAATCCAGGAAGCTAGTATACTGACAGACAAATAATCATGTCAAATACTAGCTTCCCCTTAACAACATAGTGATTTCCAGTGTAAAAGAAGGGTATTTAGCAAAAGGGAACTTCTAGAATCTGCAGTAGATATACAAGACTCTTGAGGATACACTATATTCCATCTACAAGTGTTCTATAATACAAAATATATGGAATAATTTTTCTTCCCTAATAATATTCTCTTGGCCTCTTTTCACAGATGTGAAAAGCTTTTCACAGATGTGGGTATTATATTTGGAGAGAGAGCTTGAGAACTTTCAGGAGTGTAGGTTCTTTTCTCTGTATTTGATACCACATTAAACCAAGTCCTATTCTTCTCCAGCCTTGACCTGGAATCAAACACATTTGGTCTCGGATCCCTGCCAGAAGAGATCCCTGTGATTCCTAGCTGTCACAGCTCTTCTGTTGGGAAATCTGTTCTTTGGAAGTGGGAGGAACCCACAAACTTATTTCCCACCAGCCAGGATGTGTCAGAAAATAACAACTTTCAGCTGTAAAATCTACAGTTGTAAATCTGCAACTCAGAATGTGTCTTCTCTTAACTGCTGTCCATGGATTGAATTAATGGAAATGAGAGCAATATGATCATAACCTTATAAATCATGGCTTAGTATTAATTAAGAAGCCTAAGAATGATTTAAAGGGACTCTGAACAAATGTTGACATTATATTCTGGTCTTTTATTAAACACGGTTTTACAATGCCTTGGATCAGAAGGCAGGATTGATTCCATGTGTTCTAGAATCCAGAGTAAAGAAAAAAAATCATCTTTACTCTTCCATTCCCTGTTGCAACTGTCACACTGTAGTGTTGTGCTAATGAAGGAATATCAGAATCCAGCACGCCTGGTCTCCTCTTTCTGCTTTTACTGTTAGCTGTGGGGTAAAATGTCACCTTCCACCTAACAGAGCTGTTAGTCCACAGGGTCCTTTATAGAAAGAGAGAAATAATACTAAACCAGCCTTCAAAGCAAAACACAGGCACATAAACTGCCTGAGAGAAAACCAAGAACAATGTAGCTTAGGTGTTTGACTCTCAGGGCACAGATGGGTGTTCTTCTGAGGGAGGAATACGGGTGTTTGTGTCGAGGGAGAAAAGCCAGAAAAGCAGGAGGATACAGACTTACATCCTGGATCTCACTGCATCCTGCTCTGGTGCTGGATCTCAGTGCATGATCTGAGATAACACCCAGGAAGGAAGTGTCAGAGGGGAGTGAGCTGAAGGACAGCCTTGGCACTGTGAGCTCAGGTCGAGCCTCTCCACACACTCATTCTCCTGCTGCTCAAACAGAACTTTGTACATGTTGGTAAATAAATGAAACTACAGCACAGCTCACTGACAGACATTTTCCTCCTATCTGGACTAACATTCAAGAGACTGAAGTTTAAACTAAAACTACAAGGCCTAGAACAATTTATGATATAAAGTACAAAAGGAAATCTAAAAGTAAATGATTAGCAAATACCTTTTAAAATTAGTACTTGTTATTGGAAAAAGAAATTGAGTTAAATATATCTGTGAATAAAACAATATCCAAACCTCCCAATTGTGAAAACATAATTCTGAATACACAGTGAATATTGAGAACAACAAACCAAGTAAATACACATGGAGTTACTGCACTCTGAAGCTGCAGTTTTCAGAGGACGACACTTTACCTGTCAGCAATGTCACCAAAAATCACTGCTCCAATCAAGACTCCAAGCATGAATGTAGGCTGGATTAATTTTGCAAGCCATTCTCTGTCACAGACCAGATCCCACTGTGTAACAACAGTGCTCTTCCACTTTGTATCATCATAAAGAAATCCATCAGAACAAGAAAAGACGGACTTGTTGCCGCTGTATTCATATGCCAGCTCCACACGGACCTCTCGTTTAGACCTGCTGCATTGATTAAGTTCCCAAATGTCTCCATTTTCCAGGTGGACTACAATGTAGTTTTCTGTTGATGTCCATAGTGTCCAGATGTCCTCTATTCTTGATTCAGAGGAGTTGTAGAAAAGAACACTACTCACGTTTCCAGAGATCCCACATACAAAGTTAGGAGTAACAGCCATGAACACAGATGCTAAGTAATGGATACCACATGACATAGCTTGAAAGACAGATGCAAAATAAATACATGCTTGAAATCTGTAAAGGGAAAGGAAAAAAGTTTATTGAAGAAAAGCCCTCTACATGTAGAAAAAAAATTAAAAATCAACGTAATTACTTTGCTAGGATCAGTAAATGGAGACACATTAAAGTGTCTGGTGTTTTGGTACACAGCACTGCTTCACTATTAGCTAAGCCCTGCAAGGGATCGAAGATGAGAAAAGATCCACAGCAGAAATAACCTGTTGTCAGGGAATAAATGCTGCTCTTCGTCGTGTGTTTAGCCATACACAGAGAAAACCATTTAAAAAGAAACAATTCTGAATGTAAGCACTTAGTCTGAAGCAACCTTCCACCCTCCAGTTCTGTACAGTAGATTCTGTCCAAATAAAGCCTGAGATTTACTGCAATAGTTAGAAAACCCCAAATGTTGCAAACTCAGGGTCTGAGGGATAGAGATATGTGCATCAAAGAAAATAAACCAAAGGCACCCCACCCTTCATTCCACCTAACTGTATCTATAGAACTGTATTCCATCTATCTTCCACCTCTTTATTGCCTCCAAAAGACAAAAAGAGAGAATACCTGCAGAAACACGTAGAGGAAGATAAAATCTGCATAGTGTGAAGTGTTTTGTACCAAAATATAACTGTAGCCTGGGCTGGGTTTGGGCTTGAACAGGGTGTGCAGTTATCCATTGAAGACGGTATCGTAAAGTAAATATCATAAAAGAATGTTTCATGCAGAGCCTGAATTTTAGCATTTTAACAGCTTTTAAAACATGTTTGGGATGCAAGTAAATCTTCTTTTATAAGTCACGAGTGTATTCTGAATTCTGAAAGACTTGCAACAAACTCTAGCATCACTGGCTGCAAATTCTAGACAGCTGCTGATAGTCTAAGCATTAAGAGTCTTCTCCCCAACTAAATGTTAAAAGTATGAACATAATTAGTACAACATCTGTTCATAAAAACCAAGATTGCTTTAGTTTCTCCTCCAGTTTTTTATTTCCTGAAGGCAAATCAATGTGCTTCTATACCTACATGCTTACTGCAGCATGCAGTGGGTCTCAACAGTATCAGACAAAAAGCAGCTTTTCTTTTTTCAATTATCAGAGGCTATCTCTGCTGAAGTTATAGTAAATGATGTCTAAAAACCAAACTGCCTTGCAATGTCTTGTGGGAAAGTCAGAGCAATTCCAGCTCTGGTAATAAATGTAACCTCTAGATCATGCCTCTCTAAAACGTATCCAATCTAGCCTTGAATTCCCATAATGAAGATTGCAACAGTGCCTAGCCCAGGACTTGTAAATAACCTATCATCTCCAATGGATTTCTAAACTATCTGTAAGCAAAGTATTTAAATTGAATTTTCTGGATACATTGTCTTCATGTCCAATTAACCTTCCCAGTTAACCAGCTCTTTTGTATAACCTAACTCCATTCACCTTCTTCATTCTCTCCTGCCTTTTGTCTCGTGATTCTTATTTCTTCCTTTGGTAAATGTGAACCCAGTTGCCTGGCTTGATTTCTAAAGGCATTACTTGCTCTTCAGATGCAGTGTTTTTTATCCCCCTTTCTCTTGACGACAGTTCCATCGACTTTCCCATCGCATTCTGAGAAGAGGGTTGAATTGCTAAACCCACCGTGGCAGCTCAAAAGCTGGCTCCACTTCCCTCCTGAAGACACTGCAAAACAACCCTCCACCAGTGCTGTGCTGCTCTTTCTCAACAAACCTTCTGAGATAAATGGTCAAGAGAGACTGAACATACCCACAGCATCCCTTATGCCTATCAATCCTCTCTCAAGGTAACAGCTTTTTGAGGACTAAGTAGCTAGTCACAAATCAAAGGCTAAAACAGCCTGAAAGGCTTTGGGGTTATCTTGGACCACAAAAGGAGCAAAGGTTATGCTGAAATATAACCTTGTCCCCCTGTCAATGCAGACCAATACGGTCAACAACATTTTTTAGTTCCTTTTCTCTAGTTTCATTTTAACTGTTCCCATCAAAAGACACAACTCATTTTTAAAATAGCAGAGCAAGATCAAATTCAACAACGAGGGCTATGCAGAATGACTGAAATCAGGACTAGAAGAACCTCTAGAAAATTAGCAAATCAGAACACTAGAAGCTTTAGAGTTACATCCTCTACTAGCTAATAAAAAGTGGCATACCTGGAACCAGGATCCTCAGTGTTTGGAATATCTGTCATTATGTATCAGGAAATTGCATCAGATAGCTCAGCTGGGATTTCCCAGACAAAGGAAGAAAAAAATCATTTTAAACTCCTATGAATTCTTCTTGAGTTTCTTAATTAGTTCTCACAGTACAAGGAATACCAAGTTCATAATTTCTCTTCTACCCAGTAAGAGTAAGCAAGAAAAAATATCCCTTTCTTGTTGGCGACGCTTGAAAGAAAATAACAACTTGTAAGAATATGTAAGTCTGAGAAGACAGCATGAACCAATGCAATACATCATGTTTTAAAAACACAGATCCCGAGACCATCACCAGGGCTATGATGTGGATCAGGTCTAGCTCATGTCTCCATTAACTGCTCCCTTGAGAGTTTTCTCTTCTCTCTTCCTGAGCACTTGTTGTGATTATACTTCAATAACCATTCTGACAGACTGGTCCACCGTCGAATCTTTCTGTTGGAAAATTTCTTATTAAATCTAATCTCAGTGTCCTCTTTTCCAGTATAAGATTCTTAGGAGCTTATAAAACATCCTTGTGCAACCTTTAATAAATCTTCCTTGTCTTTTATGACTTTGTTGTACAGAATTATCAGTTATCCCCCTCTAGTTACTTTCTAAAACTATATAAATTAGTCCCTTATCCTTTCCTCATTTTGCCTTTGTGTGCTATTGAACAGCTTCCACCTCTATAAAAACCATTGTGGAATTTATTTTAAAGAAATAACTGTGTCATGCCATATTTTACTCATCTTTCAAGGGTTTCACTTAGAATTAGATACAACTTATTCTTGTAAAAACATCCTTCCATTTTCAGTATGATGAAAATCTTCATTCAGTTTCAAAGAACATGTCCACTCTCTACTGTCATTAAAAAACCACAACAACAACTACTACAAAAAATTAACCTTTAACTGCTTAATTGTAAAGCCAAGGAGCAGGCAGGGGGAGCTGGAATCAGGGAGAATAAGACCTGCTAGGAAGTTAGAAAAGCATTTGGCAGCAGCAGTGGCTGCAGACATGCCTCACCACACTGATGGGCTGTTCCCCTGCCTGTGAAATATCTACTGCTCTCTCCAGTTAAATTCTGCAACAGGTTGTCTAAGCCTCCTTCTCTCTCCTCCCCCTCTCAACTCCCCAACCAAATATTTGGAAAGACCTTTTTTGCTGCAAAGGCAGAGTTCTTTGCTGTCTAAGCAGTGTTATAACAGCACCCCTACTGACATCAGATTGAAGAGCCCAACCTTATGAGCTGCTGAGAATCTCCTGTGGGTAGGAAGAGCTTTTCTTCTAGAAAAGAGCAGTTGTGCAGAGGTCAGGAAAACTGTTAATTTGCATAGTTATCAAATAGAAATCAATTAAGTTGATAGTGACAATGTAGAAAGCATGAAAAGTGTGTAGGGAAGATGATACATGGGATGGGACAATAGATGAATTGAATTTTGCTTTCCAGACCAGCTTAAGATTGAAAAGGGACAGAGGAAGACACAGGAGCAGCCTCAAGGTAGACATAGCTTTGACTGAACAGAGGTTGGAGCAGCAGACAGCACTGAGCAAGAAGGAACATAAAGCTGCTGCCTGCTCCACTGCTACCCTGGGATACCTTCTCTTGGGTGCATTAGTTTTATTTCAGGCCCCTTACTGCGTCTATGCTCTTCCCTATCTTAAAACCCTGGTGCTGCTTCTTGGCCCATGCTCATGTGATGGTTGAGCAGCTTCTCCTCTTTGAGGGATGACTGGGTACTGAGGGAGCACAGAGACTCATTGGGGGAGCCTGGTGCAGCCCCAGTGGCAGGCTGTGCTGGAGCAGGTCACAGCAGAACAGATACAGGTCATACATCTCACTGATGCTGAGGCACAGGTCAAAGTCTATGCTGTCCTTGCTACATACTGTAAATTATCAACTTTTTTCCCCAAATTCTTAATTTAAGAATGTCATAGTGATAAGAAACTTTATTACTGTCTTATTACCAAGCATAAACCTCTCTACTGCAGGTAAATAAGAAATATAATCCCTTTAGTAACCTCATCAAACTCCACTTTAAAAGTTACATTTCCTTGAGTGAAGAAATACTGCTGGTCATGCATCAACATAGTGAGAAACTACTACTGAAATAGCAAGAAGTTACTACTGACATAGCAATAAACACTCTGGAAACTCACCAAAAGAAAGCCCGTGATTTATTTGCCTGGACTGGTCTCAGAAAGGACAGGTTTTGGCAAGGGTATTATATAAGCCAGTTCACATATGCACACAGATTACATAACCTATATTGTTGCAGACAGTTTCAATAGCCCTTTTTCTAGCTATTATTCACTTTACAAACCACTGATGACTGTCCTACAAGGTATGATAATCTCTCTCAGTGTTTTTCCATCTCTTCAGTGACTTGCCATGGGAGATAATTATTTGGCAAGTGCATTTTGTCACTCTTGCCAGGACTGTCAAATATAGAAGTCAGGAAGACTTTGTAGGTTACTGCTCCAGTATGGAAATGCTTATTGAATGCCAGAAGTCAAATGAGCATAAAACTATCTCCACAAACACTTGAGCAAGACACAACATGAAAATGTTCCAGTCTTTCTTAAAATATTTATGTGAAATTTCTCCCTNTTTTTTTTTTTTTTCTCAGTTCACATCATATAATAAAAAAATATTTTTTAACTCTTCTGCACAAGTTTTAAGATCTCACCATTAAGGAAAGCAGATGGTACTATCATAATGTTGGTATCTGGACTGAAGAAACATTCTTGCTTGAAGATAATGAACTAGATCACAGATGACTGTTGCTCTGGCTGTAGTCTCATAACACAACATCTCTGTGGCACTGCTGCTGTAAGATATTTCCTTCCTTCTCCTTTTCCATTGTTTATTTATCCTCTGAGACACGCTGCACTATACCCTCAGTGTGCACCAGCTATGAATTTTATCTGGGAAACTGATACAACTTGGAAAAAAAAAGTGAAAATAGATAATGATGACAAAAATTATTGTTAGAGGTTAATTTTGTATTAGATAAAATATTTTTCTTATAATACTTGTTTCCTTCTCTGTCCATCAAAGAGACAAGAGGGGAAATGATAAAAATTGTGTTCTCCTTTCAGTGTAGGATAGAGTCACAAGGCTGTTCTGTGATTAGCAAAAGGTTTGCACTATTCCACAGGTCTTTCAAGAACTATTTTTAGTGTTTGTCTTTTTAACCACCTCGTTAACAAATTGCTTAGTCAGAAAACACAGTATGCTTTTGTTGTGCAGTGTACACTCAACAGGATGGCTTCAGTGGAAAGAAATTTATTTCTGAAAGAATTTGTGTTCAGTAACCACTTTCCCCTCTGTATTCCATCCTGGCTGGTTTTAATGTGAGAGAAGCCATTCAGCATTCTTTCCACTCCAAACCAAAAAGCTGTGATGAACCCACACTTAACACATTTACTTTTTGAGAGGAAAGCAGCTGAATGAGACTCGGGAGCAGTTATTTTTGCTATGGGACAGAGATGCAGATTTGGAAGCAGCCTTAAATATACAACAGACACTGCCTTATTTGATTTACAGTGTCAAGAGTAAACTTCTGTCCCTCCCTCCTAAGGGCAGTTTAAAGTATGCTAAGACTTGGTTTCAGCCCACATGAGCAAGGTAGTTATTTCCAGAATTTGTTTTCAGAGTCAGAAGTTGCTATGTTGGATATCCAGTCTAAACGTACCAGCAGCAGAGAGGCAACAGGAATAAGAAAACCCACAGTGATCAGGAAAGCCTCAGGAATTATATGGGAGAATCATATCATGTGGTAGAATATATCATCATTTGTGACAAATTGTGCATCATTCAGTCATTGAACAGCAGACACCAAATCATTCTTACAATCATTTCAAACTGATTCTCTGAAGGACTGTAACAATTCTATCCCATTAAGCTTATGCAGCTTTCCCTTTAATTAAGACAAGCCCAGTATTTGTTCACAAGAGTCAATAAGAGAAATATTTTGTCTGTTCACTACTATACAGTTGGTATAATGGCTTAGATGAAGAAAGTCACGTTAGGGTAAAAATCAAGAATTAGTGCTACAGAATTAAGGGTCATATTTTTTAAATGGGGGGGGGTTGCAATTAATGAAAAAGTTCTTAATTTTTGACTATCTAAATTAGTCATATGAGGTTTCTGTCATGGAATCATGGAAATGTCTGGGTTGGAAGGGACCTCTTGAGGTCATCCAGTCCAATCCCCCTGCTGAGAGCAGGGACATCCTCAACTAGAGCAGGATGCTCAGAGCCTCATCCAGTCTCACCTGATGGGGTCACAACCACCTCCCTGGGCAGCCTGTTCCAGTGCTCCACCACTCTCCTGGTAAAGAACTTCCTCCTTATTTCTAATCTAAATCCACTCCTTTCTAATTTAACACCATTGCCCCTCATCCTTTCACTCCAGACCTTTGTAACCAGCCCCTCTCCAGGCTTTCCATCAGCTCCCTTCAGGTACTGGAAGGTCACTATTAGGTCTCCCTGGAGCCTTCTCTTCTCTGGACTGAGCAATCCCAGCTCCCTCAGCCTGTCCTCATAGGAGAGGTGCTCCAGCCCCCTGATCATCTTTGTGGCCTCCTCTGGACCCACTCCATCAGGTCCATGTCCTCCCTGTCATCACTTGTTACAAAAAAACATCCAGTTGATAAATATTGCTGGGCTTCAACAGTGTAGCAGCACAGCTCTCATCTGTGGCCAGTAGAAAGGACAGCTGATGTTAGGGATGCCTCAAGGTTTCTCACTGCCCCTCTGCTAAGGGTTAGTGCCCAGGGAGAGCCAGCCAGAAGAACAGTGTGTTCATGGCTCAACTACTTCAGTGCAATGCCCAGCCTTCTGTTCCAACTGACAGTGGAACTGGACTAGCTACAAAGAGTTTGGATTTGCACTCAAGCAACCAAGCTGCACACATGCATCTTCCACTCTTGGCTATACTGTGAAAGTAACTGCTGGGTGAAGGGCCCACATCACTGGGAGAGGTCACATTTCATTTCTAGGGCTATATCCACTAACCTGCATGTGTAAACTACACAGGATTCTGGAGAAGTCAACAAAGGAGTTGGAAGAGTTTGGCAACGTGAGAGGTTAACGCAGCTCTTGCACCATACTCTAAGCTCTTCAGGTTAAAGAAAGAGAAATGCTATGGAGGGATCCATCTCCAAATGGATGTTCTAGAGAAATGAGTAATCTACAAGACCTGCCTGTGTAACAAATGCCAACCAAACAACATAATCTATAAAGTGTCTAATAAAATTTAAATGTTTTTATGGAGATCCCATCTAATTATAGAGATAGTACTTCATGTAGAACTACTATATTAATTTTTCCTTTCCCACTTAGGAAATCCAATGTTTTCCACTGTTTACCTTGATGCATTGTACTAACTTTGTTCAAACTATGGGAGTTTACATTGATTTTACATGTTTGGGTTTTTTTCTGTCTGTAAACCTGAAATAAAGCTAATTGTTTTTCACGTGAATTATTTATTTCTTAATTTGCATATTTCTATTACAGAACTCTGAACCTGGCATAGCTGAAGGTATAAATGTATGGACTGAATACCCATTTCACAGTGGTGAATACTGTCCTTTTTGAAGAAAGGAAATCTATTCTTCAAAGGCTGTTCTGCAAAATGATTAAGCCTGTCTGTGGTCATAATTAAATTATGCTTTTTAAGAACCCTTTTCTTTTCCTATTCATAATAACCCCTAATAAAATTTGGATGCAGACAGCTCATTTTCACTCTGAATTATACATAAATTCTCTTCATACAATGCCACACTTGTTGGTAAGCTTGCTACCCAAGGCTTTAAATTTCTATATAAGAAATACAAGAAAAAATTTATCTATATTTCTACTTGAAAAATGATTGTAAAATTTCTCATTCTTACAGGTTTTTTAAAGTTCTCATGGGAAAAGATAAAACAAGACAGCTGCATAATTGATTTAAGAATATTGGATATTAGTTTCTAAGAGGACATCTGAAACCATTCCTGCACAAACCTCTTCTGAGGTTTTCTTAGAAATAAGACAGAATATTAGCTCTGTGGATCAAATTATGTTTAAGCCATTTCTGTAAATATTTGACAGAAATGTCTGGGTAGCACCACTGCTTCTTTCTTCCTTAATACAATCAATAATTGTATCCACTTTGGCAGCTTAGATGATGTGGCTGATGATGAACTGATTAAGATGATTTGGTGTATTCTGTGAGCCTGGATAATGGGTCATTTTATTCCCATTTCCCTGGCTCCATTGGCAAGTCTTCCAATGTTCATTTATTAATTCTGACTTTCACCACAATGACTCCTGTCCTGGTCTGGGTGAGAGCAGAGCTGGCTCTGGTCAGGGATTTCACCGTTCAGCTCAGTTCCTCTCACTCCCTGCCCTGGCTGCAGGCAGCAGCTGTTTGCACAGGCAGTGGCTGCTGCTGGCAGGGAGAACACCCCATGGGCAGAGTCACTGCCAAGGCTTGGGGTGCAGACCAAGGCCACTGATGGGTCTGCTGCACCACGTTGGGGGTGCAGAAAGTGAAAGGTGGCACCTACAGGGAGGAGGGGACAGGGCAGGGGACCCCAAACTGACCAACAAGGGCCTCCAGCCCATAGACATCATATCTGGTATAAAGCAGAGGGATCTGAAGGGTCGTTCCCTCTTGGCCTGAATTGCCAGCTTTGCTCAGCCTGGCTCAGCTCCTCTTCCAGTTTCCTTACATCCCAGGAGGACTCTGTCTCTTGTGCTTTCGATCCCAACTGGTGTGTTCCTGAACCTGGTACCAGAATCCAGCTCCTGAGCACAGCTCCCATCTGCTGCTGGGCCCAGTCTGGGACTCCCCGGTGCCTGCTCCACAGCACCAGTGGTGACAGTGATGGAATTACCATCAGGGGGTTGGTTCCATACTGGTTTTGTATAGATTTGCATAAATTCTTTTTTTTTATGATTATGATTTTCATTCTCACTCAGTCTGTTCTGGTTTCCTTGTCTACTGGCTGAGTCTCTCTCCCTCATTCCCTTTCTCTTCCCCTTTGGGGAGGGAGGGGAGTTAACAGACAGCAGCTGTTACAGGTCTAAGGGGCTGCCCTGACCCTAAACCATGACAACCCCTCATAAAGAGCAAAATAGTTGAAAAGCTAAAGCAGAGACCTCTGTCTTAATTAGCTCTTCCAGAATATTTCACTAGAAAAATTCTCACTTAACAAGATACTACATTTAGGGAATCAAGTGTCAGATAATACTGTCTTCCAAAATTTGGGACAAAGTCAACATGTGAATCAAGGCATCACTTTAGGAGAGGCAACTCCATTTCAGCCAGAAATTCTTTTCTGCCAAAGAGAATACAACAAGTTGCAATTTTACATCTCCAGTTCTACAACTTGAACAAAGGGATTTGATTTAATGCAGTCTGGTCTGGTCAAAGTATTGTTTTCTATTACACTTAGTTTTGCTTATGTATGAACTGTTGGAGTGTAACAGAGTGGCTTGTATCTTCTGTAGACTTTGCTATAGCTCAGTTAGGACACCAAAGAGGAGTAAGACACAGCTCCCTTCTTTTCATGCATCTACACTCATGATGCATCAACTGTTCATCAGCTCTTGCAAGGTCTGTCAGAGGCTCTTGCAAGATCAGCCAGTCTGTCCCACCCATGGTCCTGCTCGGCCAGATTAGTATCCCTGACAAGCTATCTTCTCCAAGGCAAGGTAGGTTACCTCTAAACCCTCATAAAGGAAGGTTACTGCTGAGTGTGAGAGGACTTTCAGCTTCTTTTGCAGGTCTGTAACTTGCCTTCCCTCCACACTGTTCCTCCTGCAGTTGTGTAACCCACTCTTTGACTAGAAGTCCTCAACTACTTTCCCCAAATGGTCATGGGAATCTGCCCCATAATAAGACCTCCTTAAATTATTAATTCTCACTGAAACACTTTTCAGTTTGGTTTGTTTTGATTAGCAGCCTGGTCGTGAACTTCTGGCCAATTTTTGTTTACTTAAATACCCTTTCAGTTTCAGTCCTAGGTACTGGTTTGGCTAGCCTGTGTCTTCACAGGAATGAAAAAATGTATGTCTGTTTTCTCTCCTCTGAGGGATTTAAACATTATATATAAAATATATATAAATTACTATGAAATACTAAAAGTTGCTGTAAAAGATCTTGCATATTTGACATACTGCCTTTGTTTTTAACTAGGCAAGAGGTTTTCTACAACCTCTCTGAAGAAGACAAACCAAAATTTTAACAGCATTATTGATCTTTGCAAAGAAGAATTCTGCTGGTCATTTATCTCTTCCATGACCAACAGACTGAGTTATTCTATACTAGTCTTGATTTCTGAATGGAAAGCAACATTTTCATGTCCTGTTATTCACAGATGATAATTCTACCGCATTTCTCTTTAAACTGCTAAAATTGGATGTAATTCAAAACAAAGACAGACAAATTACAGATTTGGCTGTTTCCAAGGCTAAGAATGCACTTTGAAATATATTCTGTAATGCTCTCGTACCTGCTTATACTTCCACAGTACTGTCAAGTTCTTTGTCAAGTTCTTTCCTTCAGTCTTCCCCTCAAGGGAATCATCTGAAAGAATGCTGTTTTCTAACCTTACATCAACAATTCTCCAAAAGGTTCCAGTAAAGAAGCTGGATTCTGCTCAGACCTACCAGAATTCTACAGAAACAGTTTTTTGTACCAACTGCCCCCTCAGTGTATAAGACAGAACTGAGCTGGGCTACACTGACCTACAAAGGATGACAGCTTTCCTCAAATACAAGTGTAAGTGAGATGAGGTTCCAGTTGCTCTGACCCTGCGACTAACACAAATCCTCCCTCCCAGAATGGGGAGCTGTAAGAAGTTCATGGTATTTCCCAGCCCTGCTGATCGACACCAGTTCCAGAGATGAAGAAAATAAACCCATCCAATCATTTGTTCTGGATCATAAGCCATGAATATAAATTGTTTAAATGAAATGTGGTCTCACCAGTATAATTAATGGCTTTGTGTCAGAGAACCTTTTGGATGTTGCTTATCTATTATTGCTCATTTTTCACCTTTTGTATTTGACCTTCTCTTTAGCACTAGACAGCCATTGACCAAATGAAGTAGTACATTATAGACATTGTATTATTTATTTATAGAACAAGGGCTAAATTAATATTATTAGTAATATTTTCTAATTTTTCATTAAGCACAAAAGATCTATGCCTGCAATTTTAAGGCTTAAAACCCATAATTTTGCCTGCTTCCAAAGGTCTAAATGATTGCATTAATCTTCCTTTTTCCTTCTCACAACTTCAGTTGCAGGTTTATTTCCTCACTTGCCATACTTTTTGTATGTCCCTGGTTTTAGAACAGGCTTGATCTCTTATTTCTCTGATCTTAATGCTCTCAATTCAACAGTTCACCCAAATGGATCTTTCCTGGAATGACTTGTACTCAAAGAACTGACACAAGGATTGCTGATGGAAAGCTCTAGATCCCCCTTCCACTCAATGAAGAACCACAGGTGCATCACTTAACCTTGTCCTAAACCACAAATTGAAAATAAGACAGATGAATCATGCCTTTAAAAGGTCTAGTCCTCCCCCTTGACAAGGAAGGTGTCTTGAATAGGCCTGTAAAGTTAGTGAGATGAGCTGACTAGTGCCTTGATTTGGACAGCAGATTCCAGCAGACCCCATTCATAGCTGGCACAGGCTTACACAGATGTTACCATGCAGGAACTTAGATCATGTCAAATCTCTTTCACAACTTAGAGAGGAGAAAGCAGTTGCAATATAGCTGGAAAAATCCAGGCTATAATGGATATAATGCATTTCAATGGCACTGAGCTCCATCCTGAGTGTGGTCCCAGATCTTTCAAGCACCTTTTCAGCACTTCTTTACTTCCTGCTGCCTTATCAACCTTTTCCATCTATTCTCCAGGGCTTGTCCTGTATTCCTTCCTCAGCACCAGTGCTGAGGCTGCACCTCTGATGCTGCTACCAAATAGTAATGTCTCCAAATACTAGGAAGAGGAAACCCAATTTTATCTCTTAATGAAGATGCTTTCTTGAGGAAAAGGTTCAGTCTATGAGCCAATGGATGGTTCTAGATTCCTTGAACCACATTTTCATTGTGTGTGACTTCCAGGGAACATCTGCTCTAAATGAGGTGAGCATTATAATTTGGCTGTCAATCAAGGGAAACATTAGCTCTCTGGGTAATTTCAGTGTTTTGCAAAGATGGATGAGATTTGTCTCCGAGTATATGGTCAATCTGCCAGATCAACTGTCATTATTGGTACTTGTCAATGCCTCCTCTTTTACGGTCATCATGCTTTTTCCACCCTTGGCCTTGCAACTGAGACATAGCTACCTCAGCTGATATTTACTTTGTCTTGCTGTTTTTTCCATATTTCTGAGAAGTTGAGAACCTCATGTTCTTGCTATAATTTCATGTCTCAAACTACCTGAAATCTCAGCTGTGTATGCATCCTGGTTCCATTCTTCTTTGTATAGCAAAATGATAGCACTGAAATTTTCATAGCATGTGCTGAAGGCTTCTGGGGCCTTAGAAAAACTCTCCCAAATTATCTTTCTTTTCTATTTGTATTTCATTTCCTGCACTAGACTGTTATAAAATGTTTCCTTTCAACTTTGAGATATCCTAGTACCGCTGAAAATCATGACTATGATGTAAAAATTATTGACAGAGCTTTTATAGGACTGATATCCCCACCCCAGGCATTGCATTACAGGGAATACCTCGATTTCATTCATACCATAGTATTTTGGGATGAAACAGCTGATCATCAGCTCCTTGATGTATGTGATAACTGCCTCATTCTGCCATAACTATGCCCATGCTACAGCTTTGTCTAGAAGCCACGGTGGGGTGTTGCCAGCATTTCAGAGGTGCAGTCTGAATGTCAGCAGCTGGTTTACAAATCGTGACTTACTAGCTTTGAGTGTTGTTTGTATTGCAGATTTTAGCCTTAGAGAAGTAATAGTACAAGTGCAATTTCATCCTGCTTTTTTAACAGTTATTTTTCTGTTATTGTAATGTACTCCAAGGCTCTTATGATGTCATTCAACCAAGGAGATCGAGTACTGTTTGCAAACTATCTGGACATGTCCCCCATCCAAAAAAAAAAGGAGGGAAAAAAAATGAAATGTAGCAAAGTCCCCTTATTTTATCTTTTGATCATCTGAGATGAGCAGAAGCTGATTCAGATGTTATAATATAGCACAGTTACAAAGCTGAAGAATATTTATCAAGCATCTCTGTCAAACACCACTCCTGACTAGGAGCCAAGGGAGGACTTAGATTTGAGATTCTTCTGTCTGGCAGATTCCAGTAAACACAAACAGCTGCCCACTGATACATTTTGAAAATTGAATGACCTATCTGTTGCCTTAGACTTTTGCAGTGTATAAAGTAGCTAGTATATAATTGCCTGTTTCTCCATACTAACTTGGAAAAGGAAAACCGGTATCTTTACATGTCCAGCAAGTACACTCCTCTGCTTGAAAAATGTATTTTTGTTGAGGAAGAAGCTCTCAAGACATCTGCAAAATATTTTGGGTTTGAAAACTCATTGCTTAAAAGTATTCTTATTCTCTTTTTGTGAAAAGAATTGGTGAGCATGACCTTTGAGATAGTTGGGACTTGCTGTTATTTAATACAAACTCAAGAATCCTGGAAGTAACATGGGCACACCCCTCAATCTGCAGAAGATGTAATGTGATCACAAGAGCTGTGAAACAAGAGAGGATAAGGAACTCAGCAAGAAAGTAGGAGCCTGGAAAAGCTCTCAGATGTGAAAAGATAGACTGTTTGGTGTAAGGCTTTAGAAGCAAAACAAGAGCCCTACAGAGTAGGGAGAAGAGGTGTTAGCACTGAGTGTTCAAATCCGGCTACTATGGCACAGGCTTTAAAGTCCATTGAAACAATCTCTACAAAAGTCAAGCCAGTTTTTTTTGGTGAGCTAAGCATAGTCTCTGGTCTATTTATGAATACTAGAAATGTTCCAGGGAAATCAACAGAAACCTTTGAAACTGTTGGTAAGTTTATGAATGTCTACTAAGTGCCATGTTTGGCCGCAGCAGACAATCATCCTATCCAAACAGGTAGCCTGTCCTGCTCCTCTCCTCCTCACAGCAGCCACTGTTAGACCTTGTACAGGTTGCTTCTAAAGTCCAAGCTGTAGCAACTCCACTGACCACGCAACCAATTCATATAAGACAACAATGTAAAGATGTTAAAAACTGAATAAATACACAAACATTTCAGTGAAGAGCAGTCACATGTAGTCTAACTGCTAGTAAAATACATAATATATAAAACCAACACTGGAAAATATGGATGACTAACTTAACTTTGGAAGAGACAGAATACTTTAAAATAAAAGGAAATATTTTTAAAGCTTCTGGAAATACTTAATTACAAACCTGGCAATGGTGTCAGTGACTACCAATGTTCCCCTCTCTCCCTAACAATATTCACCACCTGCTTTTAGCTAAAATAAAAGCCAAGATTTGAAAACTGTAAATCACAGGGAAAACTCTACCTACCATGTAAGTTGCACCTCAATCATCTCAACCAGATGTTCCAGCTGGGAAATCAAATCCTTATTCTCATCCACACTTAAGATAAGAGGTACCTTACCAGAATTCTCCCTAGAGAGCTGTTCCTGATTAAATCATGTCTTCGTTCTGCACCCTTATCAGGGTGTAGATCAGAGCTGCAAAATAATGCAGCCTGTTTGTCACCAGCAACCAGAGAAGCAAGTTCTGTCTCCTGCTGGTAGATTAAAGTCACTAAAGTTATTAAAAATCCTTCAGATGTGCAGGCAGCATGAGCCAGCCAGCCAGGTCCCTGATAAAGATACCTCCCCACTATGCACATGCTGTGCTACCCAACCTTACAACCAGTTGTGTCCCAGCTGGTCCCAGTGCCAGTGGGGGCTGCCAGTGATGGCGAGGGGCTGACTATATCCTCTTTACCTGGCAGGGCCCTGAGTGGGTATTTTGTAGTTGGAGTGGGTGGGCAGAAGGAGGCTGGGGAAGAGGCAGAGCCCATGGGCAGAGTCTGGCAGGAACTGCTGTATGGAGAAGGGTGCAGCTCAATGCAGGTAAATTAGAGATGAGTCCATCTGAGGCAGACAGGACTGGTTTTTCTCATTCACCTCTGCAATAGCGAGCTGTGATCTCATGCTCCGGGGACAGAGTCAAGAACAATGTTTAAAACAACCTTCTTGAATTTATAGGCCACAGATGCTACCCATGGCCAAACTGAGGCAAGCATAAAGTCTTCCTTTAATGGTAAAGGATACAGGAGCTGTTAACATTTTTATGGTTGTTCATGCAAGTCTCAAGACCCCAGCAAGAACTACAACATCACTGAGATAAGTCTCAGTGGAAGTCCAAATGGAAAGCAAACCACTGTCTACATCCAACAGACTATCAACTCTGCAGAATTCACAATCTTAACCAAAGTGAGAGGTTTATACATTATCTGTGTATGAGCAACTGTTATGTAGCTGTATATAAGAAATGTTATATATAATGTATACATACTCTCTCCATGTATAAATTTCTATACACATAGACAGCTGGCCATTCTTTACTGCATCTGTCAGATTATAAGACAATCAAAACAGTCTCAAAATACTAACAGCCATGCTTGGATTGCTCAGAATCTGGCTGTGGCGAATCTAGAGAATCTGTATGTAGTGCACAGCTATGTGGGACTCACAAGCAAGATTTGCTTGAGCTGAAGAAATGATTGCTTATCTGTCAGTGTCATGATGACACATAAATGCAAACTAATCAGAACTCCACAGTTACAGTTAAGAACAACTTTTTATATGAAGCATGATAATTTATCTATTAGTATCAAAGGATTCAAAAGAGGTTTTATATAGTATTTTTTAAATAGGTGCATCCACCATAAACTTATCTACTTACTTTTAGCCTGTGGTCTTTGAAATGTCAAACAGGCGTAAGTCTAACACGACTATGCAAATTTTGGTAGTCTGCAGTTCATCTCAAAGGTCCTAAACCTGATGCAACCCCTATTGAACTGCATCTCAAATAATGTGGCCTCTAGACCTGAGGTTATCACGGTAGAATTGCTCTCCCTCTAACTGCACAAAGTGCTTGTGAAAACTTTATCTAAAGCGCTGATAAGTGTTCTCAAGGCGAAAAACTACTTCAGTTAGTTGGGAATAACTACTTTTGTCTTATTTCCATATTTAGTGTCAAGTGCCTGCTTTCCTAAAAGAGCACGCAAGACAGAAAAGCAACAGCAACAGCAAAATAATCTGATTGCTAGGGTTTCTCTCCTTGTTCACAGAGAACAAGGTATTTTTGTTGCTGACCCAGAAGCGATAATGAATGAGATATTGTTCAGATAGATACGCATGTGAGGCACAACAAATCACAAACATGCAATTTAAGCATAAGTCCCAGTTAAGCAAAGAAAAAGACTTTCCATCCTAACCACAGAGGCTGTTGATACCCACTACTGCTTGCACAAGGTATTAAAAGCCTCTTCTGCTGCAGAGTTCAGTTATGCACTTCTACCATTAAGAGAAGCCCCTTGGCTTTGTTTGTAATGCCACTTCTGCCTGCCCCTGAGATCAACACACTAGGCTAGCCTAGCCTACCGGTGACTGAGCTGCAAAGTGCAACCCCGCAATCCCACAGCTTATACTTGTAGCCCAGTTGTGACACATGGGTCTGTTCCAGTCATCTGCTCTGAGGAGTACATGCCTGTATAATCCACACTGATCACTGCCTCCTGAAAGTACAGGACAGAACCCGCTGTGAGGATGTGCGCCTCTTAAGTCTTATAATTCATACCCTATAAAATGTTGTCTCCTTGCCAAGCGTTTCTTCTCCATTACCTGCTGCAAGCAGAGTCTCCTATACCAGCAGCCCTGCATCCATAGCTAAAGAAGCCTACACGTGCATACCATCTAACAAACCCAGGCCTGCACACACACCCCGTACCCACAACAAAGAAAACTGCCTACGCTACAACGCACCGTTCACCATACAGATATTTACCATACGTATACTACAGCCCTTGCAGATAACTATACACACATATACTCCCAAGCCATGTATCCCATGCAACAAGCCCAACCTCAATAAAAACACACCACCGATTGCACACAAGAAACCATGTAGAAAGAGCCCCGTGGCTGTGGGCCACGCAATGCCCTTATACATACCCTGTGCACCTTCTCAACCCCCCTGAGGTGGCCTGGCTGCTCCAGGGCCCAGCTCTCAGAGGGGAGGGGAGTGCAGGTGTGTGTGGGTCTGTGCTCCTACGTGTGAGAAAAGAGTGAACGTTGCGTGTCTACAAGTGCGTGCCTAGTGTATGGATGAACGCACGTGGTGCTTATAGGTGTCTGAGCCCACGTGTGAATGGGTGATGTGTGGGTGCATAAGCGAAAGCAGCGCATATACCGGTGCGCGTGCGTAGCGTGCGTGAGCACCTCCGTGGGTCACAGCACGGGCACGGCAGAGGATCCGTGGGGATGCGCAGAGCGCTGCAAATACACGTGCTAGCGCCCGTCTGTATAGGCTAAGTTTATACACCGGGGTGCAGCGTGTGTGAGTACACGCGTGTAGTGCCTGTGTCACTTCCTCTGCGCGTGCTTATCAGTGTGTCAGCCTGNGAGCCGCGCGGAGCTGGGAGCCATGGCGGGGCAGCAGCAAGTCGGGAGCCTCGGTATCGCTGTCCGGACGTCGGGGAGAAGAGNGGAACGGCCCGAGGTCCTGTGGTGCCGCCGGCCGAGAAGGGGCAGCTGGGCGAGCTGGCCTCGGTCGCAACGGGCAGGCTCCTGTTTTCCTGCCTTAGCGCTTTGGACCTTGGAGAGCGGGTGGGTCTCTCTCGCAGACTCGGTGCGTGCCTCGGACGCGTTCCTCCGGAGGATTGGGCTCTGCACCGCGCCCTTTTTTTTTTCTTCCCCCAAAATTAAATTAAAGGCGGCAATTATGTGCTTAAATGCTCCTTAAATCCTCATTATCAATCCACTTCATGTGGACGTTTTCAATTACAGGAAAGTATAATTTTTTTCGAGACATCTGTATACTCATAATAAATTATGAATAATTTTTAGCAGCTTTATATTCTGCTCTGTTTTTTGGATATTTTACTTTGTATCTATGTAGGGGTTTTTATTTCAAAGTTTTAGCATCCAATGTAAAAGTATTATCATTTAAAGTAAAATAGGTACGGTGTCCCATATCTGTATGACTGTCATTAGTACTTCAATTTCTAATGAAGCCTCAGATATATTTGAATTTCTTTTTCTGTTTTACGCAGAGTAGGCCAAGATCATCAATTGAAAATTGCCTGAGGATTAGCAGACCAAGACCTTTGTGATTAAGCTACAAGTGGGTTTCGTGGGTGACACGCTTTAACAGCCCAGTCACTCTGGGCTCCGAGAATCTGGCAAGATAGAGAAAAACTCTTGCAGGTGCAGCTCTCATATTTAAGGTTTTACCTCCCCAGAGCACTTGATTTCCCTTCTTGAGGAGATTCAAGTTCAAAGTTCTCCCTTCTCTGAGTGAGAAGGTGGACCACATGCCCTCCAAAGTCTCCTTACAACCTAAATCATGATTCTGTGATGAAAGACTATTTCTAGCAGATTGTATGAGCTCTTTATGGGCTGCTCTGTTGAAAAAGCAGGGGGAAAATAAAGAACAAAAAAAGCCAAGTCAATTCAATCTTATTACATGCAGACTTCAGTTCTTAGGAAGCATAGAAAAAGCTGAGAAGTAAACCCCTGTTAAATCACTAAGTCACCATTCCTATCCCAAAACTTGACCTAAATACTTCTGCTACCACTTGGGCTGTCAGGCTCCCCTGTTTCACAGAGAAACGTGCCTTTAAGAGGCTCTGGCACCAAGCGAGCACCACAACTGTTCCTCTGTGCAGAGCAGACGTTGGGCCTTCGAGGTGACAATCTTCTCCAGCATAGCCCAGGAAAAGGCAGATGTTTGTCAGGCTCCTTGGCTCCGAGTTAGTCCTGACCAGACCGGCAAGATGAGCAAGTACCACATTACACAACTAGGAAACTGGGTACTAAGTTCAGCAGAAGTTTGCTCCTCACAGCTAGGTGCCTTTAGGCCCCCCACCTCACCTAACAATTTTGGAGGCATTGCTACACTTGACAGAGCTGCCCCTACGTCCCCCTGCATCAGCAAAGGACATTTTTAACAGTCTAGAGTTTGTTGCAGTTACTTTCTCAGGATAGGCAAACTAGTCAGTCTAAGAACAGATTTGTTTGCTTTTGGTAAGAATTTTTGAATTACTTGGGTTTTACCTTATAAATATCAGCATTAAATTTAAACTTCCTGTTTGTTTGGTTTGGGTTTTTTCTTTTCTTTATTTCTGGAGGGTGTTTTTCAGGGTTCAAATGGTATGTGCTTGAATGCAGCACTGGTAATTTAACAGAGCATTTCTTTCTCCAAAGAGCCAGGCTAGTTAAATAGTTATTTGCAAAAACAAACACCGGTGAACAAACATTCTAGCTAAATATTGCACTGCTGATCATGTGCCTGTTTTTAGTGACTTCCTTCCTACAACAAGTAAATTTTATCAGTTTTCAATAGCAACAAGGTACAGGGAATATCAATTTTGGTGTAAAAGTCAAGCAAGAAAGAAGTAGAGTCATCCATTTCAGCACCATTGTTTTTAAACCTAGTGAGATCCATAAGTAGTTTTCTCTTTGTGGAAACTCTCACAGAAGTTCTTGCACACATTTCTCTCTAGGCTGGCATCTTTGATAATATCATGACTTTATGGCCTGCAGCAGAGTAAAGAAAGGAAATTTGCACTCACTCCTGTTAATGACAAACTCCCACACGTCTGCATTTGCAAAGGTTATTAATGTAATGCCTGCAATGTCTGCTCTCTTCAACGTGTGGTGGTCACAGATTTGCCTTGTTTCTTTGAAGCTGGAGAAGATGCATGACAGGCTTTAAGCCTGCCTCCCTCTTACCCTGTTACACCAATGCTACATGAAGTGATAACTGTGCTTTTAGTCTCTGTTGCTCCTCACTGAGTTGTTTTTCACCAGAGTCACCTAGAAATAGTCATTGTACTGTTGACATACAGTACCTGGCTCTCTTTCCAAAGGACCATGCTGCGTGATAAGCTCTTGGGCTACAGAAAATATAGGGAACAACTAAAGAAGAAATGAAAGATACCTATAATTAATATGCATCGGGATGACCTCATCCACATCCAAACTCTACTTACTCCATAGTTTTAGGGATTTTATTTGCAGAAGAAACCAAAGAGAGGTTGTGATCCCTTTCTTCTAAGGCCATTGGAAAACTCTGGGATGGGAAGATTGAGGGTGTTCACAGTAGACAACACTCTCCGGGGTATTCTAGGGGCTTAAACTGTTGGCCTTTTAATCCCACAAGGGGAATATGCAACAGTTTATCACAAAAAAAACCTAAAACCTTCAGTTACAGGTTTAATCTCATCTCTGTCATTGACAAACAAGTTGTTCAACAGAGAAACTCAATAGTGCACAACCCTTGAGGAATAAGTAGTGATCTTAACAACTTGTAATAGGAGAAGAGGTGGTTTACAAAATAATCCCCTCCAGTCTGTCATTCCCACTAGGAAAAATCTGACTTCTACTGGTAAGGCTGTTCCTGGCCTTCTCTTTTCTAAGTCAAATGACGGTGTCATCAAAATATGAGAAGTATATGAGGAACACGCTTGTGATGTGAACTTGTGTATGTGTTCTCATACATTCATATGTGCATGCTGAGCTTCAAATTACAGCTGAATGCTAAATACCAAAGTGCTGAGGCCAGCAGATAACTGATAGTGATGCCAATTCCTTTCCAATGACTTCTTAAACAGAGCCCATTTCTGACCCATGTTTCCCTGCCTCTTTTGACAAGGCTTGTAGCCCACAGATGAGGAGCAGTATTACAGGGAGTGCAGGACCTGCATCTGTGTTGAGCATGAAACACAAACGATCTAACTGCTGCCACAAGCTCTCAAGTGGAGTCCATCCCCATGTGATCTCCCATGTCTGCTTTTATTGCACTAGTGAAACAAAAAACCCAGAAATCAACCACAACACAGGTTGAATGTAACGTTCTCTCACCTCCTGTTTTGAAATTGCCAGTTTCTGTTCCCTTCCACAGAAATCCTGCAGGACTATATGAAAACACAATGGAAGCGTCTAGAGAATAAGCTTCAAATTGGTCTTAAACACATCAGTGTCAGCCATGGAATTGTAGTGTAGCAAGTAGGTTGATAAATCAGATGAGCACATGCACACAGCTATAAAAAAACTTTTGGGATTCTCTAGGGAGCAATCCTGCAATTCCCTGCTTTCTCATAACAGTCCAAATATTGTCTCATGAACTTTAAAGTACCAAAGCAAGGTTGATGGGAGAGTCGTTTATCAGCAGCTGCTACAAGACTCCATATATCTTCTTCTCCCTGCGCTGCTACTCAAACAGCAGGCCAGGCAGGCTTGAAACAGTTGTGGAATAACCACAAGAGACTCCCCTGGAGAACTCACGCAGGATTTATATTCAGCACAAAAAAAGGCTCAGAAAGTATTTTGAAAGCCTAGCAAGTGTCTTCTAGTTGTAACGTGGACATCTGCAAGGATACATCTAACCACGATACATCAGTGTGAGCTACAACAGTTTCACATTTTTGAGAGCTCTTCCTTTACAGGGTCCTTTATTCTGAAGTCATTTCAGCTGTACAGATGATTAATTCATATGAGAAGAGTACTTCTTCGTGGAGACTTTCTAAACGGGTCCAATATGAATAAATAGCCATTTTGAATAATGCAAAAATAATTCTGAAATTCAAAAAGCAAGCTGAATGTGCAGGAAACCAATGAGAGCTTTGCAGATCGTTACTCCATCTAAACACCTTAGGATAACAGAAGTCCATTAGTCTATAAGGAGGATGGCAATGAGAATTTGTCTGAATATTGTCTCAGCTTTGGACTACATCTTACAGGATTCACAGATAGAGCTGGCCTTCTAGGGAAAGCAGAAGCTAAACTCTGTGATCTCTTTGTGATCGAGATCTTCAAGGATGCCTTATAAAAGTCAGGGAAATCTGATAGACACCTTAAAAATACCTTTTAGCAAAAGTTTAAAGAAAAATTCCAAAGAGAGTGCTCTAATTAAACATAAGATGGTACACTTGAAGTCCAAAGTTTTAAATTTTGTTTCAACTGTTATTCTTTTAATGTGCTTCCTTCCCTCCTGTAAGATCAGTGATCACAGATGAGCCAGGACATGGCATCAGAAAGCCTGCCAGGGGACATACGGCTGAGTGGATGAACCTGGGCAATATTCTCTCATGCTCTCTCTGCTCCAAGGTGTTCAGCACCATTTACATGACCTGGAGAGTGCCAAGGCATTCCTGTGAACTCACAAGAGCCATCCTCCAACAGCAGCATGTACGATTGCAACAGCAGTGTTAGCAAGGTTACAAAGTTAATTCTTTGCCAGTCCGTATTTACTTGGGGAACTGAGAAGGCATCTTTAGAATATGTACCATTTAGAATACACTGCATTTTGTACTGGTTATGTTTTGCTGTTTTGTACAGATGAAGCATACAGGAGGCCAGAAATAAAAGATACAGGGAAGAAAATGCTTCAAAGAGGGGGAAAGGACCTCATGGATTAAATTCTTAATCTTGCTAGAAGTAGAATTAAGAAGTGACTAGAATTTATGCTGCAAAAGGAAAAAATACAATTAAAGTGGCCCTGTACATTAGCAGAGATGGTGATAATATAATTAAGAAGCTGAAAGTTAAAGCCAGAGTCACTGAAATGAGAAACAAGGTCCATGTCCATAGCTGGAAGTGTAAATAATCATTAGAACCATCAGACAAAGGAACTGATGGAATCTCTATCCTTTGAAATATTCTAAACATCAGCAAATTAGATGTTTTCTCTTTTACAGATAGATATGGATGCTCTCTCACATAGATATATTCTCATATAGACAGATATTAATCAAATTATCTAGATAACAAATCAAGCTGAAAGTCTACATCCTTCGCAGGCATGCAAGTAATGCCTTCCAGCTTAATAATGTATTCAGAGAGAAAACTGCTATGATTTTTTTTGTTGTTGCATTTCATTTGTTAAACCATCCTGGCCATTACTTAATTCCTTTTGCTGCTGCTATGCCAAGCTCTTTCTGAAAACTGGAGTTTCTTTGGTACCTCACAGACAAGCATTGTGGCTTCTTAACAGGGCAGAAAAAAACAGCAGCGTATCATGTTAGCTTAAGCTATTTAGCATAAATAACCAAGGACACAGTCAAGAGAGATCTGACAGATTTAGATGAAGTGACTGAAGATGATACCAATACCAGCTGTCTGCTCCCTGGCCCTCTGCTTGATGCCTCAGCAAATATATGGTGTGTGAAACAGGCTGGCTGAAGTACAGATTTCATATTATTTGGCCCAGACTATGTTGGCAGAAAGGTGGGCTGGACCCGAGTGCCAGCAGCATCTTAAACCACTGCATTTTGGACTCCCAGATCGTGTCTGTTGGTGGTCTCAGCAATGAGGAAGTGACAGCACAGATTTCAGAGCAGGAAGGACGCCAAGCGCAAGCGCCTCAGGGGTCTGGAATACATACTGCATGTACTGTGTACTGCAAAATAGCACCCTGCCTCATAAAGCAGACAAGCAAAAATTACATTCCGTACATCAGTAGGAGCTACTGATTTCCTAACGTGAGATCACTTTAACACAGGGTGAAAAGCAATGAAGTGTAACTGGAAATTTTGAAAACTTCCTGCTTGTAAGAAATGGACTAAAAATGAGAGGCGTGTTTTTGGCAAAAATCAGATGGAGACTGTACATGGATACGCAGCCAGGTAATGTCAGATACTCTCCTCAGAAAGTCTCATTGGAAGGCAAAAATTTGAGGCAACATTGGCGACAGATTCAAAAGTTATTACTACACAACTATAGAATCATTCCTATTCTGCATACCAGCTAGGGATACAAAATGCCACAGGTGAGTCTGCATTCACTGGACTACGAGGAGCCAAAGAAAAAAGGCACTTGTTTACTGAATCAACAAAGACACATTCAAGGATCCCTCCCTACTCAGAAAGTCTCATCTCAGGCTGGTGTTGGCTACACAAACACTTTGAAGTTTTAAAGATTACTGCCAAGATGAGGCAGGTGAAATCCACAAATGGCTGGAAAGCAAATCCAAACACTAATTCTATAACCTTGTCCAAGCACAACCTCGCAGAAAACTTCATACCAAATCCTGTTACCACATCTCTAATTTCTTAAGAGAGATGAAGCAGAAGAAAGCAATACTCCAGCTGGGTTTTTCCACACAGATTTAGTGCAAGGGAAGCAGAAGTAGATAAAGATAATGCCAGAGCCATGCAGCACAGATGGCAGGTACTACAGCAAGGGCCTTCCAGGAGAAGCCCTACCAAGCGACTCCTTGCAGGCATACAACCACTCTTAGACAACAGAGACAAGAAAAATTACACCTTTTGTCAAAACGTGCAGGCAGTTTGGGATTTTATGCATTAACTGTAACACTTCAGTTTCCTGTACAGGGTGATTCATGTCTGTGCAGAGTCCCACAGCAGATGGCATTTCACGCTCTATAGCACACACCCTGCAGTAAAAAACTTATTCATTTCCAGTGTCTCCCTTCACTTCAGTGAGATTTCAACCACCACCACTAGCTTAACACGGTGTCAGCTGAAGCTGTCCCTCCTCTTCCCTTCTGAAATTGGTACGTGTGCTTCTTCACGACTGCTAGAGTCCTGTCATTCTTTGGACAAATGTTGCTGTGAAAGTACAGCATGAACTTTGGTGACATACTAGCAGAGTCAATATCCTCACAGCATTTCTGCTGCTTTGCTTTCCCTTTGATACACTTGTCTCTTAAATCTTGCAGTGGAAATGACCCGGATTACACCGATTATTTTCTTTTCTGCAGTTGCTTTTCTCCCAGTTGACCCAGTTTATCTTTTACTGGATGTGCCGTTGCCTGCTATATGCTAAAAGACCACAGTGAGGCGGGTATGCTCAGTGAGCTCTTGCCAAACTTTTGGGATTAACAGTTTATTTAGTATTCCTCCTACACCCTGTCATGCTGGCCTCTGTGGGATTTCAAGCAGAAAGCAGTGATCACTCAGAATGCTGCTCCCATTACTTTTGTATTTCCTTGGCTGACTTGAGAGGGACTGAACTAAGTCTGCACAAGCTAAAGGACTTCCAGTCCTCTCGAGACAACTATTTTAAGGTACTAAATATTGTTTCCGTTCAGAACAAATAACAGATGATACACAGCTGAATTTTCCAAAGAACATCAGTAAAACACACAAGGCTTAACATAAGCACTTGATTGCAAAAACAAATCAAACCAAACCACTCAGCATTTTGACAGCTATAATATCAGCAACTCAGGAAACTAAAAGAGTGATTTTGTGCACTTTACTGTACACCCCATGCTTCTCTGAGACTCCCCAACATACGAACACAAATCATCCCAGAACAGTTACTCCAGACATAAACTTGGGTAAAGGGAAAAATCAAGTCCCCTGTCCTCTGTCTCTGCTTCAATTCAGATGGAGAAAATGAGCAGAGCGCTGTGAAACTAAAGTAGTAAAATAATAAGGTGCTGGATTTTCCTCCATTTACTTGAGAAACAGCAAATTATGATTGATTTCAAGCACACATGAAAAACACGGTGAGTACAAAAAGAGACAGTTTGTGGTTTTGGATGTGCTACCAACGTGCTTGTTCTGACAAGCTGTGTCCCTTCCCTGGCAAAGTGCCCTTTCCACATAATTTCCTGCTTATGTGAATGCACAGCAAAACCAGATCATCTGAAAAGGAAAATCAAGACAAAACAGAACTGGTACATGAGGTTTTTGTGTCATCTGTCATTCCACAAGGGAGAGTTTGCTGCTCTGAGTAGAGGAGGCCAGTGTTTGAGCATGAGAGTGAGTAGGAGCTTGAACAGTGGAAGCAAGTGAAGTTCCAGCTTTCTCCTGCACCCTTTTCCAGCCCAACACACTCTTGCTGTTCTGCTGAGGTTTCTGTGGGATTCTCCAT
This sequence comes from Chloroceryle aenea, assembly GCA_013399075.1. Classification (NCBI taxonomy): domain Eukaryota; kingdom Metazoa; phylum Chordata; class Aves; order Coraciiformes; family Cerylidae; genus Chloroceryle; species Chloroceryle aenea. The sequence continues at coordinate 305,721 of VWZY01005963.1, read as the reverse complement.
GGTTTTCCCGTGTTATACTGGGTTTTGTTATTCTAAAATTCCAGATTAAACTATAAACCATATCAGAGTTTTTTTTAGAAAGAGGCTACCCCTGAATCACTGAGAAAGATGGCAACTATCTGGCTAAGGAAAAGCTTCCAGATGGCAGCACCACTTTCAGAGAATCCTTCCCAATGTGCTTTTGAGCAGCCTCCTCAGCTCTTCCTCCACAGAGAGCTGCACTGAGCCAAGGTGCTCCTTCAGAGACTTTGCAATTCATTTCTGTCTTGTTCATGCATAGTTTTGTCCTCCCATCCCAAAATAGGCACATTTGAACTAGAGAGAAAATGAAAGCCAAGAGGGAGAAAATAATTTCCATGCAATGGGAAACTAGATAAAGTAATACTTGGACAGATCCCCAGCTAAGAGATATGATACAACAGAGGCCCATAAAATCAGGAATGGCACAGAGAAGATGGACAGGCAACAGTTATTCACAGTTTTTCATCACACAAGAGTAGGGACATAAACTATCAGGTTTGAAAACAAATTTCTGGAAATATTTATTCTTAAATTGCATTTTAAAAATAAGAATACATTCCTATAATGAAACACTACTGCAACTGAAAATAGAAAGAAGCACAGAATCATCACAGAATGCTAGGGATTGGAAGGGACCTTGAAAGATCAGCTAGTCCAACCCCCCTGCCAGAGCAGGATCACCTCGATCAGGTCACACAGGAACGTGCCCAGGCAGGTTTTGAAAGTCTCTAGAGAAGGAGACCCCACAACCTCTCTGGGAAGCCCATTCCAGTGTTCTGTCACCCTCACCATGAAGAAGTTTTTTTCTCATATATATGTGGAACATCCTGTGTTCCAGCTTGCACCTGTTAGATGAGGTTCAAAAGAAATAAAATAAATTCTCAAAACCACTGACCTCAGGGGGTTATTTACCTTTTTTATTGTGATGCCCTGCTCAAACTAGTCATTTCTGCCTTCCACTCTTCAGAGGAATCCTCTGTTTGTTACCATCTACAAGAAAAACAGTGGCAATAACAGTCCTAGTCCTGGCCACTCTCCCCCAGGCAGGAGAACTGCCTGGGCCTACAGGGACCACACCATACCCTCCCATGCCATGGTCAGCAAAGCCCTTCAAGGCACAGTGTGTCCCCTGGTACAGCTGCCTCCCCAGCCAGAAGCTGTGGGCACTTGAAAGTTAGGAAGCTGACAGCTAGGGGCAGATGCTGCTGGTGCCCTTGGGCCTGAAGTCTGCCTGCTCCCTGGGAAGAACCTTGTCAGAAGGCAGCAGAGCTGGGCAGACACTCCACTCTGCACCCTGGCGCAGCGTGGAGGAATTGCCAGGCTTGGGCAGGACAAGTTTCCACAAGCCTGACTGCAGGTTTCTATTTCAGCAGCTAGCAGCACACAAGAGAGAGCAGCTTATGTGAGTAGAAAACAGGCACATGAGCTGCTAACTGGTAGGAAACAGGCTTTATTTTGGACTTTCAGCCTTCAACACTGCTTCTAAAATGTGCAGGTCTGATTTTTTTTATCCTTACTAAAACCAAGAAACTCTGAAATAATTGCATGCCTAGTGGCTGCCTGCTGGAACTCAGTGGCTGTAAGCACAAATCTCCACTTTGCTCTGTTTTCAGGAAAGTATCCGAGAGTCCAACAACACTCACTGTAGATAAATATTTGACTAAAAATCTGTGAATGATTTTGGCACAGTGGTGAGGGGACACAGAGCAGATTTGCACCTGAGTCTCTGACCTGAGGAACACCTATACTGCATGGAACACCTATAGTGCATATAACACCTCCAAGAGGAAGACCACCAACTTGAGAATAGCCAGGTGCTGATGATAGGAAAGCAGAAGACTTAGTCCCAGCACCATACCAAGAACATGTCCACAAAGATGTGCTCCAGTCTGGCAGAACCAGCCTCTGCAACACTGTTAAGCAGCACACTTGAGAATGGCCACAGCATTTCAAGAGTAGAGTAAAGCAGCTGCCAGCCTCTGCAGGCACCAAAGCTGTTTCTGCAATTATCCTCAGAAGGACTCAGGTGCTCCAGCTACAGTGGATGTGAATGGTGTCATTCAATTGATGCACTCAAGGAAGGTGCCTAAGGGTTGAGGAGATGAGAAGCAGGATGAGAAGTAAAAGGTTATTTCACTTCAAGTGGAAAACAGACATCAATAAAGGACCGGGGCAGAAATGTCTTGTTGATATTAAAGCAAACTGTTCAAGCACAGAGGCAGATGGGCACTAGAAGAGCCACTGCAGAGCGTGGCTTCTCTGACCAGACCAGGAGACATGTCTAGAAAGGGATTTTTCTCCTTCACTTTCGTAGCAACTATAGGAAGTGGTAGAAAATGAGCTGGATAGAAAAAAAAAAATCTGTTTGGAAAGAAAGTACAGTAAATTTTAATTACTATCAGGATTATTAATTGCATGTTATTTAAAGTGTTAACAGTGTTTTACAGACCAGTAAGAAACAGCATTGCTTGGAAAAAAAAAAGTCTTCAGAATTTGTTTACAGATTTGGAGGATCTGTCAAAATAACAGAGACAATATTTGCACTTGATGACAAGATTTACCTCTTCTGAAGAAAGGGTTAATGTCCCTATGCACAATTCTTCTCCATCTTTTCCAATGCAATCTCTTCATATGAAATGCTGGGGATGTCTGATAGGAAGCATATTTGGTGCCTGAGCTAACCCATTTTCCCAGCTCCAGAGAAGATGATAACAAGTAACTTTAGAGGCACTGAGTGTTGAAACAGCTCATTAATGCATTCTCTTGCTAAAACTAGGCAATACCAGGAAAGTAAGATAAAGATAGTGACTCTGTCTCCAAGTTTTGTTAGGAAAAAAAGGCAAGTGTAGGGTCCTGCACCTAGGGAGGAATAATCCCCATGCACACCAGTACAGGTTAGGGGTTGACCTGCTGGAAAGCAGCTTGCTTTCAGCAGAGGAAGACCTTGGAATCCTGATAGATAACAAGTTAACCACGAGCCAGCAATGTGCCCTTGTAGGCAAGAAGGCAAATGGTGTCCTGGGGTGCATTAAGAAGAGTGTGACCAGCAAGTCAAGGGAGGTTCTCCTCTCCTACTCTGCCCTTGGTGAGGCCACATCTGGAGTACTGTGTCCAGTTCTGGGCTCCCCAGTTCAAAAGAGACAGGAAAATACTAGGTAAAGTCCAGAGAAGGGCAACAAAGATGATGAGGGGACTGAAGCATCTTGCTTATGAGGAAAGGCTGAAAGATATGGGGCTGTTTAACCTGAAGAAGAGAAGACTGGGAGGGGATCTTATCAGTGCTGATAAATACCTAAGTGGCAGGTGTCAAGAGGATGGGGCCAGACTCTTTTCATTGCACAGCAACAGGACAAAGGGCAACAGGCTCACGCTGGAACACAAGAGGTTCCATCTGAATATGAGGAAAAAACTCCTTCACTGGAAAAGGCTGATCAGAGAGGTTGTGGAGTCTCCTTCTCTGGAGACTTTCAAAACCCGCCTGGATGCCATCCTGGGCAACCTGCTGTAGGTGATCCTGCTCTGGCATAGGGGTTGGACTAGGTGATCCCCAGAGGTCTCTTCCAAGCCCCACCACTCTGTGTGTCTATGATTCTTGAGCAAATCCCTGTCAATAGTATAAAGGGAAGCCTGTTTCTACAAAGTATCTAAAAAAACCTGCAAGGATTTTCAGAGTTTCTTACTCTTCTTAATTATACAGTATGGAACTAAATCCCACTTCAGAATTCAAGCACATAATTATAACCTAAACTGCAAGAGGCCCATTTTTAATCCTAGCTACTTGATATAATGATATCATGCTACTTCTATGGCTCTTACTAGTACAGTCATATGGAATAATTGCTCTGCTAGCAGGGAAATAGCTTGGATTTATAAAAGTGCAGCTGAGAACAAATCAGAGCCTCATAGTTATTGAGATTATTGATATCTAGTGCAGTCATTGACACCAGGCTAGCCATGAACCCTGGTGATGTTGTTAACAGAATGAGCAAGCTTTCCCATGTGTTTCTATTCATAATATTACAGCTGTTTCAGCTTTCCCATTTCAAGCAGATAAATACTTATTTTAGGATTACTGCAGTGGGATTATAGCATGTCCAGAGACTTTCTTGCAGATACAAATTTATTTAAACATCAAATGAAATCCTTGGATACTTCTGCTGGAGTGTGATTTGTAGTTTGAATCTCTAACCACTGACTCAGCAGAGATGTACTCTAGGGCAGCTTTTCCAAAAGCACTTCAGTGTTTGGAGAAACAATGTTGTGTCAACATTTAATGGACCTTTATGTCCTGCTAAACCTGGGGTTTTACCTCACTGCAGCACTGCCAAAAACAGCTTTTCCTGGATTCCCATCCATGCATTCAGTGGAGCGGCTCCAAAACATCCCAAATGTTCTTATAGACTGCAACCCTCCTTAGCTGGCTTCCTGAAACAGAACATTTTCAGAAACAGGGTAAAATTCCAGCTGGTCATTTCCAAGTTGTACAGCTGTGACAAAATGATCCTGTTCCTGTAGTACATTTTTAGTTCCTTCTTCACTGCAAAAATTCAAATGCTGTTGTATATATTTTTTTTTTTCCCCCATCCTCCCTGTGCCCCCAAATTTCTTTTGAATTTATGTATTTAGTAAAAGTGCAACAGGAACAAAGTCCTGCCCTCCATGACAGACCTGCTGGGTCTTGAGTTTCTTGCCTTAGATTATTCCAAGGACCCCAGGGTAGTTCAGGGCCTCTGCTCAGGGGTGGAGAGGTAAAACACCGAGTGCTTTACTGCTCCTGGGCAGCTCTGGAGCTAAGAAAGCATATGACCTTTACACAGCTCATACAAACACCAGAGTTTACATAGCAAAATCAATGCTTTCTGTTGGATTAGCTTCAAAATACACTGGAATCTAGATCAAGGGCTTAGTCGTGCAACCTGTTCCCCTGTGAGTGATCCTGTTTAATGCCACGGGCCTGCTTACCTGGCAATAGGCAGTAAAATGAGGCCACTGTGTACTGACACAAATGTCACGGAGCAAAGCGTCTCTAACTTGCTGTGGAATAAGGGACATACTTTAAAAACATGCTGTAGGAATTACACCCCATGTCCAATCCTCACCGAAGGGAAAAGAAATAAAGAAGGGACACCTCTGGCACAAAACCACAAAGAAATCCAGTCTCTCTTACATCAGGCAGTTCCAATAGATTTTTGTGGAGGCTAAAATAAGGCAGTGAGGAATATGAATCCTGCTCAGGAAGCCATAACAAGCACATCAGCTTGGATCAGTAAATACAGCATTCATTGCCAAGGAAAGCCCAAATTTTCTCCCCAGTGACAGAGAAGACTGGGTGCCAGCAGGTGTCAGAGACAAAAATATGGTAAGAAAAATGTCAGGGGAGATCCAGGGCTGCCGGCACCCTGACTTCAGGAAGCAACTCTTTGAAAACAATACCCCAAAGGAGTAGAATTATCTGTGGGGCAGTGACAATGAACTAACCAAACAACTGGGTTTGTAGAGCACATGATTCAGGGGCATGGAATATTTTTTTTTTCTCCATAAATAGGTCCTGTATTTTTCTTCTGTAAACAAGCAGAAGTTTTATTAATAAGGTGTTTTGAATGTTGATCTGCTTGGCACAATCAAATGGGCAACTGAATCCAAAATAGTCACTGCAAAATATATTTTGGAACATATTTTCCCTCTGATTCAACATCAGTGGTTGCCAACAAAATAGAGAAAAATGGCCGAGGCACAAGTTTTGATATTAAAACCACATTTTTTTTCCAGCTGTGGATTATTTTCATAATGCCCTCCTTAGACATTTTTCAGAGAAGCATAGGATAAAATACACAAAATAACTCCTGATTTGCTAATATGCTTGGAAGATTATTTTTTCTGTCTTTAAAGAGATAGCCAAAATAAACTGCAAAAGCACTAGTACTGGAAAGACAAACAACAACCCACAAAGAAAATGATCTTAAAAGTCACACAAGTATTCCCTGTGCAGCCACTGTCATACTGAAGGACACTCTCAATACACAGGGACTGCAAAGCTGAACCTAATTCTCCCTGGCACAGGGAAAAATAGTGAAGAGATTTAGCTCATTTAGTCATCTGCAGTTCTCAATGGCTTCATTTGTCTCCAATGAAAAGAAGTCAAAGCAAAAACTGAGAATGACAAAAAATCTTCATGGCTGCATCAGTAGTGACCTAGGAAATAGAATCTCTTCTCTTTGTTTCATGTGCTGCCCACAATATAAGGGTAGAGAAAAATCAGCTGAAATATTTCCTTCATTAGAATTTGCCAATGCCATGACGTTGAAACATGTTGTGGAACGGTTGTGACTTTGACAAAGTTCCAGCAGAGCCCCCCTATGTCCTAACCAGCTCCTCAGCACTATTCCCTGGCTGCCTGATGAGTCCTGCAACCACCAACACAAGTTGCTATATTTTCAACTCCTCAGGAGACCACAGTTCCACAATTCCCAGGGTCTGAGACCTGCTGCTTTCACCAGAGCCCAGGTTGCAATCCCTTCCGGAGAAGATCTGACAGAGTGGAGTTTTGTGGCTAGGTGGAACAAAACTGAACGATTAAATTGCCCTGTGCCAGTGTCGGAGGAGGCTCCCAGTGCCACTTGCTCTCTTCTAGCTCAGCAGTTGCTCCAGCAGCTGCTGGGCACTTGCAGCCTGCATTGCTTGGACAGGGACATGGGCTGTGATGGCTGTGACACTGCAAATGACCAGGACAGTGGATTGAAGAGAGGGAAACAGCAATGATGGATGGACAGACAGGCTCACCCTGAATGGTATTTTATTGAAGCCCAGGGGTGTGTCTCTCTGCTTTCTGAGGGCCTTTTGCAAACAGGGGGAAAGATGATGGTGCTTAAAGAGAAGTCATAAGGTCCTTAGTAATTAAAAGCATAAAACATCTACAGATGGGGTGACTCTTAGTCTCTCTTCTTTTTGATTGCCTTTTAACTGCCAATCAGAAGCAAAGTCAAGATTTAGTAGAGCCTGGTGATGTCTATCCTAGACATCCACGTGACCCATCTGCTGGGTGCTGGTGTTCCTATGACTTCCTCCTAGGAACATTCAGCACAGTAGGTCCGAGTACCTTGTGAAGGAGACACATTTCCTGTACACCTCTGCTGACACACAAACGTATGTGCAGCCTCTTTCTATCCTGCTGTCTTGGCAGAGACTGTGTCCCCACTAAAATCTGGGTGCTGGCAGCTGCAGCAACACAAAGCTTGGCCCAGGCTTCAAAACCCATCCAGCAAGTAGGAGAAATGACCATGTAGGGAATAGTCTCCTCATAGGATCTGTGTTCCTGCATGAAGCTGTGTGCCTGCATGGTACTGTAATCTCCAGGGTGGCTGCCACCTTGATGCACTCTGCACATAAATCAAGGTTTTAGTAGAAGGCCAAGTCACACAGGTACTGTGGGGAAACATGGCAAGAGATGTTATTACTGAAGGAGATCCCCAACACTGCTTGGCTGTCTCTCAGTCAGTTTCCCACCTGCTTTCTGATACCCCTTCATTCTGTTTCCTCCCATTGTCTCCCTTCCTCCTCTGTTACATCTCCCCAAGACCCTGCAGTTGCTGGTGAGTGCTGGCCAAAGATGGGCTAGCACTTGTGTGCAGCCCCCTGGGGAAGTTATCCCAGGTGGGTGGTCCATTGCCTGCTGTTGGTGGTCAGCTTCATGGACTCTTAGCTCACCGAAAGTGTGCCCATGCCACAGGTCCTCCTCAGCACCACCATCAATATGCCCTTGTCTCTTACTGCCTTCAGCAGATGGAACTTGATAACTGTGGGGGTCCTTGAGCAATGAGATCCAATCCCAGCACTGTTAACTCCATAGCTGTCTCTAGCCGTGCACGGCCATGCCTTCATCTGCTGGGGGCTGTGCACGGGCTGTGGGAGGCCATAGCTCCACTGGGGCATTCCTGGAGAGTGCAAAGCCAAGCCGTGGCTGTGCTTTTCCCCATACTTTAGGCAAGGACAGCAGCAAAGTCACGGGCTATGGAGCACCCTCCCTGTCACCAGGATGTGATCCTACCTCCTCCCAGTCCTCCAGGTCTCCGTAGCTTGCCACATCCCTGTCTGATCTCAACAAACCATAAACATATGTGAATCAGAGCAGCAACTAGCATCTTCCTTTCTTTACTCAGCCCCGCTCTGGGTTCACTGGTCACTTTGCTGGTCACTTTGCTGGTCACTTTTCATGGCCCAGAAAACTGAGCCCAGCTCCTGTGAGGAAGGACCAGCTGCTTCCTGGAGTAGCATGATTCATGGGCACAGCCTTTGCTTCCCATTTCCAAGCAACCAAGCCACAAATTCACTAGCCCATCAGAGCATCACCCGATATGTAGCACAGATGCTGGGTGATAAGTTCCAGGAGCATCACCCTTTCCTGCACACAAGACCAAAGGGCAGGTGCAACCTCAGTGAAAGTGAGTCAGAAATACCCTGCCAGGAGGTTTAGGGAGAGGGGACCTGCAGGGTGAGGCAGTGCCCTCCCTGCAGGTCCCCTCCCTTAGAGCAGGTATCTCTGCAGCCTCTCTCACGGGTACCTGGCAAAAGCAGAGTCACTTCTTTTATTTCATTACCTTCTAATATTCTCTGCCGTTATCCCTCCAGCCGCCAGTAGATGGTGATACTTTATCTCCATCCAAGTGCACACGGGAGAAACAGGGAGACAGCGTGCCAGACTTTGAGAAGAGACTGAAAAATAAAACATGCATATAAATCCAAAAATCAGGCTCCAGACAACCTCCTGATTGGGCAGACACTAATTTTGGAGGCCTAATTAATATCTCCAACCTGACTCAGGGATCCTGGCTGGATTTCCAGAGCTGCAAAAACTTCAACTGTATCACTCTCTTCCACGTGTGATCCTTTGTGTGTGTTTGAAAGAGACATGAGAGGTGGCCTGAAGGCACAGCTCATCGTGGAAGCTGCACACTCTGGGTACCAAAGAGATGAAGAAAATGTAATTATTGCTGAGAATGCAAATAACATCCTCCCCATCTCCAACGAAACAAAATCCTGGAGGTGTGTTTGGTGACCACATCCTCTTGAAAAGCTCCCTGTGTTCTACAGGCTTCTCTTCCTGCAGCAAGTGAAAGACTGAAAATCACTGCTCTGCATAGTCCTCTGTGGCAAATGTACTCTCACACTTCCAGCTCTTACACATTGCCTTCACAACTGTGTTTGTGCAAGAACCAACGTGTTCTTAAGAGAAAAAAATAGAGCAGACCTGGCTAAATCCTGCCTGGAATTGCAATGGGAATGTTTTCGTCATTCCCAATTTATTTATGTATCTACTTTGGGGCAAGACTGGTGTGGTCACGAATGATGTGGTCATAGGCACAGGCAAAAGGTGGCAGGATAAGCAAGCCCTGCCTAACTCTAAGCCACAGGGCTGGCCACCTTGCAGGCACGCTAGGAGGGACTGCAAAAAACCATGGGCCACAGCAGATCTTTCCCCTGTTATTGCTCCAATTACAGACCTGATTTTCCTCTCCCAGAAACTCTGTGGGTTACATCTGCAATCATTTTGTATGTCCTAAAACCAGCTAACTCTCATTCAGCTGGGAGGCATTTTTTGGCAGGTGCATTCCTTAGGTGTTCCCATCTCCATTACCTGGAGAAATTACAGCCTCACCAACTCATCCTTGTTGTGCCTGGATCCACCTCCACTGGTGCTCCAGGTTGTGCTGGGGTGCCATAAGCCTGCACAGGCATTTCACTGGTTGGCATTTGTCCAGCTCACGACCTACAAAGAGCAATGACAGATGCCAAACCTGTGGACACCTTGTGGTCGTGAGGCCAAGACCAACTCAAAACACAAGAAGCTGAGCTCAGCTCAGCAGTTTGCACGGGGTGTTGATATGACCAATACAAGTCTGCAACATCATCATGAAAACGGGGATCTAAACTCAGTTACACAAACAGCAAAACATGTAGCCCAGCAAAACTGGTGTCTGAGAGGAAAATGGCCTTGGTTAAACCTCCCCAGCTGGAGGACACAGCTACTGGTTGGGTTTCAGCCTTACCTACTGCACAGCTAGCAGCGGTTGGCAGTATGGGTTTTTTTCTTCAAAGTACAATTTCCAGACAACTAATTTGGACTCAAAATATCTCTCTCTCTCCTTAGGGTTTGAAGAAGACAGAAACCCAAATTAGAGAGGACTCGTTTGGATTTAGCAAGAGGCTGTAAACATTTTACCAATGAAGAGAATAAGAATCAGCTGATAATTTTAGAATCCCAGAAAAGAGGCAAAAGCCACCCAGGCAGACCTCAGAGAAAGACCTCCAAAATCCACATCCAGAAATAGGAGATAAAACAACAAAGTGCAGTCAGTCCTCAGAAACTCCCGCCCGGAGTGGTGAGGCTGAGATTATCCTGGCCAGGCTTAGGATGGGGAGAAAAGAGCAGTCAGGGGTCTGAGAGCAGCCTGGTGAGGGAGCAGTGCCAGTCAGCAGCTCCAGCCTGTGCATTTCCCACCTTCTGTGAAAGAAAGTCCTGCTTTGGGACTCTCCTGCATGTGCAGGGCAGTAGCTGACTGTGGCAGCTGGCAAACGGCTCTGGTGAGAAGAGTTAAAGCCATCATTAAAATGAAAAAAAAAAAGAGTAAGAGCAACAGATACATTTGACATCACGGGCAGGTTATGGGGAAATGCCTGTGGTGAAATTGCAGCTTTGGGCTAAAGAGGCACCTGCTGTGCCCACTGTTAATTAATTGCCACGGCGTCAGATGCAGCCAGGACTGCCTCACCGTGGCTATGTGACATCTGTTACGAGATGTGCCTTGCCTGGGAAAAACTTTCATGTGGTGCGTGCCGCCAGGCAGCTTGATGGGGAATAAAACTCCTCACGCCGTCTGGCAGGATAAACACTCCCAGTTAGCCTGGATCCCTCAGTCCCAGGATGGGACTGGAGCAGGTGAAGATCCAATGGCCTGTGCCAGGGAGGTTTCAAGCCTTTGTCATCTTAAATCAGTGGTCTCAACCCAGGCACAGGAGCTGTTTCCAATGCAAATTGCTCCCTGTGGGTTTGATCACTTTTGCACCCCAACTTTACAAGACGTATGGTGCAATACCATGATGGATGGCAGAGCTGGGCCAGCTGGGAACTGTGGCAGCTTCTCCTCCCAGCTCTGGGCAAGGCTGTGTAAGAGAAACGTGAGCTCCCAGACCAGGCGCTCAGACCCAGACCAGCAGCAGCCGCTTCCCTGCAGGCACGCTGTGGTTCCCCCTTGCCAGCCGACAGCTCCTGCCTTCCCTTCCTGCTGCCCCCCAGCCACCCTCAGCAGGGGCTCAGCTCACCCTTCTGCTGGGCGAAGCCTCAGAGCTGTCCCCCAGGTTAGGCAACATTCTCCCCTGCCAAAGGATGCTTGATCCAAGCACAACATCAGGAGCAGCATCAGGCCTGAAACACCTTCATCCTGCCTTCGCTCAGCACCAGAGTTTTTCCATTATTTCCATGCTGCTCAGCTCTCTTACCAGCCACCCCTCTTATCCCTTAAATTTAGCCTCACTCTCCTATCCCCATTTGTAAAATACTCTCAGGGAGGCATCTGCCACCAGAGCAGCTCCTGCCCTGGGCCCTCGCTGCGTGCCAGGGATGCAGACAGCCCTGACTTTGTGGTGTTTCAGCCTCCGATTTATTATTAATTATCGGTGTCATTATTACACAGCACCGACGAGCCCTGGACGTCTAGCAAAGCCCCACACAGAATATTAAAATGCTAATTTCCCTCCGAGATGAGGGCTTGCTGGTGTCTCTCTGCTCATTTGTTTGCAAATGTCGTTTTCCTGGTGAGGCTTTATTCCCAGCAGGCACGGCAAGGAAACGCTTGCATAAACAGCCCCTGTTTAAGAAACTGTGTATCTCACACATTTGTCCCTCACAGCCCTAGTAGGGATTACTGTGACACTGTAAGAAAACGTTTTGTTTTGTCTGATGCATTTTTAAGATCTTATTGTGCCTTCAGAAGGCCTCGGTGCAGCAACACCTTCAGGATACATAGTGGAGGACAGAATTTTCTTCTGCAAAGCGTGGCTTAGCTGGCTGTAATAAGTTATATTAAGGAGCAGCTCATTTCTGTGCCCCTGTGTAAGTCTCCAAATGGGGCACTGGTGTGTGGTTGCTGCAGCTGTCCTGGGTTTTGCCCTGGTATTTGGTTCTTGCTCGGAGAGCGGGCAGCAGCTTGGCTCTTGGCAGTGACCGCTGTCCTGGGCTGGGAGCCAGCGGGAGCCCTCCCACCGGCGCCAAAAGGGCTCGGGAGCTGTGCTTTCAGGCAGACACATCCTCTCCATTGGCACAGGACAGAAACCCCTCTATTTTTAATGACAGCCATTAATAGGGTATCTTTTTTAATGCTAATGATAGGTAGGTTTATGGGTTTTAATGCTAACGATAGATGGGTGAAGAGGTGGCTCAGGGAATGCAGAGTGCAAGGCTGCAGCTCTGCAAGTAAAACAACTAAATGCTGTTACTCCCCCCTCCTCACCCCAAGTTTTCTTGGAGAGCTGCATGTGAGGTGCCAATTCCCTGAGCATCACCTTCCCTTTTCACTGCCAAAGCATCTCCTGAAAATGCCTGAATTCTCTTCTCCTCGGCTGCATGACTTCCAGCAGTTGATGAAGCACAGGAATTGTTTCAGGCTGCATTTTAAAGTAATTAAACCAGCATTCACTTATGTGGCAGAAGGAACAAAAGAATTTGACACCAACAAATCCAAATACGGCAGTTCAGCTTAAAACAAACAAGGAAATGAAACTGGGATCTCTCCCCACAGGTATCTTCTGAAAGAGTCTGCCATTACTATCCCTCTGCTGTTGAGCAAGACCGGCAGCCTTAGCTCATGCTTTGCAACGCCCCTGATGTCCACAACTATTTCAGCAGCTCTAAATCATACAGCATACAGAAAGCAGCTTGGAGATGGACAGTTTTCAGAGTTTACAGCACACGTGGCACGTGTACATAGTACAGGCCACCTCATTAAACTGGGTCTTCTTTTTACAGTCGCAATACCCATCACACTTACAAATCCCTGCCTCTAAGTGTTGTTATGAAGGGATTGCAGTGAGGTTTGTTGCTGCCAGATGGGAACTCTACGTGACTGGTAATAATCCCCTCTCCAGGTTAGGGGTGCGCTCACGGTTGCAAGTTTATTACAAAAGAGGCATAGCTTGGACACCTGAGTGAGGTGAGAGAGCCAAACAGACTGGGACAATGTGGAGACAGGAAAATAAAAGTTAAGATGTAGTAAAAAGCATCGCAGGTACTGGCTCCTGTAACTCTCAGAGCAGAAGTCAGTGTCGCAGCAGCCAGAGTTGATACCTGAGGATGCCTGTCTCCCACCACCAGAATTACTCCCAGCTTCATTTCTGAGCTTCCTACACACACCTTTAATTCAGAGATGGTTCAAAATGTACAGAAGGGCCAGAGCAGGCACCCTGGTTTTACGTGGCCAGGTGTGCTGGAATGCCACAAACTTCCAGAAACACTTACCAAAGACCTCTGTGCCCCACAAGTGCCACTGCTCACAGCCAGGGTCCAGCACTGCTCCAGATTGGCCAGCCACAGAACTCAGCCTAACTCAGCTCTAGTGGGAAAAGAAGGAAAGGTAGAGAGAAAGAAAAATCAGAACCATGGCCATGGTGGGCAGTCCTGAACAACTGATTCCAGTCTGACTTTTCACAGAGGGGGAAGAAATCCTGAGCAGAGAAGCAAGACTGAGCCAACAGCATAGAGAGCAGTGCCTGCTGGGGCTGGGGCAGGGGCTGGTTCTGGCTCTCCTGCTGGGTAGCCCTGGGGTGCCCAGGGCTGCCCAGTGTCCTCGCTGCTGGCAGGAGCTCTGACAAGTCTCCGAGGCAGAGGAGGTGAGCATGGCAGCTGAGGAAGGAAGATCCAGCCACCAGCAGGGAGCATGGAGCATCCCAGCTTGGCTACACCAGCCCTGTGGCACGTGGGCAAATCTGCTGCACATGCTGATGGTCCTAATGGTGCTTCACCAGGCAGGCTGGGTTCTTGGGGTGCCTTTGCTCTGGGCATTAACTCAGTCACCAGAATTATCTGACAACTCAGATGCAAAGAAGCCAAAATAGGTGTCTAGTAATCTGCAAAACAGGTTCCCTGTGCAAGCAACACGGCTCAGGCAAAGCACTGCTTATCTCTGCAGCAGAGATACAGGGGAGGAAGGTGCTTGCTGTAAATCACAGCTTTGTTCTTCCTGCACCAGGAACATGTACAGATCCTCTTTGCCTGGCCCCCCAGGCCCCACACCACGAGAGCACTCTGGTGTGTACATATTCAGGCACTGCTGCCCAGAGGTGCAAAACTCCCAGCCAGCCAGTCTGAACTCCCCGAGGTCTGCTCCACGGCGCTGCTGAAGTGCCCAGCTGCCTGCTTCCCCCTCACCCAGGCAGACCCCACTGCTCTGCCTACCCCAGCCAGGCAGCTCCTTCCCAGCCTGGGGTAGATCAGCCTCAGCTCTGGCACTGGTCCCAGCAGGGGCAGGTGAGGGGCTCATCCCAGCGGTGCTTCCCTTTGTGGCCTTGCCCCATTGGCCCCATAGTACATAGACCACCTCATCCTCCTCCAGCCCCAGAGGAGAAGCAAGTGCTATATGGAAGAAAGTGCCATAGCCCCGAATCCAGCTCATTTTGGGGATACAAAACTCTGCACAAGAACAGGCTGACCGCGGGGTGATGGTAACTGTGGGCTCTGCTGGAGGTCAGCAAATGTCAGATGCAGAGGCAAGATGTTGGCATCAGGATGTACGTGGTTTCCAGGCAATGGCAGGTCAGGCATTTCAGGGCTTTGCTTTGCCAGGACCACATCCCTTTGCAGGCCAGTCAGAGCAACGGGTTAGGGAATAGGTTGGATGGTAACTCACCCTTTGGCCTCTCCAGCTGGAACCATCACTCTGATAGGCCTCAGGTCCTGCCAGAAAAACATAGTATCATCTTTGGCCAGAGCAATACCACCAAACCACAACAGCTTTCCTTTTCCAGCTTCCTCCTGTGCTCCAGCCATCCCCGTGGGATTTGCCAGCAGATGGCAGGCAACCCCTGGCAGAGTTCCTCACCAGCCACATAGGTCCTGGCCAGCTGCAGTTGGCTACTGAGCTTCTCAGTCTTATCCAAACACCAGGAAGGTCTCCTCCCAGCCCCCTCCTGCGGCACTGAGCCAAACCACCCACACACGTGGGTGCAGTAACGCTCTGGGGGAGTTTGCAGCACTGTAAGGAGGTGGGCAAAGAAGACCCAGAGTTCGCCTAAGAGTGCAAGGAGGTGTTTTGTTCCAGTGCCAGCAGTGCAGAGAAGAGAGCTGCACATAGCTACCCGATGGACATTTAGCCCAGAGAAACCCTTTCACATAAAAATTTAGGAGTAACAGCAAGCAGGCCTCTGACCCCATACAGGGTTATCTGTTCAGGTCAACCTTTGACATTAAATTCTTCAATGTATTTCAGGAAAAAGAGGTCCATTATCAAAGACACTGTGTCAACACCAAGGAGCAAATGGGTACTGCACCACAGACTTCAGCTTCAGGGCCTCTGTACCTACTTGTCCTGGCTGGGCATCACCCAGGGCACAGGCAAACAAAAACCACATTTACAAACCCCATCACAGCACCACAGAGGCTGCTGGCAGAGACACTTGCCAAGCAGAAAATGACCATGTTTAGGGACAGACATTTCATTTACAAGCCTCAAGAAGCTGTTTGCAAAAGCAAAGTTGGACTGCAACAGCTTTGCTCTGAAGGCTCCCACTGAAACCAGTGAGAAGTCTGCTCTGAAAGGATTTAGGAAAGGAATTGGCTCAGACCTGCGTATCAAATTGTTTGAGGTTTACGCGATGGAGAGCATTTAGCCAAACTAACTCTTGTAGAGAAATGTCAATTGCAACATTTGTATGTAGCTGTCTATTAAAAGGGGAAGACCCACAAAACAAAACCCCTGATAAAGAGCACCAGCTTCCTAAAAAGCAGCTCCTCTGCTGACAGGGCTGCAAGCCCCGGCACCCCTCGGTTCATCAGGAGCCAGGACTGGTACTGGTGGGACAGCGCTGGCTCAGCACTGGCTCTGTGGCTATTTCAGGTCAGCAGAGCAGCCCCAGCTCTGCAGGCTGCTAGGCTGGGCAACAGGACTTCGGGGCTCTTCCCCCTCCTCCAGCTTGCACACACTCTCACCAGCTGCCAAGGGCATCGTATGCAGCCCGTACGTTCCTCATGATCTGGCACCTGGGATGCGCAGGGCCGGGGCGCTCCCTGCGCTCTCCCCTTGCAGATGCACATGTAAGCAGCTCAGAGGAATTAACTGACTCTCCCAGGCTTTGGTTAACCAGTGCGACCAGTGGGTTTTCACCCTCCCATTAGTGCTGCCAGGGGCTGGCTGGCTCACAGAGGGACTGCTGGCCACAGCATCCACCAGCCTGGCCACCTCTGCCCTGCCACGCACAAACAGCACACAGGTTGGCATGCCCCCAGTACAGCTGCAGGGCTGCTCTCCTCTCCAAGCATGACAGGAGCTATGGCACAGCCCTGGAGGGATCAGCTCTGCCCACACAGGGTGTGTACTTACCCCATACCTCTCATCTTCTGCACGTGTTGCCCAGGGGCTGCGTGGGCTTCTCTGGGCTAGGACAGCCATCACCCTTGCAGCAGTGCCTCCTGGGCACTCCTCCTGGGAGCAGAGCTGGGTTTTGGGTCAGTGATGGCTCTGCTGTCCTGATGGCTGAACTTGCTTCAGCCCAACCCTGGGCAGCCCTACACCTTGGCTCCATGGAAGTGTCCTACACATTTAGGCTGGCAGTAGCTCAGAGAGGTTTCAGGCCCTTCCCTCCCGGGCCTCTGGCTCCTTTGGGAGCTTTCAACAACCTTCCTGGGGTGGGGGGTTGCATTTTGTGATGAGCAGCTTCTGATGGACACTGTCATATTGCTGTTGTGAACCCTGCCATGAACATCTCTCTTGGCTTGGGTGTACCCCCAACTGCAGCTGCTGCAGCATGAGATGATAGTCCTGTCCCCCAGTTCCAAATCCTCCTCCTGAGATGGTGCTGCCTGACACAGCCCTGATCACGTGTAGCTAGGTTTAGTTGGACTCTTTTTATTAAACAGGGCAGAACTGACTCATTCCTTTATACTTCATAATACTACAAGCAAGAAAATTTGAGCCTACACATCTCTGGACAGCGGGTGGGAACCACAGGTCTGTGATGGCCGCACCACCACGGGGGTCTAACAGCAGTGACTGATGTGCCTCATGCTGCCCAATTATGCAGCAAGCAGAACAGGCACGCTGGCATTCCAAGAACCCAGTTGAGGAATCAAAAAGGGGCTCCTGACCACTTGTTGGAGGACCTGTAAAAACCAGAAGCTGAGAGAAACTCCTGCGGAATGGCACTTGCTCATGGTTCTATCATAACATCAAAGAATCATTTAACAGTTGGCCTTGATCTTTCAAGATCTTTTCTAACCTAAACGATTCTATGATTCAGGTTGGAAAAGACCTTTAAGATCATTGAGTTCAACTGTAAACCTAACACTGCCAAGTCCACCAAGCTGAGACAAAGTCAGCCTAGCCCGCGCTCAGCAGGCTCGCTTGGTCTTGCACACATACACACATGCACACGTGGCTGTTAACACATGTTATGGTGACAGAGAGATGTGGGTGATTCAAGAGAAAATAATGGAGCCGCTCCCACCTGCCCATGTGAGGAGTGTGAATCATATGGGCTCAAACCCCAGCCAGGTGCAAATCAACAGATCATAAATGAAATAGAAAAGAGCACCCCCCCAAGGCCTGGCAGCCTCTGCCACCTGTCTCCCCCTCCCAGAACGTCAGTCTCTGATGGGCTCTGGCAGGGTTTGTTCACACCCTCCCTAAATAACCCCATGCTCATTCCCTGCCAGCACCTGCAAAGGGAAGGAAAAGTGTTCATTGTTAAGGGCTTTCCCAGAAAGTTCCAGCTCTTGCCCTCTTCTTCCAGAGTGGGAAGGTCATTTGAATCAGTGCTCATCTTTTGCTGGTAGTTTTCTACCAAAGCAGCTGCCACTTGGGACTTCAGCGTGGGTAGGTAGGGCTGCAGAGGGAGGAGGCCAAGATGATGATGCCAGTGGGGTGCTAAGGGTCCCTCTCTGCAGAGCACAAGAGGCAGCCAGGCCCCTTCCTTGCCATTTGAGGCAGCAAGTCATCCTGCAGCCCTGCTACAGGGTGCCGGGGTCTCCCTCCTTGCTTCAGCCCCCCTGCTGCCTCCCCTCCCTCCTCCAGCAGGAGGAGGCTGCTGGCCCAGCAGATGATTTACAGCTTCCCACTCACGGCACCACGTTGCCTAATGGTGAGGGGTCAGTGGGAGCCCTGCACGAGCACAGCATTTGCAAACTTTCTTTTGCCTGTGATGGCCAAAGAATCCAAGTTTCCATCAACCCTTTCTATTTGACTCACAGCTCAATGAGATGCATTTCCTCAGCAAGACTCACATCCCCCACGCAGAAGGTCCAGCTTGACAGCATATGATGTCTGCGATGCTGCTGAGCTGGGGGGCTCTCTCCCATGTAGGATTTTTCTTTCTAGCTTTCTTGGTAGTCTCCCACAAGACGCATGATGCTTCCATCTGCAATGGTATAATATGTAAGAAAATCTGAAGACGATAATCCTGAGATGGCTCAGGCCATGCTCTGAAATTTGTACTGTAACATCAGATGTCCTGATGGACAAACACCAGAGCTGTCAGACAGCTCCCTGGGACAGCCAGGCTGCAGAGGCAGCAGAATATCCTCCCCAGCACAAAAAAACACAGTGAAACAAACCACCCAAGGACTCTCTGAATAAGCTTTTCTTTTGAAATGCATCTACCATTAGCCATACGATGGTATCCTCAGGTGCAGGCTGCCAGGCGTCTGAAGAAGAGAGGGTTTGTGGAGGACTGGGCAAAGCTGAGCTACAGTATGAAGAGGGCATTTTAGCCAAAGCTTACAGAAGTCCTAGAAGGAGAGAATAATGCTGTGAAGAAAAGACCAGAGGGGATCAGACTTCTCCCAAATCCGGTGAACTACCAGTTACAGTGGGACAGACCTTAAACACAGCCAAACGAGGTCTGGACCTGGGGCACTGCAAAGAAGCATGAGGACCTGCCTCAGAAACCTTCCAGAAGTCCTACCCCTAGCCACACTCTGGACTCGTCAGACCCCCCAAGAAACATCACAGCCCAAAAACATTTTGGAAGATGGGTGCCCCAGGCCCACTGCACGGAGGCAAGCAACCACAGAGCTGCAGCAACCCAGTGTGTCACCTTTTCAGCATCAGGAGTGAGGTGATCCTCACGTGGCACCTTCCACCTCTGCTGCCCGCGGGCCCTCGGGAGCGGTGTGCGTGGGGAGGAGAGGCAGAGTGCAACATGCCCGTCACTGTGCTGGCTGGTACCTCGCTGCTGGCTCTTGTCTTTTTCACACTTTCAGCTGCTTGTGCTCCAATTTGCAAGGGCAGGAATTGTGAGTGGGCTCCAGAGAGTTTTTCTCAACCGGCACAGTGTTTGTAAAGCATCCAAGAGAGCAGATCCCACTGCCAGAACCTGTGTCCCAGCTAGGAGAGCAGCGCAGCGGCAGTGCTACCCTCTCCTGGCTCACCCCACGCACTTCTGGCACCTTCCCAAGACGCCCANGGACCTTGCACCACCTATTGCATTCACCACCACAGCAAGCCAGAAGTTGACCTCTGCGGTGACCCCGCCACTTCCAGACCCTCTCAGACAACCAGCCTCACTCAAGAGTTTGCAAACATCCACAGCAGCAAATCTCCACCTCAGATGGCTGCCTTGGTCTGTACAAGGGCTGACAAATATGCCCAGGGCACAGATGACCTCCGCTTGCAGGAGAGATGGTTCTGGCTGGGAGGAGGTGGGTCTGCATCAGGTAACTGTGATTCCCCAGGAGCAGCTGCAGGGCTGGGAGCCAGTCCCACACCCAGCTGAAGGAAGAGATCATGTTATGGGGTGAGGGTGTCTGACCCTGAACATCCTAAGCTGCAGTTTGTGGTGTAAACCTGAAACCTGCTCTATGGATGCACAGCACTGCTATATTTAGCATGCACAGCTATTCTGGCTACACAGCAGATCCTGCTTTCTCTCTGAGCTTTTGGGAAGGGAATTTGCTCAGCTCCATGGTTGGATATGTGCAGAAGAGGAGCAAGACATAGGAAATTTGTTTAGTTTTTTTTTTTTTTTTAATTTAACAGGTGACAGTCAATGTCAACATGGTTTTATGAGCCATGCTGGCCACAACAAACTGAAGACACATCCTAATAATTTAAACAAGCATACAGCTGGAGTTCACTGTTCTGGCAAGATCCTGAAATGTAAAAGCAAAAGTGTGTTTTGTTTTGCCATCCACATGTACCATATCCAGCCACCATCCCTGACCCCACAGAAGCAGGAATCCTTCCCCCTCTCTTCCTCCACCCCCTTCCCAGGTATGCCATGTTGCACGCACTGAAATCTCAGTCCACAGAAGGGCAAGACCGAATAGTGCTCTGGTGCTCTTCTCACTTCATTTTCAAGCTCAGTAAGTAGACTACCCCGAGTCACAGAGCAATGCAGTTCTGGTCTCCCCTAGTCCCCACAAAACATCCCAGAGATGGAAATGGAATACCTCAGCTCTGATACACGAGGAGCTGCAGCGATAACGCGGTCTTGGGATAGCACAACCACTCTATATTTATAAAAGTATGACACACCGTGACTGATACACGAGTTTGGCACGTTAGGTGGGAAAGAACACGCCTGCTTCTGATCTAGCTGGCAGGTCATTTCTTACGTCCTCCAGCACACAGGATCCACTGACAAGTATTTTAGAAGATTTCCATTAACAAGCCCCAGTCGAGCATTTCTGCACAGACAATGAATGTAAATGTTATCGTGCAAGACTGAGTTCTTGGAAATAAAAGTGTACAGCCATTGTGCAAATACAATACACGTCACAGTCTCAGATGACTCAAATACACTTAAACAGCTCTAATATCACTTGGGGTGATAACAGAAGTTACTTCATTCCTGCTTCCCAGAACCAATTATCTCAAAGTCACAGGGGACTTCCAGCTTCCATCCAGCGGCAGCACAATGTAGAAGCAACTCTTGCTAATCCCCGTTGGGACATAGCCACGACTGTGTGGTAGGAGATGTCCCCATTGTTTCTTAAACGGGTAGGGATTTATTTCTGTGCTTGTGGGATACTGCAAACTACAGGAAACTTTTACACATTTAAACAAAAGTTCCATTATTACCAGGGGGAGTATTCTGAAACCACACACTGTACCCATTTTCCATGCATTTATGGTGGGTAAGACCACACTCTATAAACTTCTTGTCATGACTGAGTCAGTCTGCTGCTATGTGCAGGGAATTTTGTGAAGGTGACCCACTCCTCTGTCAGCTTTGCTCGGCATACCTCCTACAGTTGGGATGCTATACTTACAAGATAAACCATTTCTCCTTCAAACTCAAACGCTCCCTGAAACTGCAGTTACAACATATCACCGTGCCTGTCATCTGCCTGCTTGACTCCTCTGCTGCAGCAAAAGGAGAACACTGGCAAGGAACAAGCCTGATCTCCTTTGGTTCCCCTTTGTTAGCAAGTTCATGTTCTGAGTTCTACTGCCAAAGCCAAACTATTGGAAACTGTCCTCCTTTCTTCTGTACCACTGCAAGAACAAATCACAGAATTAAAGTACATTGAAAACAGAAAATCATGATTAGAATTTTGCCATCTACTGATTCTACATCACGTTAGAGAATGCCATGAACGACAGCAGATGTTTTTGAAGTGTACAGCCTAGCAATAATAATATGATCTGACAATGTGGAATCCTCTCACAGCACTACCTGTCAAACTGGAGCCTTTTGCAGGAAGACTTTAAGCCTTTAATTTTGCAGTTCTCTGGCTCACCTTTCAGCCATGGAAGTATGTTTTCTTTAAAAGCTGACTGCATTTCCATAGACCTGTGTGACATAAGCTTACAGCTGTAAAGTTCAGTGTCCAGTGGTGTAAATTGTCTGCGAGACTCCAAACTGACAGCCGTGACCAGGTCAAGCATGAAGAGTCAGAGGTCATCTTTCCAGAGCAGGACTGTTGCCACCTCGCCCAGATAAGGACAGAAAAGCATTTTTAACAATATACAAGTTAAAAATACACAATTAAATGTATATTTAATGTTTTGGAGAACTTCAGACACCTAAACTTGTGAGCATTAAAACATTACAAAATTAACGGGCTGCACACTTGACTTTTATTTTATTTTTTTCTCCCCTAACATCCCAAGGAATTCCTATTTGGGGATGTAGGTAAGAATCTTACCAATGTAGGCTCAAATGCAGGCCATGGAAAGGACATGTGAGCCATATATCATTCAGCAGGACCCAATCCATAATTAAAGCTTCATCTGCTGATGATAGGTATGAATATCACCTTTCTTCAGGGCTTCAGATGCTTTTTTTTTTATTACTTAAGACACATAATTAGTCCTGTGGGATGGAGGTTGCATAAAATGCATTATTCCTGGCTACCAGGTCACATCCAAGACTCGATAACAAAGTTGATTTTTTTTGTTGTTGTTCCTTATTTTTAAAAGTTCTATTTTAAAGACAATGCAGATTCTCCTTTACTAAATAATTTATAACATTTACTGCTGTTTTGCACAGTACAAAATGACCACACTTGCAGTCCATATAAACACACTTACCAGCGGGCCAGTATACAGAGCTGGAAAAACTAATCCAAGCACATTATATAAAACTTATTAGGTAGGCTGGCATTGCTTTCAGGCTTCAAATAATAATTGTGTTTTTAAACATCTACTCTGGATTATCTTGGATATCTGTTACATAACAACTGTGGTACTCCCACAGCAATTTCAGCAACGTAGCTCTGACTGTACACACATCTTTCATAACCTTGTTGGTGATTTTAATCTACCTCAAATAATTATTGTTCTAATAAATATTTCTTGCAAATGAAAGAAATCATTGTGGTAAACATGCAATAATGTTTTTCTACATTACTTTAAAACTACCAAAATAAATCAGCGCTTCTGTTTTTTTTTTCTGTGATCTTAAAACAAAGGCATGATGTTCTCTGGAATGTAAAAAAACACTACCTACCTGTTAGAAAACACGACAAGTAAACCATCATCGGCCTCTGCTGGCTATTGTAATCGCACTTGCTAAGCTGCTGCATCAGGACAAAGCTTCCCTGTTGCAGGGAACTGATGGATGGATGCAGAGACTGGAGGGTGTATGGAAACACAGGGACAGTTTTCATCAACACACCAGGTTCGACTCAGCACCCCAGTAGCTTAAAATACTAAAAATTTTTGTAGACGTGGAAGCCAAAGGGGTTTAATGAGGGATGTAGAAGGAGGTAAAAATGACCCAGGAGGTAGTTTCAGATTTTTTTGCAACAGGTCTTCAGGAACAATGGGCAATTGGAAACAGAACATAAAAACGCTTACTTTGAAATCTAAAATGGGGAGTGTAGAGACTGATCTGGTGGGATGATCAGACCAGGAGATAACTTACCTAACCTCTTTATTTGAATAAGAGGAATGGGGTAACAGCAGGCTTTGGCAGCTGAAGACCTGTTGCAAGTGAAGAGAGCAGCTTTACATCTAATGCAACAGAGACGGCAGAGCCAGGGCAGTAATACAAAGAAGGAGGCAACAAGTCAAAGCAAGAGACTAATAAACAACCTACTCTGCAACTTTCTGAATTGCTGTGAAATGTAAATTGTCTAGCTGTCAAGGACAGAAAAAGAGATGACACCACAACTCCGATCAGTATGATGAGGCTGGATTAGACTTCAAATCACATGACTAGGTAGGGAAACCAGTGAAATATGCCACAGAAGAACGCAGATAAGAACAGAGACAACACAGGAGGCTTTAAGGACATCCAAGCCAAAGCTGCTGACTAAGCACAATCTTACCAACAAACAGGACAGCAGAAGCAGAAAGGAAACTATGAGGGTTATAGAGCTGGGGACACTCATTGGTGTTGAGACTGAAGCAACAGCTCTTCAGCCATGAGGTGTCAGAGATGCAGAGTAAGCTTTCTGGCAAGAGACAACTTCTATTCTTAACCTCGTGCCAAAGTCACACCAATAACCAAAGCCTCTTCCCAAAGCCTCTCAATGTGATTGGCAGTGCAAGTAAATCCCAACCATTCTTACCCGTGCATCCATTCGGAAGAAGACGGGTGGGATTTTTTGGAAGTTCACTATCCACCTTGAGACCACGGTTAGATGGAACAGAAACGCACGGACTAGCAAAGCGCACAAAACCCCCTTTGAAACACCACCACGTTTTCACCTGAAACACTTGAAATCCCCCAAGGTCCAGCAGGAGGGAAAAGTAAGAGGGCGTTTAGCTTTAGAAATGCAGTAAAACAGCTTTTTTTTTTTCCCTTCATAAGACACCTTGTCACACAAGTAATAATGGATCTCAACAAGTGGCATTGGTGGGGCACACCAGTATGCTTTTAAGCAGAGGGCAAAAACTAAGAGAACCACTCCATTGATTCTGTTTTCCATAAGGCTTCATTCTATTTTGATGGACACATAGCCATGAATATCCTCATGGGCATCTTAAAAGCTGTAATTTGAACTCTGAGGTTTTGCAAGCTTTATTTTGTGTGGTGTATGATATCATAAACATCCTGAATATAATTACAACTGCAATTTTGTGGGCTCTATTTTCCCTCTTGGTAGCCCAAAGCCAATGTTTACAAAAAATTTTCATCATGCTTATTTGATTCGAACTTTTTATTATTATTACAAATGTATATTATTTTATTAAAAAAATTCACACTGAAGCAAAGTCAATTCCATTTCATTACAACCAAGAATATAAAATAAATGCAATGAACTCATAGTTTAGTTTTAACAGTCATTTCAAGAGTGACATCAGGACAACTTAAAAGCGGTAAACTCTCAACTCTAGAATGAGAAACAAGTATTTTGCTTTGTGGTTTTGCTAGCCCACTGGCACAGGCACCGCTGAATGTGGCCACCACAGATCTAGAGCGGCAAAATTTTGTGGCAGCGTGAGGCGCATACACGATAATTTCTAACGAAAACTACAAAAATGAAAGATGCGTGCATGAAATTATTAGAAAAAAAAACCCAAAACAAACCAAAACAACAAACAAACCTGAATAGAGACAGGCACACTTCCACAAATAGTAAACATGGGAAAATACAACTAGAACAATTTGAAAAGTTACTACCTTACATATATAAAAAGTTCTTTAAATTGCTGTTAAAAAGGACATATTCTGTCCAGATTTTGTGTAATACTTTTTAGTGTCTACACAAGACAAATTTTTAAAAAAATTAAATAGTATTAATTTACTACTAAATATTTAGGAGATAACAGTGCATTAAGGACTTTTTTTTTTCATATAGTAATACACATCGCTCCTGTCTGGCGACATTTTTAGAAGATTACGTATGGCCTTATGTACAATACTTTTATTTAATCCTAAAACAATTCTTTGCTTAATGGTGTTAAAGTACCATTCCTGAAGATTATGCAGGGGAACTAAGCTTATTATGTTTATATAAAATATTATACACGTTTGAACACTTCTAGCTTCCCGCCACCCCTCCCGCTACCAATGCTCTTCCCTCCCCCTCCCCAGATACAGTGTCACAGATACAGTGCAGGACTCACAGCTTTCCCTCCATTTTTTCCTTCATTGTGCAGTTTGTGCTACATAAACTTCCCCGATGAGGACCAGGCCACTCATCCCATCCATCCCCCTCAGGCATTTCTTTCCTCTGAGCCGCCATGGGAAAAGCTGCCCTCAGCGGCCTGCTCTCCCACAGGCCGAGCAGGCGGGAAAAGACAGCTCTGCCGCTGTCACCGCCTCTCGGTACCAGCATGAGAGAGTTTTGTGAGGGTGGAAAGGTTATGGGTAGGGACAGAGCTACAAGTAGTAATAAAACTGCACAGGCAAAAAAAAAAAAAGAACATAAAAATGACATGGTCCTGGCTTCCCACTGCACAACTGACTTCTGAAAGCGGAGTGTTTTTTCCTTATGGGATGACCCCTGGAAAGCAGGGCTTCTTCCACGACGACTGCCACCCAACCCTGCAACGCAAGTCAAGCTCTCACGAAAAGACAACTTATTTTGCTACCAGGAAGAGAGTGCACGGCCTACATGTCGCAGTAAAGGCTTTTGCTTTTATTTGCTCTCCTCCTGGTTGTGAGTTTGAAGGCAACGGAGGAAATGAGCTCAGCTTTGCATGTGCACACAAAAGCTAGAGAGGAGGGGTGTGGGGTTGTCTATTGGACCTAACCAGGCAGAAATGCCATTTCAACTGAGAGAGAGGACATGACAGTTGCTCTAGAAGCTGGAAGCTCACTCAATTAAAGCACCTTACATTGCTGTGACGTTTCACACCCTCCATACAGATTAATCCACACCATGACTTTGCCTTGCTGGCACAAAAGCCCACATTCACTGAGTGTATGGTAACATGCTGCCCTACCACCTCCTGACACGGTATGAATTTTGATGGTCAGCTGCAGGCCACAGTAGGTGGTAAAAACGGAAAAGACAAAAGGATTTTGAGAGAACAGAACGGTGAAAAGAACAAGCAGGGACAAAAAAATTGCTCTGCCAAAGGTTAATTTCCAGAAATGTGACAATCAAGTCACAAAAAAACAGAAAATAAGTGTTACTTAATGGCATTGGCCAAACATCCATTAGCTCAAAGGTACCTCATCTTAGCATCAGGAAGAAGTGAGACATTCCGCTTACAAAGAATGTAACCCCAGATTCACTGAAATAAAATAAAGAACGATTAAAACTAGAGGCTATGTTATGTGTAATATGGAGCATTTCACGGGTTGCACTCTGACAGTATCCTTTGGGAGAGGATTTTTCCCTAGAAATATTGTTTTCCTTCAAATGGCTTAATTTCATTTTCACCACCTTCTTACCCATTTGATGACAACAGCAGGTTTTAGCTGCTTTCCCAGAGAAGCTGAGTGTTGTCAAAACCACATGATGGTAGATGCGGCCAAAGCAAGGCAAGCACTCACAAAAGGTATGAAAACAACGCGTGTTTGCGGAGGCACTAAACGTGACTGGGAGATCAAATCCAGTAGAAACACGTATGGGGCTGGCTGCAATGAAAAGCATTCTCCTCAGAGCAAACAGATTTACTCAGCTTGCTTGGTCTGATCACAACTTCCGTGTGAATGTGTATGGGAATACACTCTTCTTTTGTATGGACACAGGACAGAGAGAACACGCTGTGGTACAAAGTGCCTGAAGCATTAACCGGTCACATACGGCTGCTTCTTGCTTCATGTCTTCTCTGGACACCAGCTGCAGAAGCTTGCTGATGTTACCTTGCTAGTAGGTTTCTAAATTGTGTTGTTGTTTGATGCTGCCTGCAACAAGAGGCAGCCTTATTTCTGAAAGCTGAAGGAAAAATGAAGCTGTCCCAAATTATGTCTTGTGTCTCTCCAAGTAACTGTGGCTGCAGAAGTTGGACAATACTCCTCTGATTACTCTTCTGAACTCTTGTTTATTTACTGGGGATTTGCTGCCAGCTACCCATCCACTTACAGTCCTTAGGCACAATCAAAACATGTTTGCTCTGTGGAAAAAGAAACATTTCAGTGCAATCAAGCGTATCTGGTGTAACTAATCTGGGTTAATCACAGCAATGTGAGGGACACAGAATCCGCGTTATAAACGTGAAAAAGGAACAGCTTTCAACATGCTTTTCGAGCTGCACAATAATTTCATTATTCATTCTAACATAAAATGATTAAATGCATTTGTTTTTGCAAGTCTTAGTATTTCTGTCACCTTTATATTTAAAAAAACTGACTCGGGAATGTGAAGGAAAGCTAAATCTATATAACTCTCACATACATTAATCACTTGCTTAACAGAAAAACAAGCCCATCATCCACATTCCTATGGAGAATTAAGGGCAGTAAATACATTTTCCTGACTATTTTGGTGTCCAGCCTGGGAAGACATTCCGTTCTTCTGTTCCAACAGATCCTGAAAGCATCTCCTTTTTATGTGACTGTCCTGGTTTCGTTTAAAATAATGCTTAATTTAAAACTAGTCAGAGCATGATCACTGTTGATTTCAAGAATTCAATGTGAATGAGTTAAGAAACATCAGCAATCTTCTGTTTGGCATTCAGTCCAGTAGCACGAAGCATTTTTGTCGCTGCGGAGACTTGGGTGGGTTTTTTTCTTTTTTTTTCTTTTTTAA
>VWZY01005963.1:191047-276756 GCA_013399075.1 Chloroceryle aenea | reverse complement strand
TTTTTTTTTTTTTTTAATCTTTAAGACCTTGCCTGAAAACTAGACTAATAAAAACAGAATAGTAAAATACTCTGGAACAGTAAAATTTTGCTGTTCTTGACATCCATGAGCAAAACAGTAATATCCTGTGAAAATAACATAGTGCTTTAAAAAGGTGCAATATACCTGTATAGCTAAACTGGTTTGCCTAGTATAAAACTAACTATATACAAGCTTGAAAGCCTGGGAGTTCAAGATTTTAAAACTTTAAAATCCCATCAAAGAGATTGAAAAGACAGATTTATGGCAATCACTACAGCATAAGGAAGGTGCACCAGGAATCCTTCAAAATTCCAAAGGTTAAAGAAGTTAAGTGCTGGGTTCAGATCAGAAGGGTTCATTAGAGTAACCACAATGGAGCACATGCAGGGGCAGGGAGGAAGGAAAACTTCACAACAATCTCCTTTATGGCAGTAAAGGGACAGGGGGCAGGGTAGGGGTGGGAAGTCTTCAGTGAGTGAAGTTTTCCTTTTGTCATCGCGAATTTTAATTCTGCATCACAGTTTGTATTTTTGGTTCTTCTCATCATGATGAACTTCATATTGCTGGAGTCTTCTGGCTTTTAGTCCGTTCCTTTCCGAGTTCAGCCTGGTAGCCCTCTCAGTACCTGTGAGACTGATGAGATTGGTGATACTGGGAGCTCTGCTGAGACGACGTGGAATAGCCCATTGTACTCTGGGACTGAGAAGATCCCTGAATGTTGCTTTGGTAACTCAGGCGTGAGCTGGAGTGCTGCAGGAAAAGAGAGCGAGATCAGGGCACTGCAATCCAGCCTGGTAAGACCACGTAGCTCAGGAAATTCTGAAGTTCCCTGAAGCTCATGAAAATGTGACTGTTGGAGAAGCGGGCCAAACAGTGTTACTGTTCAAGGTGCCACAAAACAAGCAACCAATCTGATCTGCAATCAGCCTTAACGCAGCATACAAAATGCACAGTCACTGGCAGACACCTAGAAGGACAGCACGTCCAAACCCCTATTTTGAAAGAAAAATCCACCATAGAGGACTCCATTTCAAAATTCAGCTGTTTCTTAAACTTCTGTCTATCATTATTGTAAGGGCTATTAAAACAAAACCAAACTGCCAAGGCCACAAACACTTTTTTTTTTGAGATAGGTAATACTAAATATTACAGAGAAAAACATCTTATTCCATTCCTGAAGGAAAAAAACAAAAAACAACAAACAACCACAACTTAAGAGTTACTTAATTTCTCTAAATGAAAAAAGTCAAGTACGATAAAATAAAGTAATTGTGGTAAATGCTGTGACTTTGTAGGACCTTGTTCTGGATGAAAAGCACTAGCTCACCACCACGCTAAGCAAAACACTCAAGGGCACTTCAGGAACACTCAGTAAAATTCAACAAGGAATTCACAGGGTCATTTGTAGGAGCAACATAGATGGAGGTGGGTGAACTACAAAAAAATTTCATGGAGACTTTAGGTCACAAGCTAAATAAAACTCAAAGCAAAGGATATCTTCTTCCTACTTCTGAATAAGATATAATGGAGTAAAAACAATGCCATAAGACTACAAGAATGCATTAACTTGCCCACGCTTATTTTTGCTCCACAGAAGAGAATTTGTTTTTAACCAAGTCAGACTTGGACAAATTGCAGACATTCCTTTCTAGAACAGAAGACAGCCAACTAGAATATAAGGGCAGATAGCCAAATGTAAGTGTAAAAATGGATAATCAGACCATACAATTTAGTGAGTGATGTAAAGGAAACGTACAGGTCAGCACTTTCATGCCTGTGCTGTTAAAATTTAGAAAGAAAGAGTCATAAGGGGTAAAAAACAAAAAAAATCTATCAGAAAAAAAAAGAAAAAATTATTTAGACTGCTAGCAATTCATAAGGGAAAGTCTGCCAACAATTCAGAGAGCTGTATAAGGATCCTATAATGGATATCATCAAATGCACCACACTAGTCCTCAAAACACAGACCGAAACAGGCCAGCCGTAAATACGGTGCAGTCAGACAGCTGCAGTGATCTGTCCAGACCTCGAGCCTGTCTGGAACCCTTCAAAAAAGAAATCTAGTTGTCTTTAGCCTTAAATTGCACTCAATGCCTTCATGACCATTCGTAATTAAAAGAGTAAAACAGAAATGGGAGAAAAATGCCTGGCAATGAGAAATCAATTGTCTGTGGAGGAGGTCTGGAGGGCTAAACCAAAGCAACTCCAGAGATGGTTTTTCTTAAAAGCTATTTATTTTAAGTTTAAAGCAGCCTGAAAAGACCCTTCTCCAAGGTACGATCTTCTTGAATGGTAGTAGCAGACAGAATCACCAAGATCTTTTGACATCTACCTTTAATATCTACCTTTTTCTTATGGCACTTTCAACTCATTACTGTCCCAGCAAGTACCAACTCACAAGCACTGCAGATCCTCCTAGAATGTTCAATGCTTTCTGTATTTAGTGCAAACCACATTTTCAGTGGAAAAAAATAATTCTGGTAAGCAAAGACATGTAAATCCAAAAATAATTCAGCGATACTGCTTTCATTTATGAATGCTACTGTACTGGAAAATGTGAAACCAATTCAACTTTGGTCACGTTAGAAACAATGCGTGTCTTTGTGTCCTACTTCAGCATGAATCATACTGATGAACCCAAACATCGTTCCTGTGCTAACATGCATTTTTGTCTTTAATATTAGCAGTAGACTTAGCAAGATACTAGAATAAACCACAGAACTGCTCCATACATCTGATGATATGAGGTAAAATCAAGCAGGAATCAAATGAGAGCACCTGATTCTAACTTGGCTTTTGCTCAGGATCTTCTCAGATTTGTTTCTCACAAGGAATTTAATGTTGCCAAGAGCTGAGTATCCTGAACTTGATCTAATGCAGCATTTATGTGCATGAAATAGTTCCACTGGCTTCAGTAAGATTACTCTCAAGTATGAAGTTAAGCATATATTTAAGTGCTTTCCTGGAGTGGACTAGTCCTAAACTTGTTAGAGGGGGCAGCAGCTGCAACTTGTACTGGTATTCTATAACCACAGAAGAAAACCTTTTTACTATCAATCTTGAAACTCACATTTTCATCTAATATATCATAACATGCCTGCTCAGATTACTTGGGAAATGTATTAAAACACGATCTCCTCTTGCAGTGGGAAGAGCGGGGGGATGGAAAATAACATTTTGGCCCTGGAGCATCAGAAGCAACAAAAAGGTACCTGATAATCTGAAGGCATGACAGGCCCGCCTGAGTTAGCGCCTGAAGGCCCTATGCGTGGTTTCTTGTTTGGAGGCACCTGGTTGAGGCTGGAGTCCTGGCTGTGCTGGAGTCCTGCGCCCGCGCCCGTTCCTCCCGCACCAGCACCCCCGGCCGTCCCGTTGGTCTGGGCACTGTTCTGCTGCTGCGGCTGCGGCGCTGCCTGCGGCTGCTGCTGAGGTGCTGTTTGCTGCTGATGTTGATTCTGCTGCTGTTGATTCTAGGGGAAGAAGCAACACAGCAGGTCACTTGGCTCTGAATTAGTTTGGGAGGTTTATGGAGTTGCCAAGCCTGGTGGCACTGTGGGGGTGAAGGAGGAGGCAGGTCCAGCTGCTTGACGGGAGAGCGCAGAAAGGCTGCGTGTCAGGAGAAATGTGCTCTTGGTATACCCTGGCACGCTGTGGTGGGATGCTGTCTGTAGTTGGTTTGGGTTTTTGACAAAGCAAGATAGACTAAAAATGGAAGGGTGGTCTAGTGCTTCCTACAGGCAGCCAAGTGCTCAGAGAGGAGGAGGGAAGGAAACACTCATAAGGGAGTAATCGCCTAATGAACTGAATCAACCCCCCAAAAAACTTCACTAGGGCTCAGTGGCAGATGTGGTGAACCAAAATAAATTATTTCAACAGCTGTGCCCACTAAGAATCAAACCCACTTTTCAACCTTCCTCAAATGACACATTACAATAACCCCAAGGAGGTTGGCAGCATTACTGTCAGAAAGGTAAGCAAATTGAGGCCAGATAAATTAGCTGATTTCTTCCAGGTTGTGAGGAAATTCTGTGGCAGAACTCAAAATGGGTTTCATTGTTTTGCTCTCCTGCGCTTTGAAGTACCTTGTAAAGAGCAGTACACTGGGAATGGGTTCCACCAGACACCATCAGGTATAGGGTCAGAAAATCTTACTGAAATAGCAGCAAAGTGAGAAGTGACCAGGGACAAATAGTTGAAGAAAAAGCAGGAGGAAACAGCTGAAGGAAGAATCTGGCAAGGGAAAAAGAAGACCAGCAAAGGAAGAGAAGCCAAACAACTAAGACTACAGACACTGGGACCTCGAAGGGAGAGAGACAAAAAAAGCGCCACAGAAGGGAGAAAAAATGTTAAGAAGGGGAACACGAGAGCAAAAGACGTTGTACTCCTCTGGCTTTGGGGACTACAGGCTACAAAAAGCATTAGGGAACTGGAGGGAAGGCTAGAAAATCAAGAGAGTGCAACTCAGCCCTCCATGATTAGTTCCAGGGAAAGACCACCCATTTGTCTGCACCAGGGATGGCTCCTCCATCAGAGCACTGAAGCACATAAGAAAATTGCAAAGAAAAGCAATTTCCTTCCAAATGTGAGCTATGTCACTTGCTCATCATGGAAAAAACCCACAGTTGGCATGACTTGAATTAAAAAGCCTTACTGCACTCCCACCCAACACGGGACATTTTAGGATAGTCTTTTTTTTCTAGAATATCTGCTTATATAATCACCAAAGCTTTAGTATGGCAGCCTTTCATAAAAACCTCACCTTAGTAGTTTCTCAGAAATCATAACTAGTTGTCACTAGCAGAAAATTCTTGATGCTGCAAATCACAATAAGGCATTTATTTAGTTACCCCAGATAAATATGTTTTGCACTTTGGATATTAGCACAAAATTTACTTGACTAGTCTGAGCTTGCTCTTCTGTGAAGCTATTACTGCTACTGCCTGGGTAGAAACTAAAATCTACTTTGTCAGACTCTGGCTGGGGTCTAACTGTGCCCAAAAAAAACCCCATCGTACTCAGGTCAGTCTAGTTCATGGTGGTTCCTAAATGAATAAGCTTGTAAAACTTCTACAGTTAGTAACATATGACAACATGGCACCTCTCAGGCACAGATTATCGAAGTGAAATTCCAGTCCTACTTGGAAATGAACCCAGCAGAAACTTGCCTAACAGAATTTGAATCAGAAAAGAACCATTTTGCTTTGTTTTACGCTCATTTTAGCTTTGTGGACTAACAACCATTTCAAAGAACTGGATGCTTATGTTAAAAGTTCCTCAAGAAAAAAAGACAGAGAACTGCAGGTTTCTGAAGAACTATACAGATATTTATGGTTTTAAAAGCAAACTAGAAATGGATGATATTAAAAAAAAAATATATAAAATATTCCTTTCATTTGCCACAATATCATAAGGAAACAAAACATGGCACAGAACCAACTTTTGGAATATCCTTTACCTTCACGTTTTCTACACTGTGGGAACACATTCCATGAGTAATGCGTGACTTATATCACCTAAACGGTCTGAAAAAAGAGTTTAGCACGCATAAATACGTGACTGTCCCCGCTAATCTCAAAGACCAATTATATAATGGCTGTTTTGAATATAAACATGCCATTGTTTCCTCCTTCAACACTCCCAGGAAAAAGATATTGACTTTTAAATACACTGACTTAACAAAAGCCAGAGTCATTTTCATTTAGAAGGTTTGTTCTTGTTTTTGCTGCTGTGAGTTGAAGCAAAGTTAGTGACTAAATTACAATCAAATCGGTATCGTGACTTTCACTGTATTTTTGCTTAAGTGTCTGTCTCCTCTTTTTCAAAAAGAAAACAAAACCAAAAATTATCTGGATAAAAAAAATCAAGGATCTTACACCACTTGTCCTCAATAAAGAAAATACACAGTATCCATTATGAAACAACATTTTCTGTCTGAAATGTATTAAGATAGGCATACTTGTAAACTCAGCTAGTTTCTCATGTTAAGTAGAAAACCTGAAAGCAGAGATGCGTGTAGTCAAATGGTTTCTCCAAAATATTAGTAGCTCTTCCCATGCAGTCCTCAGATAATGACAGTTTAAGGCTGTTTTCTTCACATTTTGCCAGCCATACATTACTGTTAGCTTCTCTCTGGATGCTTCAAAGTGAAAATAACAAGCTGTTTCATACACTATAGGACCAACATCCATGTCTTCACAGCATGATGGGACAGTCACAGCTAAGCTACACACACAAAGCAGGTCAGACTATGTTGCAAACCCACCAATATTTACTATGCACATAAACAAGCTCCTGACCATGTCTGTGGGGCTATGGGAAAGAGTATTTAGAGCAGACTGTTGCTACTGTTGATCCTTATTGCTCTTTTGTCTGAGAGCCCTTAAAACACCATCAGGAAACTGTGTGCAGATGGATGAAATGTTCTGATGTAGTACCAGCTGCAGGCTGCCACTATTTATTTGAGATCCTGACAGCCTTTTACTTTCCAATGGCTGGACCTATGCCAGTCATACAATGGAAGTGCCATTCTCTTCATGTGATCACAATGTACTTTCATCGTGCGATGCCGGAGGAGGTAGCAAGGTCCTCTTGGAATGATGGCAGCTGAAAGCAGGCTACTGCTGACAGAACAACCCATCCAGCTCATGCCCCACAGGTCAGGGCAAACTGTGCTGATGATACCACCTGAGACAGCCCAAACTCATCTGATACCTTGCGTCTCTCTCAAAAGCAGTTTTAAGAGAACCTTGCTTAGAAAACACATTTTTGGTTAACTCTTCAAGTTTCCTTCATTTTCATTTGGTAGCACTGTAACTCCTTATTGCATACTCTAGAGAAAAGAAGAGGAGTTTATTATACCTTATCCCCTTTCTCTTCAGGTTCATCTTCGTTGAGGAATTCTCTTTTAGGATATGGAATCTGACAGCCAGCAAATACACTGAAACAGAGTAAAAAAGTAAACACTTCACAAATATTTACAGAGGACATAAATTGACTTAATGCAGTATTAAAAACAAATTAATACAATACAATTTAATTTCTTGTATTTCATGAGTCCTGCTTCCATAAATGAGTGGCACCATGAGCACCCAAGAGAGCAGCAGATACCAGCAGCTAGGTGCTATCATAATGTCAGATCTCTCTGCTGTTGGCATGGGGCCACCATTTAGAAACCATGGCATGGTTGAGCACGCCCGAATGCCAGAACGACCACTTGTTGATCCAGATGGCAAAATGAACAAACACAATGTCAGAGGTTCCACAACACCTAGTTGGAACATGCATGGATCACCAAAACAACCGCCTGATCCAAAGAGATCTTACCAGCCCGCCTTGGCTTACAGGGGGCTTAAATACATTTGCTAATCACAACTGTAGAGTTATGTTCAATTAGCTTCTCAAGTCCTTTAGAGAAAAGAGGATAGCTGTTTAAATTCAGCTGGCTAATGGGATTTGGAATATTCCTTAATGCTTATGGCATAGCCTTTATCATAATGTTATTCTAATGTAATCCACAGGGAGCTATTGCTCTTCATAGGATAGTATCAGATAAACATGAATAGAAAATTACTGGTAGATCTTAACCAGTATCAATTTCTTAGATTTCTGTGCCAGCATTCAGAATACAATCAAAGTGACATGATTTTTTCAAGTGTGTAAACAGTTCCTAATCTAGCTGCTAGGTAGTGTTTGGCTTATGCAAACAGAAAATGAAAGAAAAAAGCAAGCAAAAAACAAACAAAAAAAAAACCCCGAACAACTGTTCTCAGCTAGGCTCCTTTTGCACTTCAGTGGCTGTTCCAGACTTTTAGTGTTGCCTGCTACCTGAGAAAGCAGTGAAAGCAAAGGTGGAAGTTTCCCTGAATCCACCTCCTACAGCTAGATAGATCATAATGCTATGAACCATCATGCTTCTGAAAACTGGGAAGAGAAACTGGAAAAGTCTGCCAGTAGGAACTGGATTTGAGTTTTTCATGACACTAAAATATATAGAAATAGAAAACCTGTACTCTCGAGCCTTCTGAACAGGGGACCTGTGGGATTTCAGGCAGTCATTGATCTCTTCACTTTTCTCTCCTCAACCTGTGCACTCTGTGCAAGGGGCTGTAGGTCAGAGAACTGTCCCAGCTGCAGGGACAGGCAAAGTGAAACCAGGCAATGGAGAGAACAGGGCTCTGTGAGGCTGTGTAAGGCAGAATAGAGAGGACACAGGTTCATTCTCTAAATAGTGCAATGATATTGTCACACCAGCTTTAGGAGTACCTTCAGAATCACAACACTAGCGCAGTGCTGGGTTGTTGTCAATGCCCACTTGGTTCTGGCACCAGTAGATAACAGCCACTTCAGTACTACACTAATCATTTCTACTGAGTATGCCTGAGCTGCTACTCCTTATGGATACAGGTAGATATCTATGAATTTTTCATCCACTGTCTGACTTCAGGGATTAGTATTTAGCAGAAAGACAATACCCCTGAAGAGCACAGAAAAGGGAATACATACTCTGATGTAGGCAGAGGATCCTCTTGAAAGTAGGGGTCCTGCAAAGCCTGCTCTGAGGTAATTCTCTTTGTAGGGTCCATAGTAAGAAGCTTCTGAAGCTGCAAAGCATAACATTAAACATAGCAAAAAGCTTATCAAACTATCATTTTTCAAACTATGACTTATATGTCTTGGATTGCAGATTGTTAAATTATTTGTGGCTTGTTCAGACAAGCCTAAGTCAGCATTGTTTGTTCAGTGAAGTTCCTAAGGACTAGAAATGCACATCCATCAAGGTACTATGAAGCACTTCTCACTTGAAAAATACAGTTAAGTGTAGCAAGCAATATTAATTGCTAAGGCTGAAGCACCATGCTAAAGCCACACTAAATCCAGATATTACAGGCTCATAAAGCATCTTTTCTAAATTACAGCCCTTTTTTTTTTGGTGGCACATCAGCTTTAACACTGCTCTGTATATACAGCTTTTCTACTGCTCTGTACTGTTGACAAACCAGGGAAAAAGTGTCAGAAGGGACTGAACACGACCAGCACTCTCCGTATCACTTCAGGGATGGAAACAATAAATCTTAATTTCTTGCACTGGCGATGTTCCAGAGGCAGAGCATTCTGCCACTTGTGCAGCTCCCAATCCCATTCTAATTGGTATTGAAATGAAGAAAAGGAGGAGAAGACCCTTCCTAGTAATCTTTCTTCCTTGCTAAGAGGAAAGTAATAATACATTTATTGGCTAGAAGGCCGCTGACTGCAGCGGGCTCAAAAGAGGATTACAATATATTAGCAGTATAAACCAGGAATTATAGGGATGAGGTAACATTTTAAACAGCTACATGTTTATTACATTCTGAGAAACTTGGAGAAGGAAATTTGGGTGTTCAAATCATATCATACAGTATCCTGCTCTCACACAGTTCTTGCTTAATGCACATCAGTGGTGAAAATAAAACTACTTCTGCAAAAGGCATCTTTGCTCAAACTCTATCTTCAAGGCCTCCAACAAAAATTCCCTGGATATTCAGCTAAAGAATGCAATTTTCACATGAGTGTTTGAGGCTTTTTGTTCCAACAAATCAAAAACCTGATACACAATTCTATACGCACGGTAAACAGCCTCAGCAAAAGCACTCGTTGCCTCTATTTCCCTTCTCAAGAGTTGCAGTTAAACCTATTTTGTAGATAAGGTCTTACAAAATTCTCTGTATTTTTCCCACTTCTCACCTCTCCTTATTCTCATACTTTATGGGCCACGGACCTCAACAGACTGATGACACAACAGAGAGCCATTTGGGCTGTTTCTCCACCTATCAGCTGATTTGCAACCCACTCCTGAACTGATTCCTGCTGCTTGTCCAGAAATACGCCTCAAGATGGTCCTGAGTCGCCCACAAATCTTAACAAATTCAACTTCTAATATGCTGCTGGCTCCCTCCATGGTGATCTCATGCATGATACAATATAGACAACAGTCTTGGTAATCAGTATCTTTATTTCACATCACCACTTCTTCCTACGTCCAAAAATATCTGTCAGGTTTAGTGGCTTGTGACACCATTACAGGTAATGCAAAACTCTTCTCCCCAGTTCCTCCACAGTGGCTGCTGGGACAAACACTCATGTTCTTCATAAGGCCACTCCTGGTTTTCTCTAGCAGATGTCATCACTGACAGAAGAGCACAGGCCATCACCCTCAGCCCCCCCCACTCCTTGCTGCAGTACTACTCAAGAGAAAGCTCCTCCAGTTTTCTGCCATACAGCTCTATCACCACAAGCTGCCTCCAAACTTGAGCTGTATGCTCTTTGCTATTCAAAAGCGAGCCTAATGTACCACAGCAGAAGATGTGAAGGTATCCTGGACCTTTTAATGACCTGCTCAGTCCCTCAGTAATCCCCCTCCACCCTGATGATCTAATCAGTTGGCCAGTTCCAGGTGATACTACACACAACATAACATCAAGTGAGACATCCTGCCTATCAGTGATGCTACTGTCAATCAATTTTCTTTGACAAAGTCTAGTTTTCTGTAGCTTCTGTTGTTTCTAGGAAAGCCAAGAGAAAAATGTCTGGACACAATTTGCTTTTGAGGTAGCAGCTGCCAACACAATACAGAAAGCCTGTGAGACTGGACTTCATCAACAGCCTCCCAATTTTCAGCAGCTCTCAAGACTGCTCGCTGTCAGGCTCTACTGGCCTGACATGACAGCTATAAATACTATGCTTGTAACTCTTCCAGGACAGCAAGAACAGATGCCTCTTTCTGGATGGAAAACATTCTGCCCTTCGTGTTGGTATTATCATTTAATGCCAATCATCAGAGTGGCACAATACTGTCCTGTTTGGGGAGAGTTACTTGCTATCCTGCACTGGTCTGCTTGGTGCCTTATTTTCTCTAAGTGCCACACTTTCAGCCATGTCAGCTGACAGCAACCCATTTGCTGCTTTGCCTTTTCACCAGGCTTTCTGGTGGCTTTCACCTTTAGCAGGAAACCAGGGAAATTCAGCTGCTAATTTATGATGCCTCTCATAACTGTAATCTTTTCAGTTAGATCCTTCCCCCAGATGATCCCAATTTTTGCCCAGTAAGTTGAGTTTAAGAATTTTTAATTAGTTTTTTCTTGAAGTCTCACACTACTTATGTGAAGACTTCCCTACCACCCATTTGGGATCAAGCTCTTTTGTTTCCACAGCTATTTGTGTCATCATCCAGCAGCTACTAACAGATCAAAGAGCAAATCTTTGTCAGGACCTAGAAAGATGACTGCTGAATCTGTAACTAGTCATGAAAACAGACCACTAGAACTCAAGGTACCATAACAGCCTCATTACAGAGGCTCCCTGTTCACAGCACTAGCACTTTGAACTTCATTCCTAAATTTAGGCAGCAGTGCATCATCACAGAGGCACCCAGAAATGATGCAGTATTAGAGCAACTAATATTATATATTAGAGCAACTCTGTATTCACCTACAGTGAATGACTCAACTAGGTAACCAGCAAATACATGTTTAGAGCTTTTGTTTGGAATCACCCACAGAAGAGAAGTGGACTATTATCACAGGGGGGAAAAAAAAATTACTACAGGAAATAATTAAAGTTCTCCTTTCCTCTTCCTTTACTTTGCAGAACTCTCAGCTCTTGGGAGATCTTCGGTCCTCTGAAACAACACAGAATCAAGGGATATATAATACTCACTCTCCTATTTGCACAGCAGACCTAAGGGTAATGCTGGGTGTACAAGTGCCTTGCAGATCTTAATTACAAAAGACCTTCAAATCTCCAAACCCAGCAGTTTAAGCACTCTCTCAGCGTGGAGGTATAAGAAGAAAACCCATCTCAAAACTGGCCCGTCAGAGATAAACAGCTTTGATGTCAGCGTTCATTAGAATGAGATGAGAGAACAGACACAGATATCACCATCAGAAATGCATTTCATTCCTATCATCACAGTGATTTTTCAAGTTGAACCTACCAAAAGAAAAACTTTGCTGTCAGGCTTGACTTTGTGTTTTTCCATGTATTTGATGAGGCTACTATTGGCATATCTGAAAAACACAGTTAAACAAAGACATTTCTGAAATAATACAGCATTAAGAACACGGAACTGTACCAAGTGATCACAAAAACATTTACCAGCCCTTAATAAGTAAACTGTGGAAAGAACTGCTGTCAGAAAACACATCAGGTATTTATCTAGCAGTTACACACATGACGCATGCATTTCACTAGCAGGAGTAGTATCAACTGTGTACAGATTATTTCCACAGAACATGCTCCTTTTACAGTGGATGGATAAGGTCTTGATGTGGGCTTATGACAGAGAAATTCAACTTTAAGTTTACACTCCAGTATTCTAAAGCAACTCTGCAACAGAAAGCGTACAGCAGTTTCTAACAGCACAGCAGCTAAGCTATTGAGTTGTTTCTGGATGCAACTGGCAGAGCAGTTTGTTTACTGTTCCATCTTCCCAGCCCCAACCTGCAGCAAACCATACAGTCCTTACATCTTCCAAGCTCAAAAATGCCTCAAATATGTATGACACCTGCCTTTCTTTTAATCTACAAATCCAGAGGTTATCTAAAGCCATTTTCAAAAGAAAGCAGCTTTATGCACAGAAAAGCTTCCTATCTTGTCTAAAGCCAATGTAATGGATCCATGGCAGAGCTGGAAACAGAATCCAAAATTCCTGAATCCCCATCCTCTGCCTTACAACACAGCATGTGTTGATCCTTACACCCTCTGATCTATCACCACCACTTGACTAATCTAGCCAGGGTAGCAGGGAACATGAAACATGGGAAATTCTCCGTTCCCAGATCAGCTTTGCATCACAGCCTACTGACCACCTTCTCTTCCATAGGAAGGTCTGTCTGGTGCTTTACTCTCTCCACGTATCTGCTGGTCAAAAAGACCAAGGAGGTGCTTCTCTGTTCTTACATAAAATGAAGTTATCTTGAACAGCTATTACGAGTCGTTTAAGCAAGCTCATTTGTGTCTGCCTGCCACAGATTAAAATGGCACTTACAATGAACGACCCCTTCTAGAGAAATGAGGAGGTCACTCAGTTGATGCTTCGAAAAGCAGCCGAGGGAGGGAACACCCCTCAAGCAAACAGCTAATTCAAACAGGACTGTTGTCACAGCGTGAGAACCCACATTCCAAAATCCCTTCCCCAAAAAGTCAGAGGATAGGAACCAATTTCTGCCTAGTTGCTACTGAATTGTTGTCGTGTTACCATCACTTACGTTGTTCTCCGGAAGTCTTTCTGAAGAGTTGGATATTCTGGCAT
Source organism: Chloroceryle aenea (assembly GCA_013399075.1). NCBI lineage: Eukaryota > Metazoa > Chordata > Aves > Coraciiformes > Cerylidae > Chloroceryle > Chloroceryle aenea. The sequence goes on along the minus strand of VWZY01005963.1, from coordinate 263,450 downwards.
CTTCCTTATGTCTTCCCAATCTTTATCTTTGAGGGTGAGGGGAGAGGGGGAAAGGAGAAGCATTTACAGTTTTGCAAGTGTAGGTTAAGTAATACACAAGAAGAATTAACTACAGCAGTAGCTTGACTTTGCTTGTTGGCCAGTGCTATTGTTCCATAAGTGTGAGCATTTCCAAATCCATCGAACCGACAGCTTCTTCATACCTATACAAACAACTAGTCATTTCATTCAGAGACAAATATGAACTCAGCAGCATTATGCCTGACACTTTAATGAAAATCAATTACCTGCAGGGAATCCCATTACGCTGAAAATGCGATCTAGCTGATCGTGATGAAAAGGATTACTGGTTTTGATGTCCTCCTGACGACAGTGAAATATAGGTTCTGAAGTCAATAGTTCAGCAAATATGCAGCCAATTGCCCAAATATCTAAGAAAGAAAGGGGAATAATTCATGCAAATTTACTGTACTTCATCAGACTATTTGTTTCTGCACAATTTCTCAACAACCTGCATAGCCACAGGAAGACAAAATGCCTCAAGGTATAATTACATACAGTACTTTAAAAATAATATATGAATATAGTACAGAAAAAGGGTAAAATCTGAAGATACAGAGTTTTTTGCAACCAAAATTATAGCCTCCAAATTCTATTTCAAGTTGGCCAGTGGCAGTCCAGCACTTAATGTTCCTGTGTGACCTGTGCTGGATTCTATGGGCCTGCTCTGGCAGGGGGGTTGGACTTGAAGATCTCCAGGGTCCCTTCCAACCCCTGACACCCTGTGGTACCTGTAGTAATGTATTCACAGTTATGGCAGAAATCTACATAATATTTGCTGAACACATAGCTTTAAACATTCAACTGACCATCAAAATTAAACCAGAAATCTGCCCCCCCAAAATGATACATTGAAATAAAAATTCTACCATCTATTTCAAAACAATTCCAAATGGGTAATTGATAGACAAATAAATACTAACAAAGACTAATGACTTGTATGCTTAGCCGAGTAGGGCTAGTTAAAATGGAGAAACAAGTTCCTGTTTTTCATCAAGAGAAGAAGAGTGATTAATAAGCTTGAAAAATAATAATAAAAAAATATCCTACTTGACAATTGACTCTCACTGGAGGAATACTGCAATTGTCTCAGCTACAGTTCATGTACGCACAGAAAACAACAGCACAATATACTGCCTTTTTATGAAAGAGAATAACAACTTTTATTTCATCAATTTCTCATTAGCATGCTTTTCAGAATTAAATCTATTGTGGACAAGAACGTTAAGTTTCATTTACAGAAGAAGACATTTCTAGATTACATGTATTCATTCCAGTTACTACAATCATCACCCATCTCAGTACTCAGTATGACCTGGATGCTTTTATTATGCATCTTAAAATGAAAGCATCATTTTGTCAGTGAGAAGGAGGTTACTAGCAGAAAAGAAAGAAATGCCTTTGCAACCTTAACAAAGAAGTGTCTGGGATGATTAATCAGATGAATAATGAGCATAGATTGCTGAATACAAGAGTGTGAAGACTTGCTTAGCAGTTGAGCAATGGCTGAACTCTATGATCTTAAAGGTCTTTTCCAGCTTAAATGATTCTATAAATTAGAGGACCCTGGGAAACCTTTTGTATTTCATCAAATTTAATAACATAAATATAGAGACAACATAAACACAGAAAACAATTTACCCTTTGTGTAGAGGTGTAAGAGATAAAGAATTACCTAACTGGAGCTTGTACTAGATTGAGACAAAAGAGAACCGCAAGAGGAGTCTCTTTTTTCTAGCAACTAATCTGAAACTCAAAACCCCACACGCCGCCTGTGAGACATGGTCCCGTGGAGAAAGAAAAAAACACTGCTTTTTTATGGAGTGAGTGCAAAAAGAGCCATCACACTCCCTTTGCCAAAACAGGTCAGTCCCATCTCCATCACACCGCATGCGTGGAGCTTGGGGTATCCCGATTTATAAGCCTTTCTCCCTAGTTCCTTTACAGGGAAGCCTGTCAACGTTTCATTCAGACTCCACAGTTTCAACAGGGCATAACTTGCTTGGAGAATTACGTCACTTTCTCAGGGTTTTATCTTCCTTTGACTTTCTTATTAGCCCTATCTGCATGAAAACAAGATCTTTAGCTCTTGAGATTTTTATCTGCTCAAGCAGCTAATGCAGCTTATTAATCACAATTCCCACTTGGGTAGTAGGCATAAATTATCTACTCCAGAGTGGAAATTACTTGTTATTCGAAGAGCAGCATCTTCATTTAACAGTATCTATTCACTCATTTTTATACTAGATAGCCAAATCCTTTTGAAGATGAATTATCTAGAGGCAAAAACCTCTTGGTTTTCATAGCTTTCTGCAGTGCTCACTTTCCACCACACAGTGAGAGAGGGGCCAGGCCACTGCTAATTATTCTACTCATTACTGCTCCACCCAGCCTGACCGTTTTTCTTTAAAAAAAAAAAAAAAATTAGTATTCTTCTGGACAGCAAAACTGAACTCTGAACTGGGAAATCTCACTGATGTGACACAGCAACCTTCCATACTCAGTTCCTCCTTCAGGAACCAAGCTGTGTGAAAGCAGAGCCACCGTGGCAGCACACTTGTTTTGGCTCTGTGGTTAATACAGGGAGCACATTTTAAATCCTTTGAGAATTCAGAAAGACAGACTTTGTACCAACTGGAAGCTACATCTGAATAAACACTGGTAGCTCCCCAGCTGGTGCTGTGTTTTCTATGGGATGGCATTACTGAACAAGGCAAGCATAAGACTACATCAGCTCTGATCAGTCATTGTAGCCTCTAGTAGTGCATAGTGCTGGGGTTCAACCCTTCAGGTCTCTTGCCAGATACTCTTCAGCATCAAAGAACTACTATCAACTTACACAAAACACTTAATACAGAAAACCCGAAGCTTTGAGTTCTGTAAGTGAAGATTAAACAGCTGGAAAAGCCATGCAGCCTAAGCAGGTCAGGGTATTCCCTTCGTGAATCAAACACATCCTTGGCACACATTGAAACCATTCTCACAGCTCATGATTTTCTGCCAAGTTTGGCTAGCCCCTTTTTATTTTTAATGACATTTGTAATTTACAGAAATCATTTACCACGTGTGGCATTTTTCTGTAAGGAATGCCTCATTAAAATTCTGGCTTGTTTAAAAGCTTCAGCTATACACACAGTCCTAATAAGTATTTATCACCTACATTGTTCGTAGTGGTCAACTAAATAAAAACTTCAGCTCTAAGTATGGGAAAAAATGTGTTAAAAATTAGCAATTTCCCTATCAAATGCCATTTCTTATGTGTTCAGTTTGAAGTCCCTAAAAAAAATTTAAAAAATAAGTTTAATGACTATTACATGTGTTCCAAAGCTATTCCAAATGAGATGCACTGCCCCTCAGAAGTGGGCATTTACAGGGGCAAAGCTTAAGATAGATAAGCAGTCTTTTTCAAGTACAGTGCATTATTAGTGTACTTCACATCATCTGCCTCGAGCACAAGAGGAACTTCTGATAACACTAGATAACATTTTCATTATAAAGATTCTTTTTAAAAGCAACCACCAAAAATAAGTGGCAGAAATTACCCAGCGTTTGGTTCTTTGCTCCCTCCTCTACTCATGATCAAGAGGGTGAGGTGTCTCATGGCTCCCAAGCCAAAGCTAAACTACAGAAAGTATCCACTTTAACTTGTTATGTCGCAGACCCAAAGATCTTTTCCCAACACAAATGATTCTATGCTTCTAAATATGCCAGCAGACTGGAAACCTGAAACAGGGCTCTGCAGGAAAATGTCTAAAACATCTTGCATCTCTTATGCTGATCACAGCAGCATATTCTAAGTTTATCTGGAATCTTTACACACAGTGACCTAGAAGCACAGAGATACTATAGAAAAAGAGTTTGTTTATCTGTATACTGGTTTTAAACACCTAGAACCTAGATTTAGGAGACTAATATATCTTTAGAGGGGATTTTCTCTTTTTTTAGTCCAGTAAGATAAACAGGACATACTTGTTGCTGTCGCACACAGACACAAGGGAAAAATCTTCCTATTCCTACATTAAGATCTCAATTTTTATATCCATCATTTAAACTTTAGTCAGCAAAACTGAAGGTCAAGGAAGAAGTGATTACTAGCCTTTTAAATTTGACACTTTCTACAGAGATCTGAGAACAGGGTCAAACATTTACGTGTAACAGGTTTTGTAAGGGGAAGCAAAAACTGGTGTCAGTGGTCAGAAATTTGCTACCGCACATTGCTAAGTCAGGCAACGGTTACCATTCCTTAACAAACAGCATCTCGACAGAACTTGGTTGAAGAACAGACATTTATACTGTAAAGCCACAAAGAAGCCTTTCTGCAGACAGAAAGAGTACCCCTCAATAAGCTGAAGGATGCTGCCAGCCAGCCAAAGTGTACCTAAGAGCAACATTTTGTTTCAAGAGGGTGCAGTCTCCTGTGCCACGATGTAGTCGAGATGATTCAAAACTTCTAAAGCCAAAACTGTATCAATTCAAATTAGTCCTTAATCGATTTTTTACCTGTATGCCTCCATCCTGGCATTTTAAACTAAGCTGTCTGCTTCTCGTCTTTGCACTAAGAATTTAATTTCATTTAATACAACCTTAAAAATTTTGAAGTATCTCGACTGAAATTCTGAGTTGACTGAAGTCAACTGTAATTTTCTACAGGACTTTAGTGGGTCAGGATTTCTTAATTTTCTCTAAACAGAGTTATTTAGGTTGTCAAAATACTTATTTTCCCACTTAAATTTATATTCCTTGGTATATCGTCATTAAATGAAGATCCTGGGTCTTACAATTTCAGACTTGTGCTGTGTATTATGCACATTACCTAGTTTGTAGCATTACACTTAAATTACTCTGGAAAGCTTGACAACACAGGTAAAATAGATTTAATACAGGGAGTGACAATAGGACCAATTCAAAAATTCTCTAGATGTGCCACGTGGTTTAGTGGTCCTGATAATATTTAGTAGATGGCTGGATTTGACAATCTCAAAGGTAGCTTCCAACCTTAATGATTCCATGATCCCATCACCTTTCAGTTCTTCTTCCAGAAACTGGGGTGGGCTGCAGCCTCAGGTGATGTTGTTTCAGGGCAGGGAGTTAGGTCACTGGGACAAGCACTTTCTGGCAAGGAAAGTGCGTTAGTGTCTTATTTTCTCCCTAATCCTAAACCTTCACTCCTGTTACAGATGGCAAAAGGCTATTACTTTTATGCCAACTCCAGTATCTCCAAGATGAGGTAAAGAACGTGCTGCTACTTTTGTTCCAGCAACAGCAGTGTTATAAGCACCCTAAGAAGGTCCAGGAGGTACTCTAGCAGGCTGCCAAAGGTTTGCACGGAAACAAAATTAAAAATAAACTTTTCAGTGATTCAGTGACAACTCATCAAAACCACAAGGAATATACTGGGTGACAGAACCCATAGCTTTATGGCCTCAGGGTTACTTCCCTCTACTAGATAGCAAACAACTGCAGCCAGAAAAGGAACTATGAAAGCTTCTCGCTGCAAAGGTGACAAGTCACTTGTATATTGCAAAGCTTTAGGCAGGTCTCATACAGAAATTATCATCATTTCCTCCTGTAATGATGAAAGAATTAAGAAGAGGCAAGAAATACTGGTGTTTGGTTGATGGTGTTATCTGATCATAGGGCTGGAAAGTTGGGAACTGCTGATTCCTACCTATGGTGCTTTAGCATTAATTTCCCCTGTTGTCTTCCTTTTTTTTTTCCTTCAGTCTTATTCCAGCACTTCAGTAAGTGTCCAATATCATATAATCACAAGGAACACAGCATATTAGCAAATTGTTGCCTTTTTCTGTGCTATTCTGATCTACAGTGAAGGAGAAGATAGAACTACATAGCCTCTGAAAGCAAAATATCCTTTTTTTCCCTGATTAAATGCAGAATATTCTAACAAAGCAGCTTTTCTGTATACATGTTGAAGTTACCTCCATGCTAAATGAAGAGGAACGATGAATTTACACCCTAGTGTGTGCTCTCCCTTGGCTCATGCCATTAACCATTACAAATTTTTACCAGGTCCAACACGTCAACACCTGCAGAGCTAACATGAGGTGAGCAAAAGGCCTGATATCTGGTAGGGTGAGTTATGAGAAGGAACATGTGTGAAGAGTATTCTCCTGGCCTGCTTCAATCACAAGCCATGACAGTCTTTTCTGGGAGTTATTAAAACTTTTGATGCCTGCTTTATTTCAGTCAGCAGAGAGGAACACACAGAGACATCTTTCACCTTAGCATGGAGAGGCTTTTATATCCTTCTAAACAGAGTGCTTTACAGTATCTTAACATTCCTGTTACTAAGAGGTTCAGCCTTGCAACTATTTCTAATAAGGCACTGAGAATAACTACTAGATAATGACAAGGAAATCTATTGGATAGGTGATAAAATAAACTGCTGTGAAATGTAAATCTCTGTTAGTCATGGCTATTGCCAAGAAGTCTACTTGTGAAGCAATCCCACCTGTCTTGAGAGCAAATCATTCCACTGGTTCAGTGCTGAAAGCTTCAACTGATAGTGTGAAATAACTGTGCCTGAAGGTCAAACTGATGGATTAGCTAAAAAATTCCCTGGCACCAGAGCATGCTCCTTGTTATGACAGTAGGGCCTCAGTTTTCAAACAAAAGCAACTTCTGTGAGTGAACGTTTTACGTTTGGTAGTAAACAGTGCATGCTAAAAGCCTTCACTACTGCATTAGTTAGATAGGGCAAAGTGTTTATGGAAGTAGGTTTTATAAGAGACCACCTTCTGGATCTTTAAATGGCAACTTTATGTTTCATTTAGAGAAAATTCTATCAGCCTTTAGTCCATTGCTTTGTAAAGGAAGCCTTAAAAAACAAAGCCAAGTCAAACATCTCTAAGATGCAAGTTGAGGTCTGCACCAAACCATTTACCTGCTCACATACAAAAGGAGCAATGTCTTTGTAGTCTACCCCAAATCTACCCTACAATCCATCCCAACTGACACGTACAGAATTGAAATGACTGAAGTGCAAGTGGGCAAAATGCAGCTCAAAACCATCTCCAAATGCTGAGTTTTGCTTTCTCACGCCATCATTCATGTTCCATTTCCACATTAGGATTCAGTATTTGTTCTGGGCTACACATTGCATGAAGAACTCCTGCCTTACTTTCCCAAATATATTTTTTTAACAGAACTCCCAGCATAGGTTGCTCAGGGAGGTCAGAGATCAGTCCTGCTGCTGCAAAGCTCACCTCCCCAGTAAAGGGCAAAGTCAGTGAGATACTAGGGAAGGAAAAGTTTGCTTATATAAGAGGCCCTATAGTTATTAACAACTGGCAAGAACATGGAACTGATACTCCAAGGGAAAAATAGCTAGAAGGGAAAAGACCCCAAACTGAGACTATTACCAGCAGGGAGAGGGTTTTGGCCCACAAATCATGATTATTTTTTTTTATACACATGGGGCTAAGCAGACACATGACACATTGTTGAACACACCTCTTGTCCAAAGTGGTTTTCAATCACAAAGCTATTACTATAGAGGATATTCTGTCTTCTGAGTATTTTTATGGTATTTTTCCCGCTCTAAAATAATCCATGGACAGTTAAGTCATAGTAATTGTCACACAATAGCAAATCTGCCAAAATATTGAATAAAAAAGCAAAACCACCTAATTCTTCCCTTCATATGTTCTGCAAGAGGAGAGAATCACAAACATATGAAAAAATGTTGGTTTCTCACTGGTAGAAGTTTACAGGTTAATTTACAGAGCAGTCTAAACCATGACAATTAGCAGACTCTAGTTGTGACTGAAGATTCAGTGGGTTTCCTTTCTTTTTTAATGTCCAGAACATTTACATTTCTCAAGCTGACTGCAGATGCTAAGTGACATCCCAGGTTCTCAGGCAAACTAATCCATTCACTGAGATAACAAAAATAATTCATAACTCACTTGTACTGCAACTCTCTATTATCATTAACTGCTTTTATCTTCAGGACAATACCACTAAGTAGCATCCCTGCTTTGCAGATAACAAAACAACACCTGGATTAAACGACATGCTCCAAGCCACATGCAACACTTGGGATTGAATCAGTATTTAAATCCAAGTCTCCCGAGACCCAGCTTACTGTTCTAAGAGATAAAACTCCACTGTCTGCCCCCCATTGGTTTTCCAACAGCAGAGACAGGTCTGACTCCACTGCACTGTTCTCATTCTCCTATTTTAAGCCACTACACACTCCAACACACCTCTGACTGTCTAGAGTTGACAGTGGCCACCAGCTTTACTAGCTGATTTCCAGAGATCAACATATCTGAGAGGCAAGCAGTTAGAAGGCAGTAATTAGTATGCAAGCTCTCCAAGCAGTTAATGTTTTAAAGTGTGTAACAATCCTGTGGATGATACCCTTTAAACTACTGTCAGCATCTCAGGCTTCCCACAATACTAATTAAACAGAACATTTTAAAGCTACATTAAGTCACCTAATAAATAGTTTTGTAAAAAAACCCTTTCCATTTCTTAGGTGATTGCAGTGATAAGATTATGGAGTGTAGCAAATGCTTTGTCTTGAAAGAAAAAAAATAACAAACCCAAAACTTGTATAGTATTTGAGATCACTGTCAAGCAAGATGAAAAAACAGCAGTAAATCATCCAGCACCTGCAATAAGTAGATAAGAGAGCAACAATTAATCTTTGGTATTAAAATATTTTGCCTCTCAGAGAAAAAGCATGAGAACAACTGTGATAATCGAAATGAAGAAAGTTTTCCACATGCCAAAACAAGTTTACCACAAAACATTATCTGAATCCAATTACTCTCCATGTCATATAACATTGCCCAGGGCATGAACACGGTTCCCTTCCTGGGAGCCTGAGTTCCTTCTCAAAGTGCATAAAGAAGTATTTTCCAGACTTCCCTAGTTTTCTAGTTTTTCCACAGCTCCTTCTCCCCAAATCACCACCTCTCACAAACCATGTGTTGGTCTGGAAAGAGAATGAGCTGACAGTGCACTGTCCAAGCTTTGAATTAGTTTCTCTACACCTAAATCTTGTTTGGGCTGCTAAATCCAGTTGCCACATGGCCATTTCTGACATTCCTGCCGATTTATAAACCAGAGAACTGAGGAAAGGTAACTAAGCAATAGAGATTTCTCAGGTACTCAGACTTCTGTTTTTCACTATTAAACAATCCCATCCTTTTTCAATGCAGGACAGGGTTTCAGCCTTGCTTAATGGGTGGTAGAATCATCCCTCGAAAAGAAGTCTTTTGCCTACAAAACCCAAGCCATCTAAAATACTGTAAGTCATCTGATGCCATTTATCAAACATATTATTTCTTTAATTAAGTGGTAAAGAGAGGTAAGATAACATGTTCTTGTTTGATAACACCAAGTACACAAGCTGCAACCTGATAAAAAGCAAGTCTTAATTACGCTCTTCCCTTGATATTATGCTACAAGATGCCCCAGAATTAGTCATAGTAGAGACTGCCACACACTTTCTTAAAGACCTGTGATGAAAAAGAGCTCGTTTACTTTACTTATTAGAACATTCTTTTCCATTTTGATGTTCCCAGAGTGAAAAAAAAATCCAATTCAAGTCTCTTTTCGAGCTGAAAGCCAGCTTACTACTGCCTTCATTTTGACACAGTAATTTCCTTTCCGTTCTTTAAAATTATAGTGCAGAATTATTTGCCCATCAATGAAAGTAGCACTGTAACTTGCCACTTAATTCAACTTTGTTTCTTTAGTATAAAGGCATTTTCTCTCGTGCTGGAGTAATTCTAAAAGTTCAGTAATTTTATTAACTTTTCCACGATTGCAAGCATTTTACATTTTCACAGGTACTTGGTTTCACCTGAAGCTTGTTCAAATGCCTTTTATTTGCATATTTTACCACTTTGCTAGGGGATGACCTGATGAACACATAGGAACACATTCAGCTTTGAAATTATGGTGCTGGAAATGCAGAGCAACTTCCCCAGCCTACAATAAATTTGGTACAGATTTATATTGTGGTAACAGAACAGAAAGTGACCTTTGGCTTCTACAACACCTTCTTCCCAATTTGTATTCATCTGGTAAATTAGCTGCCTGTAACTATGGCAGCAGATTATATAGGAAACTTTATTAACAAGTAAGGCTTAGACTATAAATGTTCCCAGTTCAGGAAACTAAATATTATTCCCCATGAAATCCTTTTTACGACCCTTTTAACATGAAGAAAGCTAAAGCTGTAAAGAGTTTTACAGCAATGTTATTCTCCTGACTGGTGTATCTCCTCAAAACATGATGTTATTTCATTACTGTGAAGGAACAAATTAAATAAAGGGGAAAAATGTCACTAAGAACCTGCCTCTAAAGTAATTAAATATGCTTACATACTCTTGTGTCATACATTGTTCTTTCTAAACAGACTGTATTTAGTCCAATTTTCCCCTGAAGTTAAACCTACAAAATGTAACTAAGATCAGATCTGGAAAACAAAGACACAAAATCCTGAGTGAGACAAGAGTAAAATTCTAATTTCATTACTTGATCACATAAATAAGAATTATTTGATGCAAGCAAGCATACCCAAAGGCTTTATCACAAGAAACAAACCAAACTGGACACTGGAATAGGATATTGGGCAGGATATTATGAATACACTGCCAATAATTAACATTATATGCACATCTAAGATAAGTTAGAGAGTGTAAGATACAGAAAATAGACTTAAAAGAAAGCCAAGACTAAAGCAGTAAAAGCCTTAAGCAAAGCTCTGAATTATACAGCAACTGTACCACGCTCAGTGTGCAGCAGCAGAGAACTGATGACTGGGCATTCCTGGTAAATTCACAAGAAATGTGGCACAATGACAAAATTGGAAGAGAACAGACTAAAGCTGGCATGACATTGCTTTTAGCCTGATTTTATTGATATTTAGTCATTCTACAAATATTATAAAGACAGAAGAAAATAGCTATGGAAAATAAGCAGCTACACCAAATAGCCTGTCATTACCTCTCTCATAAATTAGCTCATCACCTTTCTTCTAAACTCTTATTTCCAACTGAAGAGCAGCTAAATGATAGTCTTATAGAATTTATGAGTTATTACTAGAAGTTTTACCCCAGGACTCCTAAGAAATATGTAATATTAAGAGATGTTAAAGTTATATTAAAATTATATTAAATTTTTTTGCGTAGAGATTTAAGAGAGCTTGAAGAGTTCTTGTGTCCTTTGCCAAAGCCATGAGCATTCGAGTTAAACTTTCACTAGCGTGCTTAGCTCGTTCAGATCAAGGTTTTTTTAAGAGCACATAATGCTAGAAGTAAAATACAAGTCTGGACTCGAATTGAATGAGCATCACCACTGTCATTTTATTACCCACTTTCCCCCTTTGCCTTAAAGCCCCACACAGATCACCTCCAGTTACATTTATTGTTTTCACTTTTCTTCAGTCAAATGCTTCTCTCATCCTTCAGTCATCCTACAAACCTCCCTCTGCAGCTTTCCTTATTTTCATTTCCCTATTTTTTACTTGCTGCCCAAACCATTTGGAGTGCCCTCAGCATTCACAGTGCACACGAGGTACAACATGACCCCTTCCCACCCATCCTGAGGATTTACTGGCATGGGTCTGATACAAGAAATAAAAGCCTTGGAAATAATGAAGGACTAGGAAAGCCAGATCTCTCCGACACAGCACCATCCTCTGAAGTTTCATAGGGACTCCTTGTTTGTGTTTAGCACAGATCCCTCAGGGCAAGAGCTAATTAATTTATGACATAATTAAAAAAACAACAGCATTATACTAATTCATTCTTCAAAGAGATACCCTGAGATAAAAATACATATCACTCACCTCCATCTGCAAACAATTTGCTATCTATCAAAGACAGGTAACTGGCAGTTAAGGTAACTTCCCAGCACCACTCACACAGGTCACTCAGTGAGCTGATCCTCTCACATCCACAGTCCAACAAAATCAACACAGTCAGGGCAGTGTAAGCATCTAATGAGAAGGTGTTTAAGGTAATCTTGTTGGTATTTTCTTTAAACACTTCCAGGAACTGTTTGCACTCCCCACAGGGTGCAGCAAACAGAGACTTTAGAAGTTGCATCCCAGTTTTCACAGTGGCAGACATGGCCCTATGAATCTGCTTGGAACAAGATAGGATTGTGCCACAGCTGGGGCAGGGTGCTACAAAGCTCCAGCCCCACTGGAGGAAATGCTCTTGGAAATCAGAGGCCTGTACCAAGAAAGAATTGCCAGCGGTGCTGCACCCAGGACTCGGTCTGCAGGGGGACACTGACCTCACAGTGGGAGATACACTCGCTGGGGCACTGAGTAACCAGCAAAAGCAACTGTGGGAGGAGGTGAACGACTCCATAGCATCATGGACAATAAAAAGAATACAAACAGGGTCACCTCAGGGATGCTGCAAAGGTTTGGGGAGGAGGTTGGGGTGTATTTCTTCATACAGATACTCACGTGTCACCTTTCAGATCTGCCACCTAGTAAGAACTAGCTGGCTACTTGATCATCGTAGCTACTGTAAGGCTACACTCCTTTGCAAAGCTCAAGTAAACTCTTTGTTATGTGGAACTTACCAATGGCCTTTGTGTAATGTCTGGCTCCGAGTAACAGCTCTGGAGCTCTGTACCAGAATGTCACCACGACTGGATCCAAGTCTGCCAATGGCTTCAAAGGGGAGTTGAACAATCTTGCAAACCCCATATCAGCTGGGAAGGAGGGAACATTTAAATTCTGATTTATTTGTATTAAAATTTTAACAGTATTTCCAAAAAGCAATTAAAACAAAGCTCAAAAACATTGAAACTTGCCAATCAGAGTTGCCAAGAAAGCAACAAGCTACTCATCACAATACTGGGTCAAACTGATCTCAGGCTAAATTCCCTCTGCTTCATCTATAAGACGGTGAAGAATGATGTTTGAATTTTGTGTTTTCACCATAGTACTGTAACTACGTAACACAGATGCCTGTTTATTTAAACAGAATTGTAACAGAAACCTGGTTAACTGCAGTCAACAGAAGCAGGTCTCCAATGTCCATTTTCTCTTCTATTTTCACGTGTTTACAAACAATGAGCCCTTGTCACATTTAACCAAAGTGCAAAACCACACTGTCTGCCGTGTAGATTGTTTTGCACTATTCTTTAAAGTATGCCTGGTACTTCATTTGGAGGAATGAACTCCAGAATGAGGAAAAAGTTTTTAACTAGGGATTAACAAAATCAGTGAGCGTGCACTGTTACAGAGGTGCACTTTACATCTAAACATTCATTTTCTGTAACACAAAAACTCTCTTTAAACAACCTGTTAAGTAACATTAAGAAATGCTAGATGGGAAAGTACAAAATTTGGGTGTATGTTCAAAACCACACATTTCAATCTGTTTGAAATTTACCTTTTACACAACCTCACCTAAATCCTTCTGCTCCAAAGTTATGAAACACTGAGTGTCATTTTCTTGCAGTTACCCACACTAACACAAGCACATGAACTGAACATTCTCATATACAACAGAAGTCAATGAATAGAAAAGAGGTTCCATAATATTCCTTCCTGATGACTGCCATGTGTTTTATTAAAGAAAAGCTCACATCCACATGACTAAGGCATACAATCAGCGCAGGTAATTAGATTTTGGATAAAAAACCCTATCACATTTACATGTATTTCCCACTTTGATGCCTTTGGACCTCTACAGACATGTGCATTGATGTAAATAATTAAGAACAAATACAATTTATAAGTAATAACATCATCCTAACTAATCATAGCAGAGGTCAAAAGAACCCTGACCATAGTCATTGTTATGTGTGCTTATTACTTTCTTGTTTCTTACAGATGCTTTTATGTTGCCAGATATTCTTGGCAAGCTTTATAAAAGTCTAATAATATGCTCAGAATCTCTTAAGCTTGTAAACTCAGTGAATGAGATTTAAAATTGAATTAGATGCTGTGCATACAGGCACTCAAAGAATAATGAAGATTTCTTTCTACCTCAGACTGAAGATGTGATTTTTCAAGTAATTCCTTAGCTATGCAAAGGGATTGTCTCAAAATGCTTACCTATTTTGACTCTTCCTCTTTCAGGACCTTCACCCATTACCAGAATGTTTGCTGGTTTCTAGAAAACAAAAAGCAGAATACTCAAGTGATCAGCTTTTGATGATTATAATAAAAAATGCATACATTTATTTTATAATTACACCATTTCTATAAACACCCTTACAAGTATAAAATTACCATACCTTTATATTTTTTGCTGACATTGGGTTTTATACCTAGTTACCAATTTCATTTATGCTGCACATCAATAATTTGGCAAGAACGACTTATTTCTGATAGTATAACTTAGTGAAAGTGATGCTAAATCTTGGTATGCAAACACAGAGATGAGAGCTGCTTTCATTAGCATCGTACAGAACTGCATTTGAAAAGTTGTGCTTGATGTAATGTATGAATGACAAAAATCACATTGGCAGAAGTGATTTTTTTCCACAAAATAAGTTGCTTTCTTGCTATGAGAATTCATTTAAAAGAGGAATATGCACAGACAGCTACATCCACAGGCTTTTGACAGTGTAGACAACAGCTTTACAAGTAGAACAAAACATTTCTAGGCATTTTATGCAATCTGCAGTTGTTCATAACCAGCTGCTTGTGAGCACCATATAAAATCTGCACATGACATCACAGCAATTGTTCTACAATTAGGACCTAGGTTCCTTCAGACATCAACAGTCATTCCTTGGAAGCTTTTGCCCTATTGTGTTAACAGCTGTAAAGACATAAACAAGGTTGAAAACATTAAGTGATTTGAATGAAGAGATGCATAACAAAGTTTCAAAGCAGAATTTTTGGAAGGTTCAACAAAATTACAAATCCTTCCCTTTTTTGAAAAAGAAAACCACCACCAACAAAAAACTAACAAAACCACCACTACTACACCTATTCTTTCTTCTCCCCCCCAGGAGGTGGTTCTCCCTTCCCATCTCACCCCCAGTGCTAGACATTTCTTCTTCCCTGCCTCCAGCCACAGCCAGATGCCACTGGCTCTTTTACTCTGCCTTTTTTAATCTCCAACATCATCTCTGACTTCTTATTCCCCAGCATATTTTTGGAACCCTCCAAAAGAGATGCACTGCCTTCCTGCAGAATGCAATGGCTATTTTAATTAATCTTGAGTAAACACTCACCAGCAAATCTAGGAAAGATAAAGGTGATGCTTGCTCTGCTAATATTTAATGATAATGAAATCAACACTTCAAGGAAACTGGTCAGTCTCTGGTTTTACATTTATTTTTTATCCTGAATTGAATATTCTGGAGAACAGAACAATCCCCTTCTGCATATTCAGAAACCAGGCAGCAAGGGAAGCATGGAAGTTCACACTACATTTTACCTCTCTTAGAAATAACATCACTAAAGTTTTGCCAGCAAAAATCAGTTTTCTTTCTGAAATTCTTCCCTAAGCTCCTACCTAGAAGCCTTGATGGAGAGTTGAGTACAAATTGAAACCACTTGAACAGTGCTTTACATTGAGGTTTGGATTCTAGGCACTACAAAATGCATTTATTTGTCAAGTGAACAGAGCTGATGAAAATGCACTGATTTCTAGGTTAGCATTTTTCTAGAGAAGAATGATATTGTAGGAAATAAGCAGAGTAACAATGCCAGGAGATATGCTAAGATAAAATTTAAAATCCAAACAGATACAACAGCATTCTCAGAATATCTCATAAGAATCATATTTTATCTGTAATAATACAAGAGTCTTCAAGCAGCAATTTTTTTCATAGAAAAAAAAAGGTTTCATTTTATCTGCTGACATCAACCACAATATTCACAGAATACTTCAGGTCACAAAGGACCTCTGCAGATGATCAAGATCAAGTCCAACACCCCTGCCAAGTTGCTCAGGCCTGAGCCCAGCTAGGTTTTAAATAACTCCAGGGATAGAGTCTTCACAGCCTCTCTGTGAAATCTCTGCCACTGTTTGACCACTGACAGGGAAGAGTAAAAAAACATTTCTTTGTACATTTAATTTATGCCCATTGTCCCATCACTGGGTACCACTGAGGAGAGTATGGCTCAGTTTGCTTTACTCTCATTTCTCAGGTATGTAAGTACTCTGCAAGACCCCCCCTCTGCTTGACCATGAGCAGTTGCAGACCCCTCAGCCTCAGAAAGACACCCTGAGCCCATAAGCAATTTACTGGCCCTATGCAGAAGACATACACCAGCTTAGACTCTCTGGGAGCAAGGGACTTGGGCATTTGTGTATTTTTAAGCCAGAATGTTTTGAAGAGATCTTGTTCCATTTAAAATTTAAATCAGTATTAATATGTAATCCACTGAGGATCAGAACTCTGCCCAGGGAGACAGGAGAGATGGATAAATTTACCAGATTATATATCCAGTATCTCTGAGAGATGTGGCAGGGAGGGAGGGAAAATGAAGAAAGAATAAAGTGTGAAACAAATGAAAACTTAGTCTTATTTCCAAAAGAGCAAGGGCTTTTCCTGAGGCATCACCACCAACGTGTGGAGACGACAGGCATTTCAAGGATGGCACCTTGATGCTTGGGGATCCCCACAGATCTGCAGATTGCTGTCACAGCAACAGCTTGCATCGTGGCAGCTCTCCCAAGGTGAGGAGTCTTCATTCAAACCTGTTCCTTAAATCAGAAGGAGAACACATCTGAAGCTCTTATTTCCCAGATACTATGAACAGGAGAACTTTGAGTTCCTCTTACTAATCAGAGCTGTTCTGGTCAGGAAAGTACTTTCCACTCTACGCTGGATCAGTTGAAGATTAACACTCACCTGATAGGACCCATCTTTCTGAGGTGAGTTAAATGATACCCAGCTCCCATGCCCTTTCATTTTTATCTAATGAAAATAAACATCTTTGGAGGAGCCATGTGTTACGTGGCTGTTTAACATAATAATGCCTTAAACATTGTAAAGTAAAACTCCTCACATCCTCCAAGTCTTCAGGATACAGGAGCCATGCTGAGAGCAACCCAAGGTGCTTCCTTGGGGTCCTGCCTAATGAGGGGCACCAAGAGTAGAACAACTTCAGATGCTCAGGCATGGAGAAAGACTTCAGGTTATTTCAGAGGGATTGATTTGGCATCAGAGATCCTGAGGAAAGTGGGGAATTAGCATTTCTATCATGAGGTAAGAGAAGACTGCTAAAGGGAATGCAAACATTTTGGGGAAAGGAGAACATTTTTAGACTCATCTCTGGATGTGGAGGGTTTTAAGTATCAAAACATCTTACTCTGAGATAGTCACTTCATAGTCTACTATAGAATTACACTCAATATATATAGTTATTATATTATAGTCATTATGTAACTAATATGTACTCTAGCATAAAAGTCTATAATTTATAATAATGACAATATAGTTATTGGACAGCTGCAAAAAACAGATTAAAAAGTGGGAGAGAAATTAAAAAGCCCTGAATCTCATGTATGTTCAAGGTACATGCAAGTTATAAGCACCAGTCTAGTTCCTGAAACAAATGTTACTGCTGCCCACACGATGAAGAACGTAGAGGTTTGGGTGGAAGAGACATGATGGTCCGAGCAGCTAAAGGAACAAAACCTGATTTTACCAGAGTAAATGTCTCCTTCTAAAAGGACAGAATTTTATTCATAAAGTTTGAGAAGCCCTGCTTAAAATTATTAGTTAACCCTTTAGTAAAGCGTGAGACACCTCAACAAGGACTGCACTTCTGAGCCAGTTACATCCCAATCAACACCTTCTCTATTCTCCTCAAACTCTCCCCTTGTTGCGAACACAAAGCATCATCTGGGAAGCAAAATGATGCTGCTGCATCTCCACCTATCCCGTTGCTATAGAAACAACAGAAACAGTGAGAGAGTTAGGAGTCTCACACTGAAGATCAGCCATAAAAATGAACAGACAAATCCCTGCTGAGAAATGCAGCTGAGGTTTGACTGTCTAAAGAACATGTGCAAAAAGAGCAAGGTCAACAGCAACAAACAACTGGAGCAAAAAGCTGAAAGGAAAAAAAAAGGATATAGGTGGCAATAATTTAATGGCTTAATTACAAGTACTACAGATGGATAACATATTTGCTGCATCGACAGGAGAGTGGGAATAAAGCAATCTTGGTGAGAGAGAAACAAAAATGTTGGGCTAAGAAGTATGTTTTCATAAATAATAGCAGTATCATGAACAGGACTGACATGGCCATCCATCTTATGTTAATGTGCTTCCTATTTAAACATCTAGGCAGTGCATTAGAATAAAGGTTAAAGAAAAAGAAACAAGCTCTGGTTTTGAAAGAGCCTAACAGGTCCAAACAGGAACAGCCACCTAACAATAGATGGCAATACTTTAGTTTTAATGGTTATTGTTGTTATCTCCTCAGTTACAGTGGTGACACAATTCTTAAGAGATTTGGTGCAGAATTGCATTCCTGTGAGAAAATGTCCATAGGGACATACCACTTGCCATACACCATTCTTTATTGTTTATATCCAAACAAAAGTGGTTTCCTTTCGGAATGTACCACTGGACAAAGAATAATCTGAAATTAAGAGGCTTCTATTGTAAGAGACATTGCAAGTCTTTTAGATAAAAGCTTTGCCCACAATTAAAGAAGCTGCCTTGTGATGAGGTCTTTTCAAGCCTCACTTATTTCAGAAAGCAACTGTAACCAGCACAGTGTTGATATACAGAGGTGTTTTCAATTCACAAGCCAAAAACAAGAGCAGTGACGATTTTTTTACAGCTGACACAGGTCCTCCATGAAATGATTGTGTTCATGGCATTGCTCAAAAGACCCCCGAGCCTTTAAGTTCAGGATTAAAAGGCAGCTGGCAGAACGTTCACAGAAATTTTGCAAACAAAGCTTTTGTTCTTCTCATCCACAAGGAAATGTAGGCACTTTCCTGCCTGAAGTGGATGCTATTGAAACCCAGGCATTGTTTTCAGATCAATACACTGGCACATTGCTGGTACCAATGCTTTTGATAACAACTGATGTAATTAACACAGGACTTAAAAAAACCATGGTTCTATAAAGATTTTATTATGTACCAGAAACCTCCAAATGATTATCACTTCCACTCACGCTACTTCCACGCACTGAAAACCATACAGAAAATTTATTATCACTTTCCTCTCCTTTTTTAGAAAACCATTTGGTCAACTTTTGTCTGATACTGAAGCATTAGACAAAGTGTACCACATGGAGTAAAATATTGTGCTTCTTTCTCTTCAGCAGCCTCACACAGTGTGAGCTCCTGTCAGAGTCACTGCTATGATTACACAGCATCACCTTCAGCTTGAGGTTTTCTGGGCTGTTATCCTTTCATTATTTCATTACCATTTTGGACAAGTTTTATAAATCCAAAGAGTTTTCCCCTCCTGGTTCTCTGCTCTGTTACAGTGATTGACCTTGGACAGCAATATCATTAACAAATCCTATCAATATGTTCAGCATTTAATGCAAATCAACAGTGTTCCTACAGGTATCAGATTGAGCAAGGCCAAAAATAAAGCTGATTACTCCAGCACGTGGCAGTAAAATCATAAGCAATGCAAAATGCTTTGCAAGAGTACATAACTGAAATGACATAATAATGGTTTAAAACTAGAAAAGACAAAAAATAAAAGCAGAGGCAAACACATTAAGTAAATGCAGGCAACACAGGAAGTCAAAAAGTACCAAAGCTAAATTAAAACAAAACAAAAAGAAGAAAAAACCCAAACCCAACATACCAAACAGTCCACAATATTTTGTCATAGAAAAGAAAATACAAAGAAATGCCGACATGTAAAATTTTACAGCTAAGTGTCATCAGATTATTATATTTAAATTTGAAAATATACGTGATTATCATCAGAGGAACATCAGTGACAAGAAAAACGTTTTAAACTGTAGCCATAGCATGTAAGTAATTAAGTTAATGCATAGAAACATATTTATTAACGTGATAATAATACATACATGGTAACAATACATTTATCTCCACTCTTTCTACTTAAAAAAAAAAAAAAGAAATTATGCATATACAGAACTGATAGAAACACAGAAGTGTTTCCTCTCACTTTGAGAGAGGAGAAAAAAAGATCTTTTTCCTAATTCTGAGAGATGGAAACTGGACATTCCATCATAAACCACGGTGTCATATTATGTTAGGGACTTCTGTATTTCATAGCTGCTGAAATGGTCAGAACAAGCATTAATTCCAGGTACCAGAAGCTGCAACTGAAACCAGAAGTGTAGAATTCACATCAAGCTCTAGAACTAATGGTAAGGAGCAAGAAGTAGGAACAGACTGTACAGAACAGAGCTGAAATGTTTCACTGGAATGCCTTAGATAAAGATCTTGGTTAGACCTATTCCTCACCCCTGTTCGTTATGTGTTGTGAGAGGAAATGTACTGGTTTGATATCAAAGGTTACTAGCAAAGAAATCTTTTCATGTTTCTTTATTCTTACAAAACTCCTCTGTGCACAGAAAGCAAAAGCAAGCAGGAATACTAAAATGGTGCAACCACAGATCTGCACGTATTAAATAAAAAAGTTGCCTTAAATAAACTGAAATTATCCAGCCTGCACCACCACCACACGTGTGACTTGTGCAGCCTTCATGACACAGCAATTTCAACTGCCCCCTGCCTCTGAATACGCTTTGGAGAACCTGTCAAAATCAGGACATGACCTTTGGAGGTCATCTGCTGCTCAAAACAAAGAGGTCATCCTGCTCAAAACAGTGCTAACTTCAAGGATGGAACTGACTTCGAAGCAGCATCAGGTTGCTGAGTGTCATAACCAAGACAGCTGCACTTCTCCGAGGATGGAGGTTCCTTGACTTTCTGGTGGGCAACACCTGGCACTGCCCAACTGCTCTCGTGAAGAAGAATTTCCCATCACCTCATCCAAATATCTCCAGGGGGAATGTAGGTCTGTGCCCCTTCCTCTGCCTACTTCTTAAAAAGGCTTCATCTTCTCTACAGCTTCCCCTTAGGCAGTGGAAGTCCACTCTGCAAACACTGCAATGCTGCCGAGTGCTGTGGCAGTAAAGCTGATGGAGGCAAAGCAATCTCCATAACCCTGTTCTCCTCTTGTACCCTTGGCTGACCGGTCACAAGCTCAACACTTAACACTGGAAACGTGTACTGGAGCTGACAGAGTCAGCCTAGAAGTCCAGGCTCTGGAACAAACTCACTACAGATGTATTTTACTGTAGGAAAGGCTTCCCCTGACGCCTTCATTTTAACCCAGTCACCCATCCTCACGTACAGAGGGAACTCTTCGAGGTGCTGTGCCTCCAGCTACTCTGGTTTATAACCATCCTTATGATAATGAAATCAGTGGTCGGGTAAAGTCTCCAATTTACTTCCTTTTTAACAAGCTTTTTAATATTATCTCACGAGGTAATTAAGCATATACCTCGACTGACATTAATTCTTTAAATTCACTCCTCTCATCGCTCCCCAGAAACAGCCAAAACATCCATGCTCCTCATAAGAATGCTCTGCTTCAGAATCAATTTGCAACACTGGTTTCCTAGGCAATTGCTATAAACTATATTTCATTTATAAACTCGAGGTGTTTGATTGTTGTTGAAAGGGGAAAAGACTATTCACCAACCTCCGTCCTCTGGTTTATCAGCAGATAATAAAGTTGCAGTTAAGTCACTGGAAAATGGACTGCAAACACAGGGGGAAGATGAAAGAAGAGCAATCACAAGAGAAGAATATAATTCCGGGCTACATAGAAGTTTAGAAATGAAACAATCTTCCTTCCACACACCATTTCTTTCAGGTTTCTTATGGCTGACGGAGCATTAAATTACTGCAAGATAAAAATGAAAACTGCAGACAACTTTGGATGCCAGGCAAAGCTTCTATTGTAACAATCTTCACAATGTCCTAGTGTACCAGGGCTTTCACCCCAATCAATGACAATGCAGTTCAAGTGAAAAAAGAAAAGAATGAAAAACCCCTCGCATTAGAGAATGCCAAAACATTTGACACAAATTAAATTTTACGTTGCTATGCAACATTATCCAAAGCATTCTGCTGGTGCTAGCTCTGCAATAGCATACTTGAACTTAAAATGTTACATGCAACCTTGAGAAGGACAAAGAAGGGGGAGACAGAAACAAAGAGAAAAATATGATCATAAATTATGAATGAAAAACACAATGTCATAAAGCAAATGTTTAAATAATATGCTGAATTCACATTGTCCCTGGGATTTTCAACACATTACAGTACACACTCCAGCAAAATTCCCATGAAACTACTCAGCAATCATCTAGGGCTTTGTCTTTAGATCTTGGCCTGGGCTCTTTGGGAGCATCAAGCAGGACAAAGACTGCTCAACCTCTGCTACCCCTGCTCTGAGCAGGGCAGATGTGCAAGCCCATCGTGCACGGGAGCAGAAGACTCACCACAGAAATAATTTGGAAGCATATTCTGCTTTTCACTGTATTAGAGAGAGGAAACAGAGGAATAAATCTCATCCCATAAAAGCACAGTGGAACTCTTCCTCTGCTGGGGCTTCAAGAGATATCCTGGATGCCCCACGAAACTGCACTCAAGCCCAGTCTGCACATCTCTGCTGTCAAGCCCTGATTACATATTCTTCACACATATCTTTACTCAGAATAGCTACCCAAAGGCAAATAAACTGAGAAGATATTTGCATGCATGGAACATTACAAAAACTACTTCACCTTTTTAAAGGCAAAAGCTGAGCTACAGTAAGCTGACAAGACTAGAATAATAAAGCCTGTGCCTGTACTAAGCTTAGGACTAGAATTTGGGAGTGGGGGGAAATGAGAGAATGTGATTCCCACCCGTTCTCACTGATCTAACTCTGTGCTTACTTGCATTGCTTTGTTTCTGTTACAACAGCGTGAAAATTCGATGCCCTAATTGCTGTAGCTGGTAATTCTTTCATTTTCAGCAGTAAATTCCACCACTGCCAACCCCAGTACTCATTTTCTATGATACTGTGACTGCTCCTCTGGATTCAGTATGGTCATTAAGACAGGAGGATGAAGCATCTAGCCAATAAAAGGACAAATGACTGAAAGTGAGACTGCTGACACTGTCATAAAACATTGTGTTAATTGCCTTTCTCAAAGTACCTTTACCAGTAAAACTCCAATACCTCCATTCCCCTGAGAGGGTGGGAGAGTCAAAGAATTAACAAAGCTTCTCTGACTGCACTAAATAATATAGCACCAAATGAACAGATATTAATGTAGCCCCTTCTCATTACAAAACAGCTTCTGCTTGGATAGCTTAGACTGGCTGCATTAGGGTGAAATATCAGAAGTTCTTTAATGGCAACTTCAAAGGAGGAAAAGAATACAAAAAAGGTGGTATAATTATCTAGAGAGGTTATTTCCATGTCGAGCAGGTCTTTTTTTCTGCACACAGACACAGGAGTATGGCTTAAGGGACTCAGAACTATAGAATATATTTATTTTGTTATTATTTTAGGGTCTAAACTCATGGTAAGGATTTAGAGCAGCAATAAATACATTAAGCTTTACAGGATTTTTAACAATCAAAGGTTTATGTCTAATAATATTTCATGTTGTTTAATTACCTCTTGTCAGTTTATTCCATTGTTTTTCTAGATGAAGCTACATTATTTATCCACTTTTCATATATGCTCTTCTCCTGTGCTTATAAACTCCAGCAGAAAAAAAACAGATGAGGACTCCACTCTCCTCCCCACTTCTTTTATGCTGAATCTAAAGACTAGAAAATTTTATCTTTATAAGATCTATTTAAGTATCTGTTATACTACACCATCAACTTCTTTTTCATGTCTAAATAACTTACAACATAACTCCACTCCAATTTTTCTATAACCCTTCCCAAAGTATCTTCCTGAAGTAAGCTCTTGGCTTCTAATATTTGTAGAGATAAGTGATATGCCACTCTCACCATGGTTTGTCCAGAGGATCAGTGTTCAGGCTTCGGGAAGAAATTTCATCACCCTAATACAAAGCCTTGATGTCTAATTGGGATTTAACAGCCCAGTGGGCCATAAGGTCTCAGACCCACCATCCAGTTACCACATTCTAGATGACTTACTACTGTATCAGTTGAGGCAGCACAAACTCACGTGGCTTGTAGTGGAAAAAAGCAGCTATGGAAGTGATGCACAAGTACCACTGCTCAGCTGACACAGTCATTACAAAGTTAAGCAAAGCACACCCTTTAAATCCCATCCCAACACAAATTCTTCCCCTAGTTTATCACCATCACCCTGCTCAGCCCAGGCACCAGACAGAATCTCTCTCCAACGCTCAGGACACACTGCAGCTATTCCCTCACTCCTCAGTCTCACGACTTTCGGGGGATTCTCAGGCCCATTCGGGTTCTGATTTGTTAAGGAGCCGAGCACCTATGGCCAGGTTCTTCAGGAACACTGTATTCCAGACCCAGTCTTGGGACAAAGTTGGGGAAAACTGATTCCCCAGTTTTCTCTTGGAGGATGTTTCCAGTTGCCTCTATCTCAACAAGCAGCTATGGAGCTCTTAACGTAACCAGTAAAGGAGGTCAGCAAAGGGCACGCTACAACTGTGGTCACAAATGCTCCATTTCAGTTCCACTGTTATTCAGAAGCACAAGTGTTTCACAACATTACCCAGAGTTTAGAGTTGTCCCATATCAAGCAGCACACAGCTCCACAAACCTGCCCCTTAAAGCAAGGCTCCCAGGTAGCTGGTGTGCTCTGCTCCAACACCAACGGCCTGCTCTTGTGCTCAAGGTGCTCCACTGGGGCTGGGACTGCGTCAGTTCCTTTGGATTCCAGGGCTCTAATGGGATATTAAGAGGCACTGAACCTAACAGGAGACACAGCAAAACATTTTTGGATACACTGTGTCATGGTTTAAGGTCAGAGCAGCCCCTTAGACCTGTAACAGCTGCTGTCTGTTAACCCCCCTCCCTCCCCAAAGGGGAAGAGAAAGGGAATGAGGGAGAGAGACTCAGACAGTA
The DNA here is from genome assembly GCA_013399075.1 of Chloroceryle aenea. Classification (NCBI taxonomy): domain Eukaryota; kingdom Metazoa; phylum Chordata; class Aves; order Coraciiformes; family Cerylidae; genus Chloroceryle; species Chloroceryle aenea. Next base: position 238,377 of record VWZY01005963.1, on the reverse strand, counting down.
GACAAGGGAACTGGAACAGCTTGTGTGAGAATGAAAATAATAATCATAACAATGGAATATGTAGAAATCTATACAAAACCAGTATGGAACCCAACCCCTGATGGCGATTCCATCACCATCACCACTGGTGCTGCACCCCCTGGAGCAGGCACCGGGGGGTCCCAGACTGGGCCAAGCAGCAGATAGGAGCTGTGCTCAGAAGATGGATTCTGNTCCTGGGATGCTCTGAGGAAGGAACTGAAAGAGGAGCTGAGCCAAGCTGAGCAAAGCTGGCAAAGCAGGACAAGAGGGGAGAGGAGCCTGGGAGCCCCCCCAGAGAGTGAGCAAACAAGCCATAGACCCTCCAGATCCCTCTGCTTTATACCAGATATGATGTCTATGGGCTGTAATCCCTCGTTGGTCAGTTTGGGGTCCCCTGCCCTGTCCCCTCCTCCCTGCAGGTGCCACCTTTCACTTTCTGCACCCCCAGCGTGGTGCAGCAGACCCATCAGTGGCCTTGGTCTGCACCCCAACCCTTGGCAGTGACTCTGCCCATGGGGTGTTCTCCCTGCCAGCAGCAGCCACTGCCTGTGCAAACAGCTGCTGCCTGCAGCCAGGGCAGGGAGTGAGAGGAACTGAGCTGAACGGTGAAATCCCTGACCAGAGCCAGCTCTGCTCTCACCCAGACCAGGACACACTGCTATACCAGTATTCAGTACCAGGCTTCAATATTACAGTTACCAAAAGACCAACATGATACCATGATCCTTTTAAACCTTTTTAGGCTATTTTCACGCTGAAGAACAAGTCAGGCAGTGGTAACAAAGGACATATTTAGAGAGAGATGCATAAGTTACAGCATTTGTACAGTCTGACAATAAAGCTCTATACAGTCTAGATCTGACTGAAGAATTGAAGACCAAATGCTTAAATAATCAGCAATACAGAATTATGAGCATCATGAACAATTTGAAACCTTCTCATCAAGACAATTCTTTGATTAAATTAAAGGTCCTATGTACTTAAGCAGAGTTTTCACCAATTCAAAACAATATTCTAACAGGGTAGGCAGGAATAGGCATAAACCATTTCAATCCACAACATATTTTCCTTAACAACCATAAACAACTGAAGCTTCCAGAGCTAGAATATTGCTATTCCAAAAATGAGTGAACACTGCCTACACAACAACCCAGTTCAAGCATTTTATTGTTTCTTTATGCATCCCTTCTTGTACACAAAGGGCAGAATGGGTGAAGGGTAAAACACACTGCTCCTCCTTAGGGAAGCTTGAATCAAGAGAGGCCAGTTCAGCTACAGGGCACAGGAGAAAATGCAGAGCACGTTGTGTATGGAGAACAAACAGCAGCCACAGGCATAGCTGGTAGCATCTGGGAAAGGTATATAAGCACTGGAGGAAAAAAATGGCTCAGAATGCAGAAACTAAAAAACTGAATTTCATTCAAGAAAAGAACTATTTAAAGTTAAAATTTAACACAACAATTTAAAAGTTATGGAGACCACAAATGATCTTTTAAGAGTCTCAAACATTTATCCCAGTTACTTAGCTGCTTTATATAGAGAGTTCTAGATAAAGCTTTTATTTCTCAGCTACTATATGATTTACACAGCTTAATACTCATCTTCAGTAAGAATTTAAAACCAGTTTCACTTTGTAGGACAGCATTTTAATTTGTGTTTTAGTATCAACAGTCATGGCCTAAGAGAAGCTGGAAGCAAAGGCTGTAAGTACTGTTATGTACCTGCTGTCTGGGGCAGAAGAAATATTTTTCCCTACCCATAAATTGCTTCTATGATTTCCTGGTTTTCACTCAGAAAAACATCACTTCCTTATCCAGAAGAGTCTTTCTTCCTGCAGAATACTTTGGAGTCATTCATTTCAAACCTTCAAATTTTAAAATAAGGATTCTGCAGATAGCAAGACAATGCATGTTGGACACAACTAAGGGAGGTTCGTAACTCCACAACACTATCCCTTCCAGAGCTGTGAACAGTGCTCCCTCCTCTCCACCTATGAATTTCTTACTACCAATGAGATAGCGTTTGAGGGTGAAAATTTCACAAGAGGTTGGAAAAAGGTCACAATTTAGAAAATCTCCCAAGAGTTTCTTGAATTGAAATACCCTGGCACTTCAGTACTAGTGGGCAATGCCTGCACTCCTCATACATTTGGCTGAATAACCAAATGTATTGAAGATGCTGAATTAGAACTTTTCAACTGCACAAATGAGATGTGGGATTCTGCTTTAAAAAAATTAAAATATACATACAGATGATAAACAATCATGGTTATCTTAGTATCTTCTGTAGACATTCTGCGTGCAAAGTAACACACCAGAACAGTTTAGAAATTCATGCAGCTAGATGAACAAACTACTAAGGCTAAGTGGGAGTTGTCAGCACCTCTGCTAACATGTGGTAAGTGCCATGGGCACACTCTTATCGTGTGGTATCTTGCAGTAAGCACTAGGCAACTTGCTTCTTTTCATGAAGGAATGAAGGTATCTCTTATTTACCACAGGATATTGCTGGTGAAAGTGTGCCCAGGGGCAGGTAGAACAGCCACAAGGGCTTGAGTTCATATTCGCACTTGTACTCACAAATAGATTGTCTGCATCAAGAAAATGGGATTATATGCTGATCTGCAAGTCTCAGGTTAAGAGATTCCTCAGTTCAGAGAGTACAAGATAACTGAGCTGTGGCAGAGCAGAGGAGACATCTCTTTAAAGCAATGAGTTTATCTGCCTGCCTCCATTGTTTACTGTGTTTACAAAACCCACACAAGACTGAGGCAATGACATTTTGTCATGGCCATGATTATTCCATTAAGGCTTGCATAATATTTATGGCATCTTTCCAGCCCTCAAATTCAATAAACTGTAGTAACTTCTATGGACACTTGTTTCTTCAGCATATTGCTGATATCTTCATTTCTCTTTTGCTACCTAACAAAAATGGATCGAAAGACAATTCTGTTAACAGATGTTTTCATGAACAAATACATTAGGTAGCAGTATTACTTGCCCTCATTAATGAAAATCAAGAAGCAGTTCTTGGCAGGATATAAACCAGTGGTGCTTAAATATTTTAGGTAGCCAACTTAAGATGTGTGGGAGTCTCATTGTTAACCATTTTTAAAGCTTAAGCTCTTTCCAAATGACACATGCAGCACAAACCTAAAAAAATAAGTCATCTTAGAAAAACTTAACCTAGCGTGTTATCAAGTATTTATTTATTAACTTGTTTATATGACTGGAGTTATTTGCAACACTCAGAATAGTTCCATGCTAAGTATCAAGACCTCTCCTATCTATAGGATTGAGGTTGCTGTACTGTATCTAATGCCACATGGAAGAGCTAATTAGTTATTGATTTCATATGTCTATAGCCAGCTTTCAGCACCAATTTTTAAACATTTTTTTCAGTCAATCACCAACTGAGGCCAATTATGGACTGAAACCTGTGGTCAAGCTGTTTCGGGAGGCAAGAACTTGAAGAAAGCCAGTCTCAAAATCTTTTCTGAGGCAGAACGACCACAGCAGGGACCAACTTCAGGATCTAGAGTCTCCTACTGAGTCTACAAAGTTTTTGAATGTGGATGGCACTTCTAACAAAATCCTAAAGCAAAGGAGGGTCACTCCCATCTGGACTGAGTGAGCTTTCTCCTCTTGTGTTAGTCAAGGTACGAACCATTGCCTTCTACTCTACCAGACACTGCAGAGCTCAAAGTTGCAAAGACCAAAGGGAAGAGCAATAATTAAGGTTGTGAAGATGAAGAAAGAAAAGTATTTCAGGAAAGTCAAAGCTGAGTCAAGGTTATATGAGTAATGTTAAAGAGGTGGCAAAAGGCAGATCAACAGATACGGGATCGTGGGCACAGGAGCAGGAAGTTGGAAGCAAATGAAAGATTTGCATCAAGAGAGAAACCAGAGAAGAGTTGTGAAGAAGGCTCTAAGTGCCGAAAACAAAATCTGAAATAGTTCAGAACTAATTATAATATTTTTCCATTCAACAATTATACCCTTTTTAAAACTGAAAACCAACCTGCATAGACACGCAGCGGCTGTGAGATACCACCAACCCCTGAGAAACATTCTGTGATTCATGGCAAAAACATGAGGATGTTCAAGTGTGGTAGGTCAAGCAGTCCTAATTTTTTTTAATTAAACAACTCTGAGCACAGAGCACGCTCTCAGAGAAGATGCAATTGTCCTTGCTACAGCAAATTTGTCCAAACTTAATAGGAAAAATGTTAATGGCTTTAGTGCTCAACATTTATGATTTACGTCGCTGTTGATGTTGCCAGTAAGTCCTTGAACATTCTTGGAGAAAGAAAAAAAGAAACCATAAAAGCTTGAAATGCAAATAAACTCCCTATGGGAACTTTTCTCAAACTGCACAGATAGGCTAGGTGCTCAACTCCTGGTCCTCAAAGAGGTTATGACATTGGAAAAGCCTCCTGGGCAACAAAATGCCTTGGAGAAAACCCCCACCTTTCAGAACATACCATCATAGCACTTTTTTCTCCCTGTTACTCTGTCCCACCTTTTGCACATGCTATGTCCTGTATCAGCCAAATTCTTCTCTATAGTTGCAACATCCATTCTGAAAACAGTCCCACTACAAACTCAAGACCAGGGTGAAAGTCTAGGGAAGCTTTATTAGATGCAGTGATAGCTGTAATACAGATTGAACGGCTGTAATGTCCCTACAACTGAAAATCAAAAGCTTATCAAATGATTTGACAACTTAAAATCTGATATTAGTAAGATGAAAAGGGACACTCACATAACTCCCATCCCCCTAATTCTGCACACAGATCTCTGTAAGACTCAGAAGACTAAACTAGACATGCACTGTAGGAGGACTGTTCCCAAAAGGCTGAATGACATACAGAAGTCATGAAAAAACCCAACCAGCCACACAGTTATCATTACACTGACACTTGAGTTACCAGCATTTTAATGGAATCAGACTCAGAAACAGAGATGCTTGGAATTTGACATAGTAGCTGGCCAGTTTTAGGGATGGTATACAATGGCAATTTTACCTCGCTCCTTAAGAAGTGAGATATCAAAGGGCTGTGCACTTTCTGCAGGACACAAACATGCAGGTGAGCAGTTACTCCAGAGCAACTAACGCAGAGTAAACCCACACCCTAGGCTGCCTTGTTGTAACACGTTCACGTAGCCATACCCTCCGCTTCAGTTTAAGTTTTTCAACTAAATTAAATTAAAACTCCCTCAATACTGAAGAAGGGTTCCAAGTCTTGTGCACCAAGAAAAACAGCTGTAGAGTTTCCAACGTTCCTGCCTCTAGCAGTCCATGCTGACTCTCTGCTGGAGATAATCACCCAGACAGCAGACACTAGTGCTGAACGGTTCCTCTGCCACAGCCCTCCTGCCCACTTCAGCACCTTGGCATGAGTAAATACACCTTTGGCAAGGGCAAAAGTTAGCTCTGGGACCATGGGCTGGGACAGCCAGAGCAGGGCACCCTGACACCAGTGACTGCAGGGTACCCACCATTGCTGGTGGTCCAAAACGTCACCGCCTCACGTTGGCACAGCTCTTCTGAGCACAACTCAGTTTTCAGCCCACTCAGAATAGTCACAAAGAAGCTTAAGAGAATTTAGTTAATCTATTCCAACAGTTCATAGAGATTTCCCTGAGTGTTCCCACATGCACCACCTGGACAGAGAGAAAGGAAGAGTTTAGCTTCTAGGATTTTTCCAATGAGGCAAAAAGAAAAGTTGTTAGTGAGCAGAAATGTGGGGATGAACACTTGAGTAAGCTACAAGTTATAAAGGGTTATATATCCCTGTAGACAGGGATAAAATAAGCTGCAGGAGGAGAAACAGCTTGCAAATGAGATAAACTAGTAAACAGCTTAATTTATTTCACATTTTTTCAAACTTAACACACGAGTTGCAATATGCACTCAGGTATTTCTATGTTACAGCACAAATATTACTTCCAGGTCCCCTAAAAGGCTCACTGCTCCTGCAAAACCTTCCCATTGCACTACAGAAGCTGCTACCAAAGAAAACCAGCAGCTCCCAACCAAAGCCCAGAGACACACAGAGAAATAAGCTTCCATGTACATCCTGCATCCTAGCAAAAGGCAGCAGTCAGCCAGCCACAGCAGATGGATTTGCTGGCAGTAAAATTAAGAGGAAGCTTGTACAAAATTCTTTTACTATCCAGATAACCAGAATTTCAAGCACACACATTACCTAAAAATCAAAATGGGTCTGCAATTCTCTTGGGTTTAACTATTGAGAATTCAAATGAGTATTTACTTGATAAACAGGCAGTTTTAGGGCTGGGATTGGAATTCATATCTTGAATTTCAAGAAGCAAACCCAACTTTAACATCTCATTTAAGAGACTGAATTTCAGCTGAGCTGGCAAACAGATAATCATACTCACAGCTCAACAGCCACAGAAATGATTTCCATAGCATTAGAAGTCAATATCAGCTCATTAAAATGTAACCTTGTGGAGACTGCACTTAATTCCTAGTTCTAACAGTCACCCTCCACAACTGTTACATCAACAGTAACTTCATGAAACAGAAATCAAGGTACAAATGTACAAGCACGATTCATACATTAAAGAAAACTTTAGAACAGGAGACAGGTTTGTGAAAAAAACCTTTTTGGCAACAATTACAGCATAAGACAAAATGGCTTGACTGGCTGAAATCCTCTGTTCTAAGAGGAATTTCAGGAATGCAAAATATTGTCTGCTGAATTATTGTCTTAGACATGAGTTGTGTTTGAGAACGCCAGCTACGCAGAACATTACTGTGCTAAGATTTGGGATGTGTGCTAAGTATTTAAGCTAAGAAAACAAGCAAGAGCAAACCCTTAGTACCAACTTCATCTTTGTTACTATTTTGATGTTTTATTACTTTCTTTTTTTAGGTAAAAGTCTTCCACAACAACAACAGAAATAGTTAAATAAAGAAACAAAGTAATCTAGTGCAAAACCAACCAAAATTTATAATCAATGCATGTTATACCAGAAGTATCAAAATACAAATATACAAAATGTACACATTTAGTTTGTTCCTTTCCTAAATTTGGGAAAAAAAAACAACTAAACCAAAGAAAAACAAAACAAAAACACCCCACACCAAACAAAAACCCACAGACAAAAAAAAACCCACCAAGTGTAAGCCTTTGATAATCCTCCCTAAAGATGAATTTGAAGATCTAATGCCCAGTTTCTGGGAGGACCACTTCACATAGCTGCTCACTTCACAGGCAGTATAAAGGATTCTCTTCATTTTGTTTTTAGCTGACATAGCTGTGCTATTTGGCCCAACACCTACAGTCAGGCTGATGATTTCTGAAACACTTAGCCATAAAGCAGAAAGGATGGAAGCTGGAGAAGACAAAAGGACCCGAGATAAGCCATCAGTGAAACACCAGATGATCAGTCCCTTTCTGCAGCAGAGCAGTGGACAAAACAAAACTGAGAGCACTGCAGCTTCCTGGAGATTTAATTTAAATGTAAGACAAGCTGCCTTGTTACTGCAACATCTTAGGAGAGCAGTAATAAGCACAGCAGGCTTGCAAGAGAACCACGTAAGAGAAAGCACAAGATGGCAAGCAACACAAAGAACAAATGTAGTCCTTCCCTTTTTTTTCCCCTTGATTTTAAGTTGTTACATCATCTTCATTGATTTTAACACACTTCTCTTAAGCTTCATTTCTATTCTTTTAATACCAATGTGGCAACAATGCTGCCAACCTTTTTAGCCTGAGCAAGGGGCAATGAGTCCAAACACAATCTGATATATGCACTTGTAGCCACTCCTATTATCCCAAGGATACTTTCCCCAACAGGAAAAAAAAAAAACAAAATGAAACAGCTTTTTAAAAAGCTTCTTCTAAACTGCATTTTTTATTTAGAATGCAAAAGCCAGTTTTGGTCACTCCAAACGGTCAGCTAAATTCATCATCTACAGCAGATGGCATCTAAATTGGGGCTATTAGAAAAGATAACATTTTCCTTCTGCTTTTTTCCATATTAGGAAAAAAACAAATAAATTCTAGGATTACTTTAATACTTGTACTTCCTTCTCACCCTTTTTTCCACCTCAGGAAGAGAGATATGAAGCTCACAGGAACCATATGTCATCTGTTGACTTTAGCAGCAAAATGCAGCCAAAAGAACATTAAATCAGTGTCTTTGTTTCTTCTGACTCATCTGAATTTATATCCAGTCAGGGTTTTATGGGCATAAGCTTGTTTCAGAACCTGAGGTAAAACATTTTTCTTCAACTGCAATTATTTTTATTAGCAAAAATTAATCTGTAAACATCTCCTTAATACTCTTGCCACAAACCAAAAGGTATGCATTAGTCAGCCTCGCTGGTTACGTGCTCAGTGGAGGTAATACTCTGGGTATGTCTTCATACACCTTCATAAATCACCTGAAGATTAGTTTTTACAACTCAAAAAGAAAGGCAAAGTTCTGAGTAGTAAGAATTGCACCATTTTTGAGCAGATGCCCCTTAATGTACGCTTATAAAACTCATTCTGGTTCATTTTTTCTGTCTAGAAGCACATAGATACCCATGTAGGCATCCACATACTGTTGTTCCTCAGCAGTAAATAAAAAAATTCTATCCTCTCTCCACCCAGATATGAGGAAAAATGTGTTTACCTTTCACCTAATAAATTCAAGTCACCTTCTGAAGTGGTCACGGAGTCTAATCCTTCAAAAGACACAGGTTTGCCTTACACTTCCTTCTGGGAAATCCACAAGCTGAGCATGATCACTCAAAGTTCTTTGACCCTGCACCCCCCAGAGATCAGGAAGATGGACTAATAAAGGATTAAGAATCCCAAACCCATACACAGCTAGAGAAGAACACGAGTTGAGAGGGTGTCCATACACTGGTGCACCCTTCCCACGCACGCACGCACACAACCAACGGCGTGGAGGAGCAGGGGCTACAATTAAAGTGTTTTCAAGAAGTTTAAAGAAATTGGCAGACAGGTCGACTCGTTATTTATTTACAGGAGGCGTGTGCGTGCCCAAATGGGTGAAGGGGGCCAAGAACCTTCTCAAGCCAGTGCGAAATTACTGGCAGAAGAACAGGACCCAACAGTTCTGCATTCCTGCACAGCAGCTGCTTGTCAAGAGATGGGTGCACGAACCTACATCTAAATTTACTTTTGATATCAGCACAGAAAAATCCTTTTTTAGAAATGCTGGTGAAAGGGGAGTTTCCCACACTCCTCATCTTACATTTTCTCTTTCAAACCTACAGTTTGCTTGCTTGGCAAAATGCAAGGGGGATGTTTAAAAACCACTTCAGTTCTGCTGCTTTTTAGGTAACTTTTGTATTTACTGCCCTGGAAAATGTTCTTGGGAGAGCACAGGGAAGAAGAGGAGGGAGTAGTTAAATACTATAAACTAGAAATAATAAGGTCCAAGAGACTTTTCTCATTTCCCAAAGGCTTTGACATGAAAGCAAACTATCAGTATCCACTTCCAATTGTAAGAAATTTTCTGGTGCTTTCATGCAAGATGCAACTTATCTTAATTCTCAGTCTTCATTAATCCTTCCAGCTCATTAGAAGAAGAGTATCAAGCAACAACAACAACAACAGTTATCTCCATAAACCACAAATATGATACTGCTTTCACTCAAGCATTTCATAGCACATAAAGCAGTAAGCTACAAATTAGAGCCATAAACAGCTAACAGATGGGGAAACACTACTCCCAGAGTTGTGTAATGTGGAAGCAAAGTTCCAGCACAGAGTCCAAGTCCATGGTAAGAGACTGCAGATTTGCACACTGGCTAGAGGAGGATTGCTGTGAGAAAATCACTGGGCTTTTTAGGTAATCTCTAAAATAACAGTCAACCAGGCAAACTGAAACCTGAAAACTGTTTGAGCTTTATTGAAATTAATATAACTGAATTACTGAAAATACACTAAAAGTGCTGGCATTCAATACAAACACCATGACGGATCATTAAAAGAATTATTTATTACTCATTTATTAAGAATGAGTATTTTTTTAATCACAAACTATCATGCTGAAACACTAATTAGTTTAATCATTTCTGAACAGGCTGTGCCTTTGAGACAGACACGAGTTGGCTATTCCCACAAAAAGTCACCTGTCTAGCCCCTGCAGTTTGGGCTTTCTCTTGCTGCTTCACTTCAGACAGGAGAGGAGCCACAGGCTCCAGATGGCCACAGCTTCCACGTGACCCTGAGAGAGAACAGCTACTGCACTGCCCACTCCATCTGCCCTGCGGAGATGTGAAGCCAGAGCACTGGAGAAGAGTGTTGAGCGCAGTCGTGGCACATACACATCTCCTGCCTTAAGAGACAAGTGGATGATAATAAAAAATCTGGAGAGAGCAAATCTGTGGCAAAGTCTTGGCCACAGTTGGATTGCTCCTCCTTGCCACCCCTTAGTGAAATCAGAGCAAGCAGGTTGATTTGGAGAGAAAAGGTTACTCCGAGACAACCACGCATGGGCATGGAAGCTCCACCAGCTTAACCCACTCAGCAGCTGAAGCATCAGGCAAAAGCCTGCTCAAGTAAGTTCTGGTCCTGACTGGAATGGCAACATGGGACATCACAAAATTCCCGAGAAAAGCCAGTCTTGGCTACCAGTGGGGAAAAGTGATGCATGGTGTTGCAGGGCACGTGCACAGAAGGGTGAAAGCCAGAACTGTGGAAAGACTTTTTGTCAGCTCCCCTTGCTATGTCTTCTGAAAAAAATCCATCTTTGCCTCAGTTTCCCACTGAGATTCCTTTTACTTGCATTCCTTTACCATCTTCTACTTCACCCAGTATAATAATATTCATAATATAAGCCACAAACTCCATTATTTAATCCATTTTGTTCTTGTACTTCAAAACCCTAAAACGTCTGCTGTCTGAGTGACAACACAATACTTAAGTTTTCCCTACAACTACTTTTCTTCACCAAATACCACCATAAAAGCTGTCCCACAGCATTTAAGGACCCTACACAGAAATTGCTTCAGAATTTAGCCACCTGGTCACAGAACTCTGCCACATTACCACCCATTCTCATCCCCAAAAGATGTAGGACCCTTTCCTTGTAATCACTGATCTCCTTTGCTTTAAATGCCAAAGAAAGTTTATTTATACTGACATCTTAGGCTGTAAACCAGAGGATCTGAGAAACAGGCTCACTCTGCTTGCTGCCTCTGGCAAAACCAGGATTTCAAACAAATATTATTGTACCTAGGTTCTCCAAAAACCTCAAATCAAAACACTATGCTGAGAAATTTCAGGTGCTCATTTTTATTCTTAGTGGCCAAAAGCGAGGCACCAACAAATGGACAGGCAGCGGAATGGGTCAGGAGAAGGATTCCAGATTGGATACTGAACATGGTCAGCAGAGCAGGACAATGTCACTGAAAATGGGAATCTACCCCTCCTCCATGTCCCTTGTCCACTTGGCTCCCACACATATATCTTGCCCATATATCCATAAGCATTTTGAGCAACTGTGTGGTGAGCATCAGGAAATGGACATGGACACAGATAAACCTTTTCTTTGAGAGTTTAATTCTAACTCATGGCAATTTGTCAATCCCCAGCTTGGAAGAGGAGGAGCAGCATGATGGAGACAAGAGTAGAGAGGCAGTGTGGCCTCTGTCTGCACTGACAGAAAGTTACACACCCAAACCTGCCCAGGGAACACCTCATCCTTAACCTACCCTCTGTCTCACTTCTATTTTAGACACCTCAATCTTTTTCTGAAGAGAGTAATACAAATTAAATATCAGAGTGAGAAGGATGGGTTTTTTTCCATCTCTACTGTTTAAGATTCACCTTTTGTTCCATCAGATCATGTGAACTCTGCCCTCTGTATGTAAATCAAAACCAGGAGTTCAAAGGTGTGTCAAACATTGAGTATTTTCACCTACACCACTGCTGCTCCATCCAGAAGACTTTTGCTGTAAGGCAATCTCTTTAATGGGAAAAGGACTCACACAGGCAATTTAAACATTCTAAAGCTGCAGTGGGGCAACACAAGAGAAACTGAGAAATTCTTAGTCAACCAGTATTTTAAATCATAATAAAAAGACTTTAGGAACTTGGCTCATTTTACAAAGTTCGTTTATGCGACCGTTGCAACGAGCAAGCTTCTGATTTCAGAATGCTGAAAGCAATCATTTAGCACAATCCAAGGGAGAAGGGGAATAAAAATCTGCATTTCTCTGATGAGTTTCTTTTCCAACATTAATTTCTCAACCAGCAGTTTTATTAACATTAAGCAATATTCTAAAGAAATGCTCAAGGATGTAAGTGGAACCTTAAATGAATCCCTCAATATGGTTTCTGTGCACTTAAACCACTTCATAGATAATAACTCCCTCCAGAAAAATACATCCTACTCCAAATAGAAATTGCTTTTATCAAGTTCTAAAGGAAATGGTCTCTGCCTGCTTTTGTCCTTAAGCAACTACCATCAACCACTGAAGGGTTATTAGCACAAGACAGAGTGCCAAACCCTCTCTGTTGCTAACGTGAATGTGCCCTGTGGATGGCATGTGGAAGATCTCCATTTTTAGACACCTCTGCAAAGTAAAGCCTTTGCTAAACATTCCTGGAGAGCCTCAATCGTTCACATTTGGGGGAGGTGGGGACCAAGATACCATAGTACCCTGAGATACTGTATTCCACATGCTGCATCTTCTAGCTTGCTACTGATGCAAGGTACAGAGCACAATTTTAGATCTCCTTCAAGTGGACAGCCCACGCTGTATACAGAGCACTTTAAATACCAAATGTTTAGTAACAAAAGGTTCTAACATCTCTCTATTAACCATGAAATGCCCTGGCAGCCAGCAAAGCCTCCCTACTCTTATGCATGGCTTTCAGGGATGCTGCTGGGTTGAAAAGGTAAAATTCTTGTTGCCCAACAACATGCAATCCAAGAACAAAACCCCACTCCAAATGGCTTGATAGGAGAGCAAATGTATGGATTTTTATAGACTTAGATCAACTCCAAGGTGTATAAACTAACACAGTGCTATTCAAAGAAGTCAGAACTCCAATGCTCCTGTCCCACATTCTGCACTGATTTGAATCTTGCCATAAAAAATAGTCAGTGGTTATTCTTCTTAACTGACAGAAAATAACAGCTTAGCCAAAAACTAGACCTAGAAAGTCACTTAGCACCTTTCAGCCACCTTCAGGGTAAGAAAGTCAAAAATGAATAAACCCAACATTACAAGAAATTGAAAGATCACAGAATGTTGGAAGGGACCTCAAAAAGTCATCCAGTCCAACCGCCCTGCCAGAGCAGGGCCACCTACAGGAGGTCACACAGGAACAGATCCAGACAGGTTTTCAATGTCTGCAGAGCAGGAGACTCTACAACCCCTCTGAGCAGCCTCTTCCAGGCTCTGTCACCTTCACCTTGAAAAAGTTTTTCCTTCCGTTTCTTTGGAACCTCCTATGCTCCAGTTTGCACCCAGTGCCCCTTGTCCTGTAATTGGACGTGGCTGGAAAGATATACACTATGCTAAATTATTGTTGTATTACTAGAAGTATGGGTCTGAGTGGATTTGGTGTTATAATTTGCCTCAATTTGGGCACTTTCAGACTTGTTTGGGGAGAGTTTAAGCTGATGTAAGTCTCACATCAGAAGAGACTCGTGGTAAACATAAAAATCTTACTGATTTAGTACCACAATTGAATTTGATCTTTGCAAAGCACTTGGGCTTTCATCTAAGAATCAAAAAGGTGAATTTTAACAATAAAAAAACCTGATCTAATGGAAATGATTCCAGGAGGACATGCTGAGCTTTCTGCCACCGTTTCCAGCCTCACATTTCTTCTGTGCCAGCTCCCACACATGTAAACTCCCAGAGTGATTCCTCAGGGAGCCCATCCTGCAGAAACCAAGCTCTGCACGAGAGGAGTCAATACTTCTAGGGGTTTCACTCCCTGAGTGAGCTCTCCATGAGTCAACAGAGGATCACCTCTGTTGGTGGCAATGGCTAGTAACAATTTTAAGATATCTAAAAATATGGCTCTATTGAGAACCAGGGACTCCAGCTGCTTTAAAAACTCTTTATAGTACCAAACCCACATTTAAACAGTGGTCTTCAAATACCTCTAAGCAAGTACTCTCACAAACCTCTAACCTCCCATGTTTCTCTTGTTTCCTTGCAACATTTGTTAAACAAATTCTAGAGGTCATTTCCATGGCTCTGGAGAATCTGACTAATATTATGATAAATATTCTTGGAGAAACTGATTTGAGGGGAGAAGAGGCAAGAGGGGAGAAGAGGCAAGAGGCAATGAAATAATCACAATATTACTGTTATGGATGTCACCATCTTTGGTCTACATCAAAATGCATGCTAAAAATAGTAAGAACAGAGTTATATTAAACCACGAAAGTACAACGTGTCTTGATGCAAATTTTGTTTACATAAAATAGATTTATTTTTTTTCCAGTGGATTTGAAACAGCTGAGAGAAAAACACCAGACAAATTGCTCCCCATCTTCAGATGGCACTGAAGAGCTGGTATTTATGTACAATGCAAGAAACTGCTCCCAGTGAAATCCTGTCTGGGGTACTGTTCTTAGAAGCAAAAAACTCAAGTCTGAGCATATGAATAAAAATTAGATACAGAAAAAACTTTTTCATTAACTGAGAATTTAAGTTGTTTACTAAATGATTACATGAAGTCCTAATTTCACGAGCAGAGAGGACACATCCAGAATAAAAGTTTTTTCTTACTGCATTCAAGAGAGAAAATAAGTATTTGAAATACCCAAATTCTTCAGAAATCTCCAATACCTTTTAAAATGCTAAATGACTCTGAATGCACCTTTAAATCACCAGAGTACCAAAGTAATTTTTACATGGTTTCCTTTCTCTCACTGAACTTATCTCAGAATCCAATAGCTTAAGTTTATCCGCATATCAAAACAACACTGAAACTTCACAAATTTCTGTTCCTCTGCCTTCTCAGTTATGCCAATATTAGACAAATATTATCATTCCAGAGCCATGGAGAATACTAGTTTGGGTTTTTTTTGTAACAGCAGTCATCACCTCTCCAAGTTCCATGAGAAAAGCAGAGATATTAGGCTTCAGCTTTGCTGCAACTCATCAAGAGATAAGACCTGTAAAGTAGCAGCACTAGTCATGCAAACCATCTGGTCTAGTGGCTGGAGATAGCAGTACCAGCAAGAAAATTTCCCAGGGTATTTATTGGTATTATCTTAGATACCATCTTCTATTTCCTATTGAGATATCAAGCTCATGAGGGTATATATATTTCATAGCTCCACACACGCATATGCTCCCCTTAAACACAGCTGAATTTGGACTCTTCAGGAGTTTCTTCTTAAGCTGGATCTAATTACAGCTCATCTTCCTGCCAAAGCAACAGCTGTCTCCTTAGGAAAGTGGTAATTGTCACATAAAAATCCAGGTTGTACTTGCTTCCTGCTTTTGCTTGTGACTAATATTCCAAAGGTGGGGAAAAAACAAAACCAAACCAAACCACCAAGTACCCACAACACAACTACACTAATGTCTGAAACTGAACAGAAAAAAAATACAGTAAATAGCAAAGAATGAGGTAAAAATAAAGACACACAGCAAAACCTGACACCCCACTTCAGGCCACTGTTATTAAGTAGTATGACAAAAAATAAACAAAATTTAATTCAGAAGATGTCTGTGACTTTTATTACTTAGTTCATTCATATATTTTAAGAAAACATTTTCTCTACTTCCAAAAAAATGAATCCAAGCCCCTGTTTACTGTTAAAGACTCAAAACCGGTCTACACCTCACAAAGCTTAAACAGTGATTGAAATCTTCGAGACGTGCATCCCTATTTTGATGTACTGGGGCAGCTATGAAAAATAACCAAATAAAAGCAGTAGCTTTACACACAGAGGACACATTTCCTACCATACCTACGACTGATGTTACAATAGCATCAACTATGAAACCAAATCTGGTCTATCAGCCATCACATTGCTTGACTCAAGCAAAAAATAAACCTAGTTACAACGCAAGTGCCAGCAAGCAATATACCCAGATTAGCATCCTTCTTTTTGTAACCCTTGGTAGTATCTCACTTAAGCACGAGGAGTGGTGGGAAACTTTAAGGGGAAAAGGGTAACTGAGACAAGGCAACTGGCTGCCCTTGTAATCTGCCACGGAGAGCCACTTCAGGTCATGAGAAATTCCAAGATGACAACTCTTTCATAGTTCTCTTCCCACGGTCAGAAAAAATACCACATGGAAAATAAATACTCCATGAAAAAACTACTCTTTCACTAGCTTTCGTGGCAACTCACACATAAGCCAAACAATGTCCACGGGTATCAATCACTTTCTCAAACGCCTTTCCGACCCGTGCACGAACGTGTAAGAAAGTTCACTGGACACGTAGCAGCTGGCTCGTGTGCTGCTTTCAGATCCTGATATCTGCAACCCTTCTACCGGATCTACCATCATTGTCTGAGCTCAGATGACTCAGATAAAAACAATGTGAAAACAGAGCTTGTTTTTGTGTTGAAAGTCTCCCCTGGTCTCCTGCAACAATAACAGGAAGAGCTGTACGGATCGATAGGCGAGATTACTAATAGGGGCTTTTCTTCTCCTACCCAACAACACCAGTGAAACTTTCTTGACCAGGTGATACATGTGAGACTTACCAGGTCTCTGTGAAGCACCCAGTTTGCATGGAGGTAATGGATTCCATCGAGGATCTGGTAGAGGAGGGATTTAACCATAGATCTCGGCAACTGCATGGGCTTTTTATTTGCTTTTGAGGCACGGTGAAACTTGATAATATGCTAGAAATAAAACAAGTAGAAACATGAAGCACGTTAGATAAGAGGAAGGTCTTTTGTGTTGTTTTTTTTGAGCTATTAACACTAAATAATGGAATGAAATATAAAATCTGTTGAACTTTGCAATTAGAAGTAATAGTGACGTGCTCACTATTAGGTTTTATTCTCCAAGTTGCTTTAAAAAACAGGTATCAAGCTCTAGTTAATGTCTGAAGACTGGCTACTTACCTCCAGTAAAGGGTCTTAGACATTCTCCTCCCTCCCTCCTCCCCATTTGGAATCCTCTTACCCTGATCTGCTAGAGTGAAAGCTTCCAGACCAGGAGTATCTACCAGAAAGGTCCATACCCTATGCTTTCACAACTCCCCTCCTCCTCTCCAGAAACACCCAGCACAGAGAGCTTGTGACTACTTCAGTGTTCCTCCCTAAATCATAATTCCAGCAGAAAAAGAGTAAATAAATATAAGGTGTGGGGAGACAACTCCCAAAACTCCACAACATTACAGTGAGATCAGGTTCAAACGTCTAGAAATGGTTATTTTATTGATTCCATGGTTTGGCTGAGTTCTTCACTGATGATTACAAGCTAGGGGCTTTTGGATTAAAGAAGTCAGACCATTGGAGGACAAATACCACTTGAAAACATCAAATACAGAAATGGATCCCAGCATCAGTCAGTTAAGGAATGAAAAAAGATTGTGAAGAGGTTACGGAGACATCTGGAAATATTCATAAGCTGATTAATATTTATTGTAAGATCAATGTGGAGATGATGGGTTAGGTTTGGCTTTGCTACCCTGTACAAGAAATAAAGTGGGGTGAGGCCCTTCTACATTTTCAATCCTTGGGCAAGCTGGGGCTAAGCAAGGCACAAACCCAATCTTAATATATTGCCATGCAGCAAACAACTAAACCCATTAATTTGGACTACCAAAAAAAAGCCAAAACAAAACCAACAAACTCCTTTCTGAAAGCAAGTCAAAGAAGCTCCTCAAATAACAAAAGAGTTTGCCATTATGTGCTTTCTGAAAGACAGAAATAAAGGCAGTTTGCATTTTTACTGAAAGCAATTCAAAATGCTAATCTGTAGAGTGACAAGACTACTAATTACCCAGTGCTTTAAATAGGAATGGTCTAGTTAAAGATCACCTCCCTCCTCAGGTTCAGGAGGGGTAGCCAATGTCACTGCCATTCCCAATGGAAATGCTAACGAGTTACTGTTCCCTCCTGGTAAATGAGG
Source organism: Chloroceryle aenea (assembly GCA_013399075.1). Lineage (NCBI taxonomy): Eukaryota > Metazoa > Chordata > Aves > Coraciiformes > Cerylidae > Chloroceryle > Chloroceryle aenea. The sequence continues at coordinate 220,284 of VWZY01005963.1, read as the reverse complement.
GAAGCACTTTAGCCACTGTCTAAGTGTGCTTAGTGAAGGTGTAGACAATATTATTTAAAAAGAAATCAGAAAAGGAAAATGGCTTCAAACAAATCTTTAGGTACAGCTCAAGCTGTGCAATCTTACCCCTCATGGGTAACCACCAAAAACAAAACATGAGGACTTCCAGAACTCAGCCAATTGTAGTAAGATGACAAGCAGATAGAGGGTCAAACAGCCTCAGCATTCTCCACACATCTTCGTTCACTGTCACTCCCTAAGGATAACTTAATTCCCATGCTCTGCTGAACCACCTGGCCACAGAAGCTGGAAAATACCCAGACATATTCAGCAAAAGTCTGGGGAAGCCTTGTAGTGCACACTATACTACACAGGTATGCTGGATAACAGAAACCCATCCACAATGCTGTAATTCCTTTTCAATCAGTTCATTAGAACAATGCAGATGTGAGATCTCCTCCCGATACACCCAAAATGCTTCACAACCAATGAAGAATGCACGTTGCACAAGGTAAATGAAACTCCAAGTAACGTCCGGATCTATTCTGTGAAAGTAGTCGAATCCCTTTTCCTCTCTGCACATCTGCATTTTCAGATTCCTACATCTTAAAAAAACTGATTGGATTCCAAAACTTAGGAGTCAATTAGGTATTGACTTTTGAAAATAAAGAGTGTAAAATCTTCCTATTGCTTTTATATATTCTGGGTTGTATTGCTGTTTGCAATCCCAGGGACTACCGGTTTTATTTACTAACTGCTTATTCCCAATGTTCAACTTAAAAAAGCATAATAACATTGAAAAGAAAAATGGATGAACTGGCTTATTTCAGTAAGACCATTTTAGCTTCAGCAAAGGCAAGTCCATATAAATGATAATAGATAAAGAAGTGAACCAGAGCTAAGCATCTGTAAAGAAAACGCAGTGGTGACTCTCATAACAATACTCAGTCTAGTAGTTTCCTCCACGTTACCTACCAGTGTGTTGGAAACTGGCTGATGAGGAACTATGTACATTTTCTAAGTCCTCCCCATAAACAAAGTAACCATTATGCAGGACAATGGAGAGCAAACTCCTTTAGGCTGTTTCACGCAAACCCCTCGTGGTTATCCAGCAGTTAAATGAGTATTCAAAAAGATTCTAAATTTAACCTGCTTCCAAGGAACTCAAGCTGCTGCAAAATATTCTCTCTGTGTTTGTGTTACTGCATTCGCAATGCTGAAAAGTGCTGTTCAGGATGACAGAGGTTAAACCAAACAAGTGAAACCTGGAAAGTTTTCATGGAAGTAAGAAGCCAGCTGAAGGAGAGATTTTATGCATGCCTGCTAAATGAAGTTCCAGCGTGAGCTGCCACCTCAACAACATGGGATGATCCACAGACCTAAAGATACAACAAACCCCTAGGAAATCTGATTACTTGAATTCACCTGTGAAAGGCAATGCTTGTTTCAAAATTACACCCATCTCCATCAAACTGAAGTGCAATCACATCACAGATGCTCCTCCCTGCTGAAGTAAATTGTCTGTTCACTCCCACACTTTAGCAAAATCCCTTCTTTCTAACCAATCCCTAATTCAACCTTTGAGAACAAAATTAATTATGTTAATATGCCACTAGGAAGTGAAATTACAGTTTAATATTGCCAAGATGGAAACCTGGATATGCATTACATTGGTCAAGAGGAAGATTCAGATTATATGGCTTTAAATCTCATTTTAAACATAAAATTATTTCCCTCTTCCTTCTTCAGCAGTCAATACCCAAACAAAGGCAACTAATTGTTGAGTGTTACATGTAAAGCACTTAAAAAGCTATAGAAAAATAAATCTGAATCTAAAGGTGGTATAAAAACTAACTGTGCACCGTGCCCATAATTTTCAGAAAGAAGCAGCAAAGGCAGACCCAACTAACCTGAGTAACATTTCTTCTCTGTTCCAAAATAAATCACAGCATCGAACACCTCCAGTCTGGACTCATGAGACACCAGAGTTTTAGACACTAAAACAACTGCTGTCAAGGATCTACCACAAATCAAATCAAGACTGAAGTCAGTTAAAGTACTTCTATGGTGATCACTTCAGTTTTCAGTTTTGGAAGGATTACAGGCATCAACACGGAGCAGTCCTTTAAAGTATGTTCTTCATGTTTCAAACTTAAGTGGAACCTAAAACAACTCCCTGTGATGATGACCAAAACCACCAGAATCCAGCTGCTCTTTCAGGATATAGCTGAAACACTCAGTATTCACCATGCTCTGTCCACATTAATTCTCCACACACTTTATGCTTTTGCACCTTTGGCTCTGTGTTTGAGGTCTGTTCCTACCTGTTGTTCCTTCCAACCCTCACGCTTTGGGGTACAGAGAGGGAACTCACCTAAACGATGCTCAAATCCATACAGCTCTGGCAGAAGCAGCCAGTTTTGTGCCCAGTGCATTCTCAGAGCAGACAGCTATCACCAAGGAAGTGTGCTGCTTTGTGCAGGAAATCCAGTCATTGCTTTCGTGTCAAAAAGACCCCGTCTGTTCTATTTGGAAGGGATAAATCAGGCTGTACAGACTTCCCATAGCAATGGCTGACGATAAAAAGTGGGACTAGAAAGCGATCAAAACCTATGCCCATCTACTCAGAGNACACCCTGTGATACCCTATGATACTCTCTTCCACCCCAACAAATAACATTCCTCTGCCATCTGTCGGAATCCTATACTGGTAAATATGGACACAACAGAGAAGACAGTACAAATAATCACCTAGAAGAGCAGGACTGAATTAAAACAAAAACATCCAATGACTATAGAAAATGAAAAGGAAAGAAAAATTCACTGAGAAAATAATTTCTATGTGCATAAAAATATTTGTGATCAACTAGCACCTGAATTACCCTCATGATTAAGAGCTAAACTGATGTCTAGCAGAAGAAAGAATTTAAACTGATTACAACATATTTGAGGAATATTTAGCAACATTCATGTGATTAAACAAACATGCAGGTTTATTGCAGAAATCATTATGCAACACCTTCACAATTCCATTTAGCATATAAGAACATTATTCAAAATGTTGTTAGCTAAAATTAAGTACTTTTTTTTTTTGCATATTGAGAGAGTCTGCAGGTGTTATGAAACTCCGGTGTAGGAAGAATATTTTCTCCTTCCCATTATTTGAGGATTAATTTTAGATACACACAATTTATGCTTATGATCTCTAGCCTATATTTTTAAATGCATAAAATACGTGCAACAAGTATTTGATATAATACTAAGCTAGTCTATCCCTACCTTTTTATTGCTATCAACAATAATTTCAAGATTCATTTCACCCTGTATTTGTCAGTGGTATTTGCTGCTAAGCAGTTGTTGTTAGAGATCACTGGAATTTAATAAGAGAGAAACATTCCACCAAACTTAAAAAATCCCAAGATTGTGGTTTAACTGGTCTGGGATAGCAAATGTGTCATCATATTTGGTATTATAAAATCAGAGCTAATAAAACCATTGCTGGTCCTTAATATGGCTATAAAATGATCATAGCCAAAAATATAAAAATAAACATATCAGTTGAAGGAATTACACTTTTTAAAAATGGTATCTGTTCCACTCAGCTCTGTGCTAACTGAATTACATTTTTTTGACCTCAGCATAAATTAATCATGACAGAAAACTCGGACACAATCTGGATTAAAAGCATCTGAGACCTTAGGATAGATATTGAAAAAGGGATGTCCCTCCCAAGAGAAGGAGCAGGAGAGGATTGGCTTTGTGGCTATGAACATGTGAAGTTGAAAGTTTCAGGCAACTGAGTATAAACGTGTGTGACTGAAGCAGGTTACCAAGAATTATGAAAGGATGTGGCCTCTAATGTATGAGATGAGATATTCAGTGGCCTCTAACGTTGGAGATGAGATATTGAGTGGCCTCTGACGTTGGAGATGAGATATTCAGTGGCCTCTGATGTTGGAGATGAGATACTCAGTGGCGTCCAAGGACATTCACAGTTTTAACCTTGCATTAGAAGCATCTTTTACACTGAGGCACAAGCTAAAGAATCTCATATTTGTTTCATAGTACAAACATATATAAGCAGTGATGACAGTGTAGACAATACCCTATAAATTAACATATGTGACACATTCAACAGCCTAAGGCCTTTACCAGTTTACAGAGACTAATAGCCAAGAAAAATCATCAAGAAATTATTTGTGGATTACACAAAGAATTCTGGCAATTAAAGCAAACAAGAGTGATAAATCACTTGGTAAAAAGAATTCCTATATTCTTAGATATTCTTTCTTGTAACCTCATGAAGGGCTTTGCAGTGTTTTGTATAATGTAACTTGAGAGGTGATGAAGAAACATCTTTGCTAGGCTTAGTTATTAAATGATGAATATGTTTGCAGGAAAGGAAAACATAGTAAGACTTCAGCAATACCTGTCAAAAGCAGTTCAAATTAGCATAGCTTTCTTCATCTCTTAGTAGTAGCATCAAGAGAAGTTACAGCAAATTGTGAGGTATGCTGCTATCTATATTCAAATTTCAGATTTGAGCAGTCTAATCCTTGGGAATTAAATGCAAAGTGGGGAAAAAAAAAAAGGTTCTTGCTCACCATAAAAGAACTTTCTAAAAAATAAATTGGCACCATCCTGTTTCCTCATTAGAGCAGGACAATTTTTTTTTCAGTATTACAAAATGAACAGAATAAGATAGCATCTAATATAGTTTAGTCATCTCTTGCCAAATGCTTCCAGTACAGAAGCTGAAAAATGTAATGATTTTAATTAATCTGATGTTTGTAAGTGATGCACACTCACTCTCCTCACTGAAGTCAGCAGGAGTAGCTGAAGCAGGGCAGCTTTGAAGAGGATGATTCCCATACTTACAGGCACTTTTTGGCAAGTAACTATAAGCTAGCTACGTTTGAAACCATTGGTATCTGGAATTCTACATCCCTCCAGTGACAGCACAATTCCAAAACTTAAATCCTTCCAAACTGATACCCACAATGACAGACTTACGTTGGTTTTATGTAGTGCCAGGGGAGCACATAGCGCTAAGCAGCACTAAATGTGCCAGACCCCTACTACAGTTTCTACCCCAAGGAGCTGAGAGGGCACAAGCTGTAAAGCACAGGAAATGCAAAACACAACACAACACAGACAGGATGACCAAGTGGTGGTTATTACTGAAATGCGTTACAAAGTAAGTGGATTTTCAGGAGTTTTTTTGAAGGAGGATAGTGAAGGATCTTTACGTACGTTAATTGGGAGGCTGTTCCATGTGTAGGAGGCAGCGTGGAAAAAGACACAAAGTTGGGAGTGAGCAAAAGAGACAAAAGGGAAATTAAGAGCGATGCTTGGGAAGTGCTGACAGTAAAGGAAATGAGGATCGAGGTTAAGCCAGAACCAAGAGTGCCCTGAACATGGCTACTTTATGCAAGGGAGGCAAAAGAATTCCTGGCAAAGGCTTAAGAAGCAAAGAAACATGGGCAATTATACAGGAAAGGAGAAATGATTTGTGTAGCATGTCTCATAGACAAAAAAAAAGGAAGGGAGTTAGGAAGTGGGAGACCAGTTCACGTCAAATATCTAGTGAAACAAACATTTCAGTCTCAACAGAAAAGAATTAACTTCACTGACATTATGACCATACCCAGCCAGATGTGAGGAGTGGTAACAATATTAGACTGCAGTAATTCTTTATCTAAAGCTGTTAAATCACGTGAAAAAATCATACACCAAATAATGTAAAATCCACATGCCCAAAATAAATTCAAATGGAAAAGGTTAGGAAAAGAATGTTTTAAGCATTCATTCAATGTAGCAGTAGAATGAGTTTGTTGTGGTTGTTCTATAAAACGAGTAAACTCATTTTAAGCACAAATAAATTCTGTCCATACAGGGGTTTAGCTGCTGCATTCCTATTCATCATCACTGTCACCAGTTGTGAGAAATATATAAAGCTCAGTGTACCTTGAATTCTGAGGAAGAAAACTTAAAATACAAAGCTGCTACCCCGTAAGGTAAATAAAATTAACTATTTTTTAATCCTATGGAGGGGAATAAAATACCATGACTTCACTTGTTCTGAGCCAGAAGTATCTTTTTGCAGGGTCTTGTTTTCCTTTCCTACCAGACTAGGGTTTTTTTGTCATTTACAATTACATATTCATTAGCTCTTGAAAGCTAAGTGAAAAAACCTCCAACAAAATAAATGAAAATAAATAAATAGTAATAGCAACTTCTATGTTACTGAAGCTTTAAAAAGTAATACTGTAATTAATATTACTACGTCCTTTCCTTGCCAGTATTTTCAAAGGATTTATAAACATATTGACTACTCTTGGTAAGTGTTGGATATCCTTTAGGTTTAGACACAAATCCAGGTCCAAGCAACTCAGGTCTTATAAACAGGTGTGGAGCTTGAACATTTGTATCTGAGTTCAACTCACGATGACATTGATGTCCATCTCTACAACAGATTAAACCAAATCATAGCAGATTTTGCTGGAGGCTTAAAAACAAGCATCTGAGCCTCCTCTTACACAAAGGGATAGTTCATCAGTAGGTGCAATTTGCAGTGCTTACTTTTTTCTCTCCTCATTTTCTATCCACTCCTATTGTCACAAATGCACTATATAGAATCAGATGATTGACTGCTGGTCAATTCCAGTGTATCTGAGGGAGAAGACTCAGTAATGCAGTCCCTCCCCTTTTTCTTTCTCTGTATATGAGTGTAAAGCTGCAGGAAAAAGAAATATTCCATACACGGTGTCAATTTAGGAGTGCTTTCTTTAACTCCAATTAAAGCCTTTAGGAAAATTATTTTAGCTTCTAACTAAAAACTGACTGAAAAAAAATTCTACACAGCCTTTTGCAGGTTTTCAAGTGTAGGAAGAACAGGATTATAGGTAGACCCTTAATTACAGAGCAAGAAACTTAGGCACCTCTGCACAGACATCAGTTTGAACAAGCTCGTGTTGCACTACCCTCAAAGACTCAGGGAAATCTGTACTTACCCACAAATCATGTTCAGCATAATCAAACAGCAGCCAAACCTTTCTGTCACTGTGAGAAAGGAAAACCTTCTGCAAGGCGATTACGTTAGGGTGCTTCAGCTCTCGTAAAAGCTGCAGAGAAACAGAGGAGGCTTTGTTACTTCTGTGCTCGTTAAGAAAAGCAAACACACCATCAAAAAACACCCCAAGTCTCAGCACATATAGCAAACAATCTTAAAGCAGGCCCTAGAAGATGTCAGTGCTTCAGCACATCCCCTTCCAAACGCCAAGATCAGGGTGTATACAGCTCTGTGGCAGGGCTGCTGCTCTGAGCACAGCTGACCAGCACTGGCTGCCTGTATCCGTGCCACACTCAGCAGTAGCTGCCCAGCCCACCTCCTCAGCTCCTTTCTTGAAATAAAAGACAGCATTACACAGAAACACAGTTGTTCTTCCATCAGAGGTGACCGTCAGGATTTGAGGAGGCCAGAATGAGGCGTACATGGCTGGTCCAGTGCTTTGTGTGAAAAACACAGTTCTTGGTCACTGCAGAATTATTGTTATGAAGAAGAATTTTCCTTTGCATTGCATCCCTGCCTCACGTGCCCTGAAGTCCACGGGGTGGTTGTTCTCAGAACAGAAAAGTGTTTTTAAAGTAAAGTTTACCAAAACCATTTTTCTAATGGCTGTTTCAACTCCTATCCTGTAATCCAGAAATAAACCCAAACTTACTTATTTCTTGCCAGTAAGAAAACTAGGTCTCATGACTAATTAGCACATTACAGCAGGCACTGCTGCTGAAGTCATCCTTCTGCCAGATTAAATCGGTCTCGGAAGAAGTTGGGAAGTGGTACTCCCAAAAATATCAGTTCCAAGGAATATTTGTTTTTGCCCTCCTCCATACTGCAGTTACAAGAAAGATTGATCACTTCTGGTTTATCTGAAAATTGCTTGCATCTGCAGCACTAGTATTTAAATTGCCAAGAAGCAATTTATAATGGCAAAATAGTAAATGAAGTAGGTTCTAAGGCACATTCGAGAGAAACAAATCTTCCTTTTTTATTTTTGACCTTGCAGAAAAAGAATAGAGATGCTTATTTTAGGTGGGGGAATATGGAAAATTATTAATTTTAAATTATATTCTCTTTTGGCTATACAGATAGCTGTCAAGACAAGAAATCTTCTACAGAATATTACAGCTGTTTAAATGCATTCCTTTTTTCCAGCACATAAAGTCATTTAACTGCTTTTTATGCCATGAAGAAAGTGCCTTTTTCTTCCTTACTCTCCCTAAGTAAGCATTTCTAGCCGTAACACAGAAATTCCTCCCTAATGAATTGATCAGTAGCCATGCCCAGGAATCACAATATTCAGTAAAAATAATTTTGTCACTTAATTAACAGCAACAACCAAATGCCAGCATAAGCAAGTTAACAGAAACATTAAGTAAAGCATAAGAATAGAAAGAATGCCTCAAGTGGAGAGCGTTACCAGAAAGGTGCTGTACAAACCAAGACAGGAATGGGTATGTTCTGCAGCTCTCAAACACCCCTGCTCACACCAGTCTGTGCAGGGAGACTAAGCAGCAGTGGTCACTACCAATCTGAGTAACAAAACCTCTCGGATTCTGTACTCCAACAGATTAACAAATTTGCTGAGGAAGGCAACTCAAATTTTATGTTATTTGCATCTATAGATCTAAAGTGAAGGCTTTAGCACTTATTATGGATGGTAATTTCACAAGTGCTTTTGTCATTTTAGCAAACAATGGACCTTTTTATACCTCCTCCTTCTTCTCCTTAGCCACAACTCTAGTAGAGCAGGAGGCCCAAAGAACTTTCCTGTCAAACAGAAAGCTGCAGGTGGAAAGAAGTGGTGTGCATCCAAACCAGAACTCCCTCAAACCTTTGTTACATCCTGGCTGCCAATAGTATGGGTGCTGCAGCAGCAGGAGCTGCATCTCTAGAGTCTAACACAATGGGTCAAGAATGGGAGCTTGGCTTGGAGGGGTGCTAGGCACCAACTACAGGAGATCAGAAACTGTAGCTTAAGGTATGAGTGATTAGCATGACTCAAACTGAAATGTTCATCAGATTTACAGCTAAAAATATTCTCATCTAGAAACAGACTACAGCAGACAAGAGGGTGAGCACAGGGATCAAAATGATGTCACTCACAGGTACAGAGTGGAGGGGTGTCATTCAGAAAGCACTGGAGAGATGTGATCAGAAAGGAATGTGGGGCAGAGCTGAATCAAAACGGAGAGACAGCAAATTTGAGACAAGTGTTTTGAAGACAAGTATTGATCTAAGGTTTAGCTAAAAAGAAATGAGAGACTATGGAAACACCATTTTCATTAAAGCAGACAGGTGGAAGCCAATAATGTGAAAACACAGGAGCTTTTTAAAGCTACCTGCATCACAGTGGCATCAACTACTTGTGTTTGACTAGAATTTTGTCAATATTTAACTTCTACACCAACCACCTAACTGTATTGTTGTTATTTTGTTTCTAAAGGGCTTCAAAATTACATCTTGATTTAAAGGATGCCAGGATAGCACCTAGTTTTTCATCTAACCCTCATCTTGAAAATAAAGACCTAAATCATCTCACATTAGATTGGTCCCTTTTGCTTTTCTGCCAGCTGCTTCTATGAAGGGCTGGTGATTCCTATTGTCTTTGTGCAGGCTGAGAACAAAACTGACTTCAAACTCTATGAATAAAGGAACAGAGGATCTCATTTTTAAATATATTGTCCAAATAGAAGATCTAGGTCAGAAAGGGAGGGGGGGGAAAAAAAGTGCATCACAAGATTCCAGTTAGGTAAGACTTTAGCTTAGCTGAATGGCTTACCTTCCAGTTTGTCCCTCCACTACTCTGTCACATCCACACTCTCTAACAGTTAAGCCATGCACTTCTGCTGAAATGGCTTTATGTCCGTGCATCACCATAAACACACTTCACAAACGTGCATTTTGCCAAACCTAGAATCCCCAGGACAACTTCAGACACGGGGTAAATCATGGGCTACAGCTTTGCTGCACCTCAGATTGCCTTACAACCTTTAAATGTACAAACCAGATAAATGAAACATAACACCAATGCTATTGTTCTTGGGTCACCTATAGAAGTAAACCAGTTTGGAGACTTGGTTAATCAAGTCTAAAGTTAAGAGGAATTAATATGCTCTCCTAGTAATTGAAAGATTCCAGTGTACCCAACACCAGTTTATTACAAGATAACAAAAAGAATCTGCAACTGCAAGTATTTATTACTAAGTGAACACAGCATCATGTTTTAACAGTGCTTTAGCTTCTTGTTCCTCTAGAACTTTAGTTCCATCATACCCAGCTTGCAGTAAAACACTATAAAAACCTGCCTCAGGTGAGTTGCAGTACATTTCTTCCTTGGTAACAGCACACAAAGCAGTCTAGGCAGAACGTTATTGAGAAGGACATCATCCTACATTGCCAGCATCAGTGAAGCTTTGACCGTCCTGTACAATGGCTTCCTTGCAACCATGTAAGATTTTACTTCATGTTTTTAATTATTCTTCTGGTCAAGAGACCTGTATAAGCATCTTGGCTCACCACAGTTCTTAGTTAATGCCACGGAGTCCAATTTTAAAGCGCTGCATTTGGGTAGCCCACATAGCAAGGAAGAGCATCCTTGTGTTGTCCAACAAATAAGATCTCACAGGGGACAGTGAGCATTTCCCTCACAAGGGAGGGTCTCCTACAGCAGGGGAGGGATGGAGGTCACGATAGGAAAGTCTCTGATGTCTGAGTGAGTTGGCAACAGAATTGGTATAGAAGCTTAAAGCACTGGAAATGTAGTTTCAGCAGTCAAGCTGAGTGAGACTTTGCATGGAAAGTCAAACAGGAAAGGCAGAGAAGGAGCACAAGAGTGCACAAGCACAAGAATAAGAAAGTAAAGTGGGATATCATTATAGAGACAAAAATCAAAATCTAAAATGTGTTACTGACAGCTGCAATACTGATTGTAGAAAGAACAAACACCTAATATCAATATCAACACCTAAAAAGCTTCTGTGGCATTTTCACTATACCATATGCAGTTGTACTTATGCTCAAACATCCCCCCCTTCATACACACAGAGGAAAAGATGAACTCACCCTGAAAGGGCCAAAGGGTGACCAGAGGAGTGAGCAATCTCTCAACAGGGAATAAAAAGCTTCCTTAATTATCAAATATTGAAAGGCAGCAAGATTGATGTCCACTACAATACAACGGCGTGAGCACCAAAGATGAAAGATGTAATTAAGAGAAATTCTATCTGCTCAATACCAAACAGAACTGAAGGCATTCAGCACATTTAAAAGCAGTCAGAAGCACATTCCTCAAGGAAGAAGCTCTTGCACAGAAATACTTTTTCACTGTAGGGTGAATGATGCTTTCTTCCTTCGACCTACAAATGCAGGCTGAGGACAAACATCTCACTGTGAAAGAAATCTAAGAAAAAATAGAGGAAAAAAAATGGAAGACAAACACTGCTCTCACTATTTACATTTTACTCCTTCAGAAGCTCTTGAAAAATTCCAACTTATTTAGCTGTTACTAATCAAGACTAGATCTTCTCCTGCATGTTATTAATATTATCTTTTCCACACAGTCCCTCTGATGTCTATTATCATATTGAGTTCATGCTGCAGCTTTTCCCTCAGGGAGGTATATATGGGCCTCTTAAAATAAAACAATAAAACCAGGCAGCTATTCATTTTATTAAACTTGTACAAACAACCCTTGATAACTGTGCTACAGGTCTCAAAGCTACCAGGAAGAAAGAGAAAAGAAAGGGGAACTGAAACAGCTTACATGAAAAAAACTACTCAAAATTCAGCTTTCTTTAGTAATCAAATTGATTCCCAAGTTTGGAATTTTCCAGTTTGGATATGGATACACACACACAAAACCAAACCTGTCCTGAGAATCTAAGAAGAAAGGTATTTTAAAGCACAAGTCCAAGCAGACTCTCTTCTTCCCTCTACTTCCCCATACATGCAAGCAAATTACATCATTTTTATCCCAAGCAGTCCTTCACATTGAAACATCCTTCCAAGTCTCTCCTGCAGGTCCTTCCACCTTCTCCTTTCTTCACACTTCCATGTCTGGAAGTTGAACAAGCTCAGCATGAGTGAGCAGTGTGCTGCAGCAACAGAGAAAGCCAATGCTGGGTTGCATTGGTGGGTACCAAGAAGATGGAGACTCCCTTCTTACAAGGAGCCACATGGAGAAGACAATGGGTAATGGGTACAAGTTCCTTCTGGGGAGATACCAATTGTAGTCCAGAAGAAAAGTTTTCACCATGACAACGATTAGACACTAGATTAATCTCCCAAGGGAAGTGGTGGATTCCCCTCCACTGGGCAGTTTTAAGACTCAGCTTGGCAGAGTGTTGGGCCAGCTCATTGAAACTATAGATTATATATTTAATCTTTTTTTTTTTCTTTTCATTTTACCTTGAAAGGTTGGACTAGATGGTCCCTTCCAACCTGGTATTCTATGGGTCTATGTCTCTAAAGCCCAGAGCCCCCAAACTGTGAGGGCTCCAAACACCTACAGGAGGAAGATAAAGTATGCTTTAAAAAATAAGTAAGTGAAAAGCCACTGAACAGAATCTAGATGGTCAACTGCCAAACTTCAGGACAGGAAGAGGACAAAAAACTTGCCCCACCCTCCTATGACAAGGATGAAGAAGCTATTTATTCTATAAATATTTTCATTTCCAGAGCTGAAAATGGCCTGGCATTGCTAAATAACATTATTATTCTGAAACAAAAGCTTGGCAAAGGAGTTTTTGTAAGTATTACATTTTACGTAAAATAAAGGAATAGAAACTAGGGCAACTTCATTTTTAATTCTTGATATTCTCAGCCAAACAAAATTGAGTAATTTCAGCATTTTTCTTGAAGAACATGGGCAGAAATACAAGTAGAATGATTATTCCCATTTCTTAGTTCCTAGTATGGAATACTGTGTCATATACTTCTACACTGAAAGAAAAAAACTATTGTAAAACTACTTCCAAACCAAGAAATGTGTTAATTTTTAATACAACTATGTAGGAAATGCTGATGCTAAGATCATCCAGTATCAACTCAGCTTTGCTGCATGTACTATTTGATTTATTTCTAAGGTTTTTTTTTCTGTAAAACACATCTGATTCATTATTGAATTTCTGCAAATTCTTAAAGCAAGCCTCACTTCCCTTAGGAAAATAAAATTCTGTGCTCTCTCCTGTTAAAGGCAGCTCAGCAGTCAAATTTGGTCAGTCTGACAGTGGTTTAATGATAAACATTCTTCTCCCAATTGAAAGGTACAGAAAAGTTTAAGCACTGTCTCTCAGAGATTCTTCTCTTGATTTGGCCTACAAAAAAATAAAAGAACATTCATCCACTTAGATAAGAGACTGAAAATCTCTCACTGTATCTCTCAGAGAAAAAACAGTGGTGGCAACTGAAGTTCTGTAGAAGGGGGGTTAAAAAACCTAGACATCTATTCTGAACAAACATCCATTTCTCAATATAGGTTTTCCCCTCAAAAAGACTTCAGAAAGAAGATTATTATATGAACCAGAGTTAGAGGAATAATGTTTTAGTGAAAGAAATGAATGGCCCAGAAAGTATGCTTTTCCAACCTCAATGTAATTCATTACAGCACCACAGGGATGCATTTTTCAAAAGGTAATAAATTTCTAACCTATGCCAAGGTTGGGCAGTGATTGCAATGCTATCCAGAAATTAATTCCCATAGAAAATTTTTTTACGACCTATTTTTCCTCTTTGTTCCTAAAGTTTACTTATTAGCCCCTCTACTTAACTTTTTGATTCATGTTTTTATTTCTAAATCGAATTTTCATTTTTGTGATGCTCTTCCATTTTCCACAGTTTATCCATTCCAAACTACACAACACAAATTATAATACAAGTTATTTGACAGCTACTATGAAAATAAAACCTAAATCTTGGAAAAACTTCAATCCAACAGCTTCTTGTATCCTACTAATGATAACAACCAGACTTCCAACTTAGTAACTACATCCACTGGACTCAGGGAAAAGTGCAATTCTATGCCTCTGCTTTTGATGCTGAAGTTCACTGTCATATGATAGGGCAGCTTCCTGGGTTTGCTTCTATACAGGCCCTGAACACATCGAGTGTGACAGTGCTGAGCTGCTCAACACCCTCCTTGCACCGATACCAAAATCTCTGCCAAAACCAGCTGTAAAATTCAATCGATGGGGAGTTCTCTCAGACGATAGAAACCAGACCTGGCTCTGTAACAAAGCAGCTGGGAGACTGCCAGCAATTCCTCTTATTCTGACAGCTCCATAAGCAAAGTTCTCCCGCCAACAGGCAAACCTGGCTTTGACCTGCTGAATGGAAGGGGCACGGTGCCTGGAAGGACACGGCTCCAGCACATCAGACTTCAGGACAACACTCCCAAGTAAATAGAGGTGACTCCCTGCAACCCAAAGGAAGGTATCCCCGTCCTGGGAAGAGCCAAGAAATGTTGCATACATCGTGTAACTTAAATCTTACTCAGCTTCTCAAGTGTGCATGCTGGATGTTATGAATCCAACTCCACCCCTGCTTTGTGAAGGACAGAGTATTATGAGAGGTTGAAGAGTATCCTGCTGCTGAGCACTGTCACATCCAGGTCCTCAACTTGCATACAATTATTTCTCTGATACAAAACCACGCAGGATATAAAGCAAGTGTTATAATTAGCCACCAGGCTAACAATAATTTTGCATTTCCAGTAGCATATTAAAAAGGCACTCGTCTCACAATACAAAGCGTTAATCCAATGCTCTCCTATGATTCAGAACTGCTTGAAAATAAATCAGTGATGGCTTTACTTTGTACCTACTTGTTGTATACTAGGTCAGCTATGAGCTATCCTGCAGTTAGACTAAAGCCAGCATAAAGTGTACAGGCAGAAGAAATGAAATCAAGTGCATATGCCCTAATCTGGACCAAGCACTGATGGCTGATCCAGCAACACAGCAGCACCCTCCAGTCAGGATACAATCCTGTTAGGTCATGTTTTCGTGAGGTTGAATCAGAGAAATAGGAGATTTTTCAGGGAGGATTAATACAATCTTGTAGATTGCACAAAGTTTTCAGCTACAGTACTAGGTGACATGAATTGCATTTATTTTAGCATTTCAGGATTAAAAGAATAATACCTTCATACAGCTAGAGAAAAAGAAAAAATATATAAATAAATGTTAATTCTTCCCATGTACTCATTCTACTTACTCCAGACCGAGAGGTGGGAGTTTAGATCTATAATTTATAGTTCAAATCTTCCTTTAAGAGGAAAATTAAATCAAATCGGAGGTATGAATTCAAAACATATTAAGCACATTAAGCCTCTGATCCTTACGGGAATCAAGTTAAAGCTGCTTTAGTTCTGAATGACAGCATCCATTAAAGTTTGATGTACTTCAACCAATCTGCTTTAATGTCTTACCTCTGGTTAAACAAGTTAATAGACGAGCCTATAGCTGCAAGTATAAATTGAGTCTACCACCACCCTCCAAGTGAGAAACACACCTGCAGACTGGAGGAGAAATGTATTTTTCATTCTTAACTTCCTTTCATTAACTTGGGTCTGTTTAAGCATACTGTTTCAGGATAAGATTTGTTTAAGAATTTACTCTTTCAGAGCTTGTACTCAAGAATTATAGAACTACTGAGTCTGCTGACAGCTATTTACAACAAATTCAGCATTTTGGTCTGGAATCACAAGGCTAGAAACTTCCTGGTATTTATTAACACAGTTCCCCATTAAATTTGTTCTACTTTTGGTTATAGGTTTTTACTTTTTACCCAAATTTTCTGCAATCTTTTTAGCCACACGTTAGACAAATCTAAAGTGTGAAGCAAGCTAAAACAAGATGTTCACTGGCGGTCTCCCAAGTCATTAAACGCCTACCACGGGATTCCTCTCATACTCTCAGGATCAGACTGCAACTGGATAAAAAAATAAAGTCAGCTTGCAATCTAAAGCCTGCTATCTCCACACTCTTCTATTAAAGCTGAAAAATGAAGAAGCAAACCCAGTATTTGCTCCACTAAGGACTGATATGATTTGGGAAGGCTCAAAGGGTGGTTTAAAGTAATTAATAACATTTGGTGAGCAATGACTAAAGTATAAACAAGGTATGGTAAATATGCTCCTATGGCAACTCAGAACACCACCAGTTCTGTAGGAGGTTTTGAAACACCAGTAGGTAATAAGATGAAGCAACTAGTAATAGCAGAAACTGGTAACCAGTTAATATTTACCACCACGAGAGGCACTTGGTATTCAATCTCCACAGAATATAGCCTTTCTCTAGAGTAACTTTTACTGCTAGCAAACAGGGACTGAACTGACTTTTTGTCCAAGGCAGTAAAAGCCACGTGGCCCTGAAAAAACACACAGCTCTCAGAGTCTACCATGAGCGTGGTGTGCATATACTGTCCCAGAAACTAGGCAGAAATGAGGAACTGGAAATCACTCTCCAGACCTGCAACAGAACTCTTGCAGATCTCAGTAAGCATGCAATTAGCAGTAGCAAATAACATTTTTATAATCCCAGCTAAAACGACAGGGTTCATTCGTGTACGTCTTCCTTACGGAGTAACAACTTCACACTGCCTGGAGGAAGAGAAAGAAATTGTTCAGAACTTAGGAAAATTTTAGCAAGAAGATAGTAAATTCACCCACTACTAAGAAGCCCTGAGAGTACAGCCAGCCTCAGGTTTGTTATTTTGGCTGAGATCTTCCAGTCTGGGCACTAGGGAACATCTGATTGTTCTCTTAAACATTTACAGGAACATCACTGAGGACAAAACATGCAACACATTTATGTACCTACTCAAAGAAGAAAAAGCTGCTGCACTTGACTCCAGTTCAAGAGTCATTTCAAGCCTGCTTACTGTCCTGGCCCTGAGGTAGCTGAGGCAAACACCAAGGAACAGAACACTTCAAGCAGTGCATGGACAGTAGAAGCTCAGAAGAATGAGCACGAACCAGTGGTTCAGTGTGAACCAGTTTAAATCAAGGCTCTTCACTGGTTTTGTGCATTTGTTCTACTTGCCCTCAGCCCCATTCCCCCTCCCCACCTTAGTCCTGCCCCTGGTGTCCAAAAGATGAGGTGCTGTGTTTCAGAATCAAGTTGCACTGGGGAAGAGATGAGCTATCTTCCTCTGTCTTCCTTCAGTTGCCCTAGTTACTCAGTATTTATCAGAACAGAAGAGCAATCTCCTAATTAACTTTTCCATGCAAGTTTGTGATTTTAGACCTCCCACATTTTCAGCTTCCCCTCTCTTTCCAGCTCACAGATTCACTGACTTCACTGATTCACTTTGGACTCATTCTAGTGACTTCGTATTTGCCTTTTTGACAGCTCCCAAACTTGGAGCTGTATCCAGAAGAATAGCATTGAAGGTTCACAGGTTGAGTCCTCTAGAGCATAGCAATGATCATTCATGAAGCCATCACTGTCTGTACACAGCTACAGTTGTTTCTCTCCCATTTCCACTACATTAAAATTCAATGCTGATGGATACAATTTTATCCCACAAGTTGCTGGGTATTATGAACTATTTTGCACTTCTGCACAGGTTAGCAAAGAAAGAAAACCAGGCCAAGCCATTCCAGATGATAAAACTGTCACCTGATGCTTCACTTTCCCTTGGTGGGGAATGGACTTGCAAGACCTTCAAAGCTGTTAAATGACGCACGTCAGAGGCAGCTCTGGCACTAAAACAAAGGATAAAGTTTCCCCCATTTTTCTCATGCTTAATTCACTCCCTGAGGAGAAGGCTGACTTCTGGGACAGGGGACTCCAGAAAGAGGAGAGGCAGGAAGGTGGTGATGGGGCAGTTGTTCAGGAGATCCACCCCAGGGAGAAGGAAACCAGCACGGCAGGCAGCAGAAGGACAGGGACACAGGCTGCAGTTTACTGGCTCAGCAACACCAGAAGTGGGAGGAATGGCAGAGCTGGAATCAGCAATGAGGAGATGCACAAGACCATGGAAAAAGATGCTAGAAAAAAAGACTAGACCAAGAGAGACGGATACATGGAGTACAGTAATACATCAGTGGTGAGGAGTGTGCCTGGCTATGGAACCAGAAGGGAAGGGGGAGGGAGGGGGGAAGCAGAGGACAGTAACAAAACTGAAGAGGGGAAAAAACCCCCAGTGTTGGTGAGGCAAAGAGAGGGAAATGGGACAGAGTACAAAAAGGAATGAACTATGAATTAAAAACAAGACTTAGGCAAAAAAGATGAGCGGAGGGGAAAGCAATGGGTAAATAAAGAGAATGTCAAGGAGGAAGAGATGCACAGAAAAGCATCCAACACAGCAAACACCCCTCCTAGCCTTGGCACAAAATCCAGAGGCCCACCAACCCAAAAAAGTGGCCTCTACTAAGCATTAGCTCCTGTGAAAGTGAGGTCATGTAAGACAACAGGCTAATGACTGTGTCGTGAGCAGAAGGCTGGAAAGAAGAGAAGACAAGGTGTAAGGGAATGGAATCATTGCAGAGAAAAGAAGGGGTATAAGGGAGAAGATTCTATTTCCAAGGATAAAAAAAATGGAAAAATATAGTACCTGTCAAATTCTTTTATGGTTTCAGCAACACCTTCAGGAATAAAATTTGTCAGATTTGTATGAAAAGGGAAAGTAGAAAAGAGGAGGGCTCAAAGAGCATGTCAAGGGTGGTGAAAAGAACCCGAGAGTGGCAATATGGAATACAATTGAACTGCAAACACAGAGAAAACTCTCATGAAAGCAGGTGAAAAATCTGCAGAAGCTGATGGTAAGATTTTTATTTTAAGCACTCTAGCATACAAAGCAGCAGCACAAGCAGTAAATATTGCTGCTGACAGACCCTGGGATAGAACAGTGAAATGCAAGGAGTATCAAAAGTGTATGGAGAGAAGACAAGCAAGCAGAAGCAAGGGGGTATGAGAAGCTGCAAATACTCACTGGATAACATAAGGAAGTCTAAGCAACAGAATATGAAGGATACTACACAAAGAACAACTCTATGACAAAGAAAAGGTTTAGAATAGGAGTTAGAGACAACAGTGTTTGAAAAGGACAGAAAAAGTGCAGCTCTGCTAGTGAATGTGAACATTTAACTGGTATTGCCCCTGCCTGAAGAGGCAAACACAAGCTAATAAATATAGCTAAGTGACCAGATGCATCATCTGCATTAAGTTACAGAAGATGAACATAGTAGAGTTCAGAGTCAGGAGCCAGAGTTCACAAGGAGCACCACAAGCACAAGATTAGAAGTTGCACACAAGTAGGCTGGCAAAAAGGATGAAAAAAACCCTACAAATAATATTTTTTTCCTCCTCAGACCACAAATGTTTTACAATGGTCATTGAAATAATGAATGTAATAAGACATTTTGTCCCAATCAACATGTCACTACTATACAATAGGATAACTCAGCCAAATAATCTAAGAAGTGCAACATGCACTTTGTTTCCACTCATTATGACATTTTCCACAGTCAGATAAAAATCAAAACAGCACGTTCTTTATTGGAGTCAATAAAAAGAGAGTAGGTCAAGGATTCTTCCTTTATCCTATTATTGCCGAGACAGAAAACATGTTGTTGCGATGCCCTACCTAAAAAAACCCACCATAGAATAGACCTTTTATATTTGGCAAGAAGCATGGAAAAGTTCAGGCAAGGGGCCAGATGTTTTGTTCAAATGCATAACGGTATGGCTTGGCTTTGCTGTGGACCCAAAAGCAGTGCCTTGAGAATCTGGTCCCAACGCCCTCTCTTCTTACTCAACATCAGATTTTATCCCAAAGGTATAAAAATGTGTTTACGCACACACCCCTCCACATTTCTTATAAATGCTAAGCATGTCCTATGCTGTAAGGACTCCAATCATCTCCCAGGGAGACAAAGCTAGATTTACATGATTTGGAAAAGGTCCTCAGTCTCTTGCTCCACCACGAGCATTCTTTTACCTCATTGCCTTCGGATTTTTATGTATTTTAAATCAATAAATAGATGTGATATGACACAGATTTGACAGAGAAATGGGACTCAACTATCATGAAAGAGACATGACAATCACCAAATAAAGAGCCTGAATGATATTGGAGAATATACAATGATAAATGGAAGTGGGGAAGGGCACACTGAGGAGAGCTACTTTATAAACTGCAAATACTGTTTAAAAAGCTCCTTCAGAAAAAGAGATGCAAGGAAGACTCCTTCCTTTACATTTTCTCTACTATTCATAGCATATAAATTGGACTGTATGCAACAACAGAGCAATTAGTTTAAATACTGCCAATATTCTCACTGGTGATAATTGGTTGCTTCTTGCAAGAACATCTGTTCTATCTTTCTTAAGAACTGAGTACAGACCCTGTTACCTAGACAACAGAATCCTTCTGAGCATCACACACCATAAAAGGGCAATATCAACCCAAGTCACACTTGATAGTCTTTCTCCCCACCGCTCCCTTATCGCTGTTAATGCGACCAAATGCTGTGACTTTTTAACACCAAGCCCATATTTATCAGATCACATCACTGTAGGACCACTTTTATATGTGTTAAAAGTAACAGCTGTGTTCCTGTCCTTTGGCCAAGCAACAGGCACATCGAGGCTTTGTATCCAGCCAGCTTGAGTTTGAGTACTCTGAGAGCAAGTCCTACCAAACCTAGAAATCTCAGCTTAGTGTCCTTTAGTGTGGTGCAGGAACAGTTCCCCTCAGTGCCATGCCCCTTGATTACAGGAGATGTTGAAGTGCTATGGAGATTCATCCCACACCAGCACCCACTAGTGCCNCTCCAGAGCTGGACGCAGTGTTCCTTTTGTTTCCTTTGTAAACTCACAACAGTTTCACAACTATTGATGAAATTCTCCCAACAATGATGTGCACCAGATAAAAATTCCTCTGTGTTCTTTCGTGAGATAGATGGATTTATTATTTTTTTTTGTCCTATGTGCATTTGATGGAAGATCAATAAACATGGAAGCTCAAATGACACACACAAATAGGTGCTCAGGAAGGAAAGGAGAGCCCACTGGGGCAGAACAAGCTGCAAAATCATCCTCTCACTTCATCTTCCTTCTGATAACACCCTAAAGTAGCTTTTCCTCCTCCTTCACCTTCTTGGTTGGGAGAAGAGAAGCAGCACTATCATCAAATGCATGTCCTGTAGCCATCCCTGTCGTGAGGGAAACTGCTGTCAGAAACCCCCTATAGCATTATTTATGCCTTTGGTTTCACACATGCAATAGCAATCCTGCCCTGGGTGTGTACTGAAAAGCTTCAAGTTAGTCAGCCACTACAAGTCAATAGCACCAGAAAATGCCAAGCAATAAAAGGAGAAAAGGCTATTAAACCAAACCATAAGCAATCAGTTCACCACAGACCACACAAGAGGACTGAACACTGCAGGACTTTATTAATGCAAACATGACTGGTGCTTTCATGGGAATGCTCTGACAAGTTTTATTTCCACTAGTGTGCAGAATAACAAAGAAATAATTACATGACTATCTGATAAGCAGCTAGATGGCATTCTGAGCATTAAATGGAGTAACCAGGAGTATTAAGTTGAACCACAGAAAATAAATATATTTTTTTGTTTGGCAGATTCTGCATTTTTAGGCAGGACTTCAAGGTCACTTCATTTGATAAGACAGAAATGGAATGGTTTAAAGGAAGGCTTCTAAAGCAGCACCTTATACAGCAATGTTTCCCAGGAAAAAGATAACATTTAAAATAATCCCAGTGGGATAGGAATACAGAACTGTTCTTCAAGCCCATCTGCATTGGGAAAAAAACAACCAACCAACCCAAACCAAAACCACCCACCACCAACCAACCAACCAAAACCAAACACAGCCATGAGCTCTGGAAGTACTGAAGAAGGAAAATAAAAGCTTGAAAATGGTCTGGATTTGAGGTGCCCAGAAGAAGGAAAAATTATATAATCCATCTGGCCTCAGGCTGAAAAATCCGAACAACAGAGATTGCCAAAAACAGCTCAAACTTAAAATCACAGTAGAATTCCTTATTTAGACTACA
The DNA here is from genome assembly GCA_013399075.1 of Chloroceryle aenea. Lineage (NCBI taxonomy): Eukaryota > Metazoa > Chordata > Aves > Coraciiformes > Cerylidae > Chloroceryle > Chloroceryle aenea. The sequence goes on along the minus strand of VWZY01005963.1, from coordinate 198,194 downwards.
AGAATTGAAGCAAGTTCAGTGAATTTCAGATGTGGAACAGTACAAAGGACAATTTAGTAGTGGTAAAATATTTTTTAGGCCACTGGTATAATAAATTCTAGAAACACAATGTAAAACTGCAATCATCACCCTCCTCAGAAAAATAAAACAGACTAGATAAACCTAAGCAAGGATGAAATCACTAATACTTAACAAAAATAACATGTCAAAAAAGAAGAAACAATAATTATTAGTCTGAAGTGCAGAGAGGCAGATGAGGATACTGAACAAGCCTTGGAGTCTGGTCAAAGAGATCATTAATCACAGTACCAGGGAGCTTTTTTAGGATGGAATCTTAGAGAAGTTAAACCCAAATGGATGCAAGATGGAGCTAGTGGGCAGGTAACTACTGTATTGCTTGCAAATATTAGAGGCAGCTGAAGATAAAGGGAGAAGAAAGCAAGAAAAATAGCACAAAAGGCAATGACATAAGAAAGAAACTAGAGTAATCTAATAAGCAAGTGAAAATACAGAAGGACAAAGAGAGTTGAGAAATAAACTCTGCAGGGGCCATGGGATGGGATAAGTTCATTGGCACAGAAAGAAAAGATTTCTTCAAATGTCTTCAGGAACTGGTGCAGATCTCATATTTTATAGCTGTCTATAATCAGCGATAGCTTCTTTGAATATGCTGTTCACATATTAAAACAAACAAACACACACAAACCCAAACCAAAACAACAACAAAACCCCACAACTTTTCCCAACAGTACAGCCTGTCAGGACTACCCTAACTTCAGTATCCTCAGGTGACAGCGTGGGAAACAGCTCAAGGTAAGTATACTGAGCATACATATACCCACAATTGGGTACCCGTGGTAGCTAAAGCAACAGGCAGGTTTAGGGAAGCATCCTGACACTGCTAACAAGATATGAAGGATGAGCATCATGCCCTTGCTCCCATGGACAAATGGAGAAGAGAACAAAGCCTTTCTTATCCAAATGTAAACTAAGTGAACTCCACGTTGTAATAGCCTGACGCTGTAAGCCTGTGGACATCATGCATCCCAGAATTAAAGACATCCAGGGTGTCTGCTTAGTGACTGTGGTACTGTTGACCACAGTTTGGAAAGAGGAAAGCTTCCCTGCATCTCAGAATCCCCACCCAATAGTGTATCAAGTCATCACAAAGACAAGAAAGATCTCAGTAAGATACAGTGTCAGCTGCATTTAAACAGAGCTCTTTTCCAGCTTACCACAGAAATAAACACAGGAGTTCCCAAGAACACAACCACCACACTGAAACTTTTAACATACTGAAATTCAATGAGGTGAATAAAGTTTTAAGAGAGGGTAACATGATGTTTTGCCTTCAGTGAGAAGCTGACTACAACTAACATACAAAAACCTGCAAGTAAAACAGGACTGTAGACTAAACACACTATGCACTTAGCCACACACAGTGCTGAAACCCATGCCAAATGAGCTATTGAAAACAGCAACTTTTTTATTAACATTTCATCAAGGCCTAAAGATTTTTCCACTGATGTTCCATTTTCAATCCAGCCTCTCTGTTCTGCATTAATTTATCTGGTTTAGGCACTACTAATAACAATTTATTCCTGCCTCACAGACTCAATGGGCGCGGAGAAGACAGCTTGGGGGTCAGGATGAGCAGAGACACTAGTAAGGATGACATTGTCTTGGGAGTACATTACAGAACCACCTGATAAGGATGCAGAATCAGATGAAGCCTTCTCTACAAGTCAAGGAAGCCTGTGAACCTCAAATCCTGGTTCTTACAAAAGGCCTTAAGCTCCCTGACAGCCAGCAGAAGGGCAACATTGCAGGGCACAAGCAACCTGCATCATTTTTGGAGGACAGCAGGGAGAACTTCTTGATGTACATACGGGGTGGACCACCAGTGGTGGCACACAGCTGCTCTCAGGTAACAAAGAACTTGGAGGAAATGTAACAAAGGCAGCTTTGGTTGTAACAACCACCACCAAGTACAGTTTGAGATCCTGAGTGGAGTGAAGAAGGCAGGTAGCAGAGCAGAAACCTGGAGCTTCAGGAGAACAGACTTCAGCTTATTGAAGCAACTGGTAGGTGGCCACAACTCTGAAGAGCAAAGGAGCTCAGGAAAGCTGGAAGGTCTATCCAAACCTGCAAGTCAGGAGATTGGTGTGGCTAAGCAGACTGTCAAGCCTCCAACACGAGAAGGGCAGCGTATAGAGGGGGGCAGACAGGGACAGGCTACACAGCAGGAATTTAGAAACATTGCCCAGGCATGCAGAGATGATGTCAGGAAAGCCAAAGCTCACCTTGAATTGACACTCAGAAGGAATGTTCATGGCAACAAGAGCAGTTTCTGCTACTACATTAATTGTGAAAGGCTGAATGAGAAAACCTGAGAGCCTTTTGCTGAATGAAGGGGGCGATTTAATAACAGCCTCTAAGGATAAAAGTCTCAACTTAAAAAGAATCAGTCATCTGAAAACCCATGTTATCACCTCTCAGTCTGAGGCATCAAAACCAGACACGTTCTAGAGTTAGGTGAAGTCAAGATAACACTCAAGCACTTTTACAACTCCACACAGAATCAACTGAAAACACGTAGAAATAAATTCACCAGGCTACAGGGAAAGTACAGATGGAGAAACATAAGGAAAAGACACAATGAGAAAGGGAGAATGAGAAGCAGAAAAGGAAAGGTTTAGGACACAAATTCAGAGAAGAACCCAAAATTTACAAAATATTTCAGCTGAAACTTTAAAAAAGTGTAAGTATACATTCATCTGCATGCACGTACGCAGTTGTGCAGAGATGATTTATGTTTGGCAAGTAAGTATTTCAAAATGTTGCATTATCTGCAAGTATGTTTTCCTTTATCTGAGTGATAAAGAAGCTATACACCTTAACCTGCAGAGGTTTGGCTTTGCTTGTTTTTGGTTTGTTTCTGTGGAAGGCACTGTCAGTTGGCTTTGCATTTCTGTGTTCTGAGAACATTCAGGATCTGAAGGAAACAGCAAATTCAAAGTGAAGACAACTGAGTTTGAACTACAATGAACACCCATTTTCCCTATTCTGCTGCACTGGGAATTTGGATTGTAGCCTAACATGTCAGGTACCAAATTCACAGAGAAGCCTCTTCAGCTCACGCAGTGTTAGAATGGGTTAAAACCTTTCATTTTCTTCTTCTTTTCAACACACTTGACATAGATTTATCAGTATCGCTCTTCTGCTTGGAGCAGAGACACAACTTCAAGAAATGTAACCCCTGAATGTAAAAAATCAAGTTCAAATGCTGCATTTAGAAAGCAAAGGTGTGCTAAAAGCAGTTTCCCTTTTCTCCTCTGCATGCTCTTTGTTGTTGTTAAACTGCTGAAGGTGGCTGCAGTTAGACAATGGAGCTGACTAGCTGCTTCAGATGATGCTCTACTTTATTCACAATTGAAAAATAAAGGATTAGATTTCAGGCTGCAAATCTTATTTTCATAAACATTACAGTGCATTTACAGGCTGATGAAAAAAGGTCAATTTAATTGGTTACAACAAAAATCTTTTTATTCCATAAATTCACTACCCGTTTACTTTTTTTATTTAATGAATTTAATATTTCTTTCAGATATAGTAAAATTTTAAAAAGACCAAAAAACATCCACAGAATCCTTCTGAGGAATAACCAAAGCAGGAATTTAAGTACTCCCTTACACAAAAAGCATTTAAATTACACAGATGATACAAGATTAGGCCGTGTAACACAGAGAGCTCTTATTCTTCCTATGGCATGCAAAACATGAGTTGTCATGTAGCTGAACCAAAAACCTCCTTCCAGTTGATTCATACTTATAAAAACCAGGATGCATGGCCAGGTCTAGCCAACACATGCCTTACTCTCACAAAAATCCCTTCTAAATTTCTTTTCTTTTTTTTTTAACTTAAGACTTATTTCACTACCTCCAGCTATTGAAAGAGGGAGTGGAGTTTCAAAGTTTCCACAAACAAATCTAACAATCTTCTCTAATTAGGTAGTGGAGAATTTATGGGGAGATTTTACATTGCCAAATATTCTACACATTTATATTATCTTGGCAAGGGAAAAGAAGTTCTGACATTGAAAAGGAATCTCCTACAGCAAATGTACTTGGGCACACAGACTTTTTTTTTTAAGGCCTTGTTTTACCTAAACTCACCTTAAACAAAGCCAGGGACCAAGGTTAGAACCTTATTTTTATACAAACCAGTAAATACCACAAGCTGCTGATAGTCAAGGTCAAAGAAGTGGTCAATATAGCCAGAGCAGAGGACTTGCACCTATTGTGAAATTCTGTGTAACTGTACTTGAGAGCCAGTGGCATTTCAGTATTAATAAAACACTCACAGAATTTGTAAAGCTCTCACTATTCCTGTAGAGCTGATCTTTCCTGCATTCCTAAAGATGCAGGAATGGGTCCACCAGGTTAAAAGGCTAGGCTGCTTCAGTCTCAAATCAAGTAGCTTCATGTTTAGTTCACTTGACTAAGCAGTTTCCAGCCAGGGAGGTGAGAACAGCTTGTAAGTGACGCCCAGCACCCAACAGAAATACAAGCAAATAAGCTTTACTAGCCCTTTTTATGTACATTGCATTGACAGGCAGAAGACTTCAGAATAATTTGTGCCCACTAAATTGCTCAAGTGAGCTTTCAGTAACTCATTTAACACTACAATCCAAATTATTTTAGCCTGTACCCATAAAAGCGAGTAGGAACACTAAGGCCAACTAATGGTCCCACTGGTGTCCCACAGTGGACTGGCAACATTTCAAGGTCTCCCAGAAGGAGCAGGCTCTAGCAGCTTCACTAACAGCCAGCACACAGGGGCTCAGGATGTGGCAACTGAAACCATTACGTGACCAAGACCAAACGCAGGGCAAAACTGCAGCAATTCAGGGCACTCTTAAGCCAAGTTGGGAGAACAATGGACTCTGCTTCTCCTACTTAAATCATCTGTCTTGGAATTCCATCCCCACCCCCCAAAAAAAGTGTCACCGAGCTATGAAAAAAATGCCTAATACAGAAAATTCCAATGACATTTAGAATTAAGATCATTATTTACAGAGAAGATGGCTACAGCTAGCAATTTATCCTTGGAAGAGGTAATGTTCTCAGGGATAGGGGTGGGGAGAAGCTGAAGAGAACCAGGAGCTGACAGAAGAGCCTCCTAGGACCTAACTCAAGTCACTGCTTCACATGAAACCTTTAGTAGCCTGGCTGCAGGCTGTGCTTTTGGGGGGGGGGAAATTATCTTCTAGGAAGACCACCTTAAACCACCCTCTTCCAAGTTAAGAAGAATTTCAGAGCAAGACTATTTACTGCAGTAGAAGAAACTGTTATAAATACCTCACTGCTTTCCAGGATGTTTTTACTACTATATTTAATAGTTACCTGAAACTGTCTCAGGAAAAGAAAAGCCAGAATACACTAAAATCTGGTTTTCAGAGGAAAACAGAACTTCTTTTTCATTTGTCACAGAATTTTTTGACTCTATGTGTGCCTCATAGAAGGCAATTGTTGTAAGTAATAGATTAAACGTGTGTTTTGGTGACAGACCCAAGAAAGAGAATTTGAGAATCAAGTTCAGACCCTTCAAAAATTTTCCAGTAATTTTGTATCAGATCCCTAATGTCAATGACCAGTCAGGTAGCTCAGAAAAGCAACTCAGCATACAAGAGGGACTTGTAGCTTTTACTGAAAGTGAGTAAACCCATGTTTCTTCATTGGATTTCCCTGCCAAGTAGCATATAGTACTCATTTATTAGTACAAAATGTTCATCTGCTGACAAGAAATCCGTGTGAAAGGCATGGCTCTATTTCTGCTAAATGGACACAAACACTAGATTGTTTTGCAGAATCACAGAATCTTTCAGGTTGGAAGGGACCTCCTGAGATCTAAGCCCAACCTCCCTGCTCAAGCACAGACAGGCAGAGCACACTGCCCACAACCGTGTCCAGTCAAGCTCTGAGCATCTCCACAAATGGATTTGTCACAACCTCCCTGGGTAACTTGCTCCAGTGCTGTCACCCTCAAATCGAAGAAGCTTTTTTTCATGTTCAGATGGAATTCCACGTGCTTCAGTGTGTGCCCATTGATGGTTGTCCTGTCACTGGGCATCACTGAGAAGAGTCTGGTTCCTGCTTCTTCATTCCCTTCCATCAGGTATTTACATACAGTGCTAAGAACCCCCAGGCTTTCTCTTCTCCAGGCTCAACAGTCTCAGCTCTCTCAGCTTCTCCTCACATGCCAGAGGACACTGCAGTCCCTTCATCATCTTTATGGCCCTGCCCTGGGATTGTTCCAGTAGTTCCATGTCTTCCTTGTACTGAGCAGCCCAGGACTGGACCCAGCTCTCCAAGTATGGCCTCACCAGTACCAAGTTAGTGGAGAAGAATCATCTCCCTTGAATTGCAGGCAATGCTCTGCCTAATCCAGCCCAGGATGCTGTTTCTATCAAATGTAAACCTGCTGACGATGGCCTCTGTCCTAGCACCTAGCTCATTACTAAAATACTGAACAGTATCAGTCCCACTACTCTGGGGTGCACCATTAGTGATTTGTCTCCAACCAGACTTTGCATGACCGATGTCAATCCTCTGCATCAGCTGATCTGCCAGTTTGCAGCTCACCTTGCTTTCAGCTTACCTCACCTGTACTGTGTCAGCTTGTCTGTGAGAATGTCAGAGCCAGCATCAAAACCCTTACTAAAGCCAAGACAAGCAGCATTTACAGCATTCACCTCATTCACCAAGTCAAGTCTTCTCATCGTGGAAGACTATCAGGTTGGTTAAGGACAATTTCTCCTTCATAAATCCATGCTGGTCACCTTCTTGTCCTTGGTGTGTTTGGAAATGGTTTCTAGGAGGATTGTCTTCATCACTGTTCCAGAGACTGAGGTGTGGCTAACCAACGTGCAGTTTTCCTGATCCTCCTTCTGGAGGCAAGAGCGACATTTGCTCTCTTCCATCCCTCAGGAACATTTTCCAATCACCATGATCTTTCAAAGTGTAATGGTTTGAAAAAGCAAAAACAGCGAGGGACTCAAGTCAGAAGTACAAAACGAGTTAGATTTAACAGTACAATGAAAGAAACACCCGAAAGAGAGTCCGCATACAACCCGACACTGCCGGCT